>JARYHS010013630.1:69490106-70003222 GCA_031002005.1 Vandiemenella viatica | reverse complement strand
ATTAAATAAAACGAAAAATATTGTTATTGAACATTTTTATTTATTGGTTTTTTGTGAGATCAATGTACAATGGCCGATTGCTTATTTATTTTATAATTTTTGTATTTTTTTAAAAAATTAGTATTTGTTGTTTAATAATACGCCATTACAACTGTTGGATATTGTTTTCGGAAATAAAAACATTATCCAACAGTTGTAATGGCGCATTATTAAACAACAAATACTAATTTATCAAGCAACTGTAGAAGAAAATGGCCTACAATAATCAAATATGTTTTTAAAAATGTTTTTCAATATTCTTAACTATTTTTCAGTTAGTTCCTGTTATTTATTCTTCTCACTGTGATGGTTATTCCGCTCTCTTGCCAGTGCACGTAAAGCATCTTCCCTATGTAACAAAGATGCTCCACTACCTACCAAAGATACAATCATAATCAAATGTTGAAGCCATGGAGGAAGGAAATATATGAGGAGAAGTGACGTTAAATCGGTGAAGCAGGCTCTAAACTCTCCCGCATGGGCGGCAGCAGCGGTATTGCGCTTCCAAACATTGCGATGTTCCCAGTATATCCCGAAAACTAAGCAAGATATCGAAAAATTTTATTCTTTATTTCGATTTGTCTCGTCGTGTTACATAAGAATCGATCATTAAAATTTGACTTTTGCGAAATTTTTCTTCTCCATTCAAACTCAAGAAACCTCACTTTTGATACAGTATATCTCTAGAACTAGGTGAGGATATCGAAAAATTTTTATTCTTTATTTTTCATTTGTCTCGTCTTTTTAAATAAGAATCCATCATCAAATTTGACTTTAACCAATTTTTTCTTCTGAATTTCAACCAAAACCATTTCACATTTGGGACAGAATATCTCGAAAACTAAGCAGAATATCAAAAAAATTATTCTTCATTTTTTATTTGTCATATCGAGTTACATAATAATCCATCACCAGATATCGGCGTCACCTTTATCCTAGAGTCCCCTTGAGGTTTTTGTACATATTCCCCGTGTCTGTATGGAAGCGGCCATGCCCCCTCCACTCCGGCCATGGCCCCCCCACTCCTCCTCCGCCCTGCTTCACTTCAATGCGTGGTGAAGGTCTCTTGCGTCGTCTCCATATATTTCCTTCCTCCATGGTTGAAGCCTGAATAACAGATAAACATTCAGTCTGGAAATGCCTTAAACCAGAATGTTATTTTAAATTGAATATTAATAACTTCGGTTTAACAGATTTAGAGTAGAAGGCAGTTAAACGATGTCTGTGGAAACGAAATGTTGACAGCGTCGATTCAGCGGCAGGAGAGTCTTTGAAGGTTTCAACACAGAGCGCACATTGTATCGCAGACGGAAACATACAGCGAAATGAACAAATCTAGAAATGAATTTTTAGATTGTGGTATCAAGACAAAAGGAATTTATTATTTTACAACTTGAGTTCGACTAAAAAATGGAATGATTAGTGGTGTATATTGATAAAAAGTGCATCGAAATAAAAGAAATGTTAATTTTCTTTTTACTTCAAGTTTATGTCTCTTGCATTCATGTAGCAACCAGTAAAGTTACAACTGCATTAAGACTACACTATCAACTTATGTATGCGTAGTTCATATGAAAGTTTGAGTAAGGCATTAATGCAACATGTAGTAGTTTATATCACGATATAGTTGGAACAATGTACAGACGGCTCTATTAATGACGCCAATAGGCCCGTTTACACGTACGCGCCAAACTGGCGGTTTGGAACGGCGCTCCGGACTGCCGCGCCGGAGCGTGAGGTTGGAGCGTCGCTCCTGGAGCGTGCGACGAAAAATGGTCAACACTCCAGTCGCGCGCGCCAGGACTGCGGGTTGGAGCGTACGCGCCAAAAATGACCGTTATCCCGTGGCGCGTGGACTTTCCGCCGGGTTGGAAAGTTTTGTAGACGGTCCAGCTTGCAACATTCGGTTTTCAGGTAGTTGTTGTCTTTGTTAGTTGTGCTTGTGTTTATGAGTGTATTTAAAATATCCTCCAAAAGAAATGACATAAACTGAGGAATATGAGAGCTGCTTTACTTTTTTTTTGGGTACAGAAAGAATTAAATAAACATAGTGTGCCATCTTTCCGCCCATATGGCGGAAAGATGACACAAAACTAGAGATCTATATGGATACATGCCTCTTTAGTGAGAGCAACGGGAAAATAAATGAACCAGATGATTTAAAAATTTGTCTACGAAACGACAGTTCCATATATAACTACATTTTAATAATAATAATATTTCATTAAATTGCAATGGAGCGCACGTTCCTGTGGCAATTTCCCTACACAACTATCTTCCCCCTTTCCTGCACCCACATACATTTGCCCTCTACAAATTTTAACTTTAAATTCTTTCAACGTTTTTGGTAAATTGTTAATCATTTCCCTTTGTAGCCAGGGGCGTAGCTACTATGGGGCTAGGCGGTGCAGTGCACCGGGGCCCTCACGCTCAGGGGGGCCCCCAAGCATACCTCAAGGGGCCCCTAAGCGCACCTCTAGGGGCCCTCAAGCGCAGTTTACAGGGCCCACGAGCCTTCACAGCAAACCGGCGACCTTTTTTTTTAGCTCTACCGTCGTCTAAGGGGCCCCGACCCTGAGAACACAGGAGCCCCTCACTAAGGGCCCTCGCTGCTCAGGGGGGCCCCAACCACTGCTCAGGGGCCTCTAAAGAACAATTCAAGGGCCCCCATCCTCAGTTCAGGGGGCCCCTACCAGCACACAAAGCAAAAAAAAAGGTCGCCCGTCTGGCCTGAGGGCCCAAAATAAATTTATTGCACCGGGGCCCTTGTTGACCTAGCTTCACCACTGTTTGTAGCTTATTCCAATACCTGACACCTTTACCTAAAAAGGTGAAGTTAAAATTATTATCTCCACAAATATCAAAACAAGACACAGTCATGAGGAAGAACATAACTGCAGAGTAATGTTAGCCTCCTACTCTTCGTTTTTTGGCAACTGGAATATCCCTCCAAGATTTGAAATTGCTTGCATATATTTTTCTCAGTTCTTTTCGAATTGCCGCCGAGTTTCTTGAATCTTTTCAGTGACGAAATCATTGTTTTAACTTTCACATACATTTACCCTGCTGAATTCTACTAACTAATCATATTTAAGATTTTTTTTTAAATTTTTATTTCTATAGTCATTTGATTTAACCTTCCACAAACAGAAATTTTTTATAAAGTTCTATAAATCCTTCCAAATTATCTCTTGACCACATTTTTCAAGATTTAGATTTTTATCTGTTACAGCAGGGTAAAGTTAAATAAAGCACCCAGAAATTCGAACCAACAACGAACTTGTACTGACGCATCAAGACTGCAGACCGACAATGCACGTGTAAACACAAGGCCCCGTTAGACCTGCGCGCCAGATGTGCGCATTCGGAGCGCGCGACAGGCCTCTCTGACCACCGAGTATTTACACGTAAAGAATTGATGCGCGCGCCTGGAGCGTACGCTCCAAAACCGTCGGAAAAACCGTGCGTGTAAACGGGCCTAATAAGATGGCTCCAAAGAAAACAAAGAAAATTAAATATCGAAGTCCTAACGTTTTATGCTTAACTTAAGCTATAATACCAAATGTCAGTCGTCATTATGCAATCTTTGCTAATATTGCTGATCAAAAATCCAAACATTTCCCGTACCGAATTTAATAAAATTACTTTCACGACATAAAACAGACCTATATAATAATAATACAAATGATATGGCACTCTGTGTCCGGTAGACACGTCTCGGATTTGTTTCCACCGATTAGTGTTTGTAGCATTACATGCATATATTCAGAAATTAACCTAATTACAAATTCATGATTCTTCGAAGGATTGAAAATTTTTTTGGATGACATAAATTGCTGCCACAACAGGAATATTTGATGAAAGCATATTTCTAAATTGTATGTTTTTCCAAGTTAATTTCGAAATACATCTGACGCATTTTAAATTCATTCACATGCCTAGGGCGAACCTGCAGGTAAAAACTAGTATTGCAATATAAACTTTAGCTGTGTACTAATTATTGGTGACTGGTTAGTCATTAACGCAGATGGGGGTTAATTGATAGCGAGGTTCATAATTAAATGAATAAATCAGAATTTATTGTAATATGAAAGAAATATAATTGGATTTTGTGATAATAGTTACCAAAAATCCAATTTTATATTTGGTTCATATTTCAATAAATTCTGTTTTATTCATTTAATTATGAACCCAGCTACCAATTAAATCCCATTCACAATTAATTGCCACAATTGTTGTGAATTATTTGCAATTTGATAAATAAAAGGATAAATAACCTGGGACATTACTATTTTGTCTGTTCACTGAAGGGCCAAATCAAAACAAAAACTGAAAATGGATTTAATACTGTAACATTTTGCAGTGATACGGCTCGTCAAGACTCCTCAGCAGGCTGCAGCGGATGCTCCCGTATCTCTTCGAAACCGGTGCCCGAGAAGCGGTCACTTAGGCGTCGTGAGTTGGGGGCGTCCATAAACTACGTGGCTTGGTCTAGGGTAGGAGGAATTACGATCGGCTAATAGTGTGGGGACGGATGGCCCGAGCCAAGCCACGTAGCTTCTCAATCACATTATTTGTCACAGTAAAATAAGAACCGCAATTGAATATTTACTTCCGTCATTTAATTATCTCTCTATGTAATTTACGATAGTCTGACAAGAGAATACAGTACAAAATGTCTTCTGGAATCAGCAAGGAAAAAAGCTACGTGCCACGCGGGAAATGGGGGGGAGGGGGGGGGGGGTAGAGGCTAAAGGCACGTTAGGTTACCTGGGAAGGAGGGTGTTCACAGGAGACCAAAATGGAGCTACGTAGTTTATGGAAGCTCCCTTAAGGCCAATAAGACCCCCACAACGTGTTGTGTGTCAGCGAAAAAACAGCTGGTCTGCGAGGGACTAGGGAAGTGTCTTGTCATGGCCAAGGTCACCTGACACGTTCGACAAACCTGATCTCTCCAGCCGACTAAGTTAACATTAGTGGATGTCTTATTCCTGGCGTCAAATCGGTGTACTTTCTGCATCTACAAACAGTTGCTAGCTAAACGCAATGACCAGTTTGGCGCGGCCGTAGTTCTTACTTCGTCTGTATATAAACAACAACCAACTATAAGGATATTGTTTGAAAACGTGAAGCAGTAAACATTCTACAGCTATGCACACCAGTTTTATGGTTCCGCTTTGCGTAACTTACGGACTTTATTCATGGCAGGGCCAATTGTTCGGGGCACTCGGCCAATTGAGGAAGAAAACAACTTTCACCTGTAAAACTCGAGACAGTCCACCGCTGTTGAATAGAAATTCCAACATCTGCAGAACACAACCAAAAGATTTCTATGTTCATAAGTTCATGTCTCCTACTTTACTGACAGTCTTTCGTCACGTTTTCCTCAGCCAGTTTTAGTTACAAATAGCGAGGCCTCTTTAGAGTCATGAAAATATTATACATCCTTAAGGATGTATAATATTTTAATACGTCCTTTAGTATATAATAATAAGTCTGTGTGGTCGTAATGACCTGGTAACAGGGTTTCTATTGGCTGCGCAATCCCCCCTTGTCGTAGCCGCCTTAACTTAACCCAGTAATCCTACCGGGTACAGGGGACCTGCAGTTTAATATGTAAACCGAACCACGGAAGCGTTCTGGCGTACTTCACATTATTACAAATCAAGCTGTGCCAGAGGTGAAGGTCGAGTTAAATTGCCCGCCGAGACAAGGATTCGAACCGGGGACCTTTCGATCCCTACTCTGACACCTTATACACTGAACCACCAGATGGCTCTTCCTTATTATAAAGTATATATCGCTTCTCTATTGTGAGAACACAAACGTTTCACCACAGCTTGCCTTCTTCCATTGTAATTTCGGAAAGCATTGCTTTGTTTTGAAATTCCACGCACTTAACGGTTCTGAATTTTCCGTCTCTTTTTAGCATATCATCTGTGCAAATTGTTCATTATAACTTTTGCGCTTGGCGTATGTCATTACTGTAGTACACCTAATACAGATACGCTTTAAGTGTAAGCGGAGCTCGACTGAATGCGCCTTTAGTGAATTACTAACATATGAGGATCTCACAGCAATGTTCCAATGGCATCTCCTTTCTTGGCAAAACTACAAACGAAAACTTCCTATTCTGTATTCTGTGGAGAAAATTGTGGCGAATCTATCTACTGAAGGACGCATTTTATGATAATTATTGCAGACTGTATGAAGTGATCAACTGAAATATTTCTATGGTTAAAACTATCCTTTGTCAAAAAGATGAGACCAGTATAAAAAGAAATGTAGTAGCTTTAAGAAAGAGAGGCTCATCAATCAGTGGTAAATTTTCTTTTATGCGTAAGGGGGTAAGGGATTGGAACAAATAACCAAGGGAACTGAGGAATAATTTATCATCAACGCTGAATGAGGAGAGTTTAAAATTAACATTCGCAGCTGGAAAATTAGGCGAATACAAGAAACGGAAAAAAGGGTGTGTAGGGAAATTTCCACCGGAGCGTACGCTCCATCGTAATTAAATTAAAAAATAAATAAAAGAAATCCGCACTGGCAGGGAAACGATAACGTGCGGTTACAACTGCACCTTGATCAGACGACTATACGTGAGGGCATGAGTCAAAAGTGTGACGCTGGACTATGTCTTCTTGAGAATGTGGTCAGGGATATCAGTGAAAATAAAAGACAAAAGCGGCAAGTGTGGCCACGGCTCGCATCAATTAATTACCACAGGGGAAGGGTCAGCAGAGAGACTCACAAGGGGACACTCCCCTTCCTAACAGAGCAACCAGTGTTAATATCTCAGGAGGACTGACCAACGGAAACAGCAATAAGACGACACAGAAGAATAGTCTAAGGAGAGGAATTGGCTGCAATCTTACGAGTGACCAGAAAATATGTACCGTAATATTAATAGCAACTGCAAATAAATCGGAGGAATATGTGTTAAAATGCGCAGAGCAAAAACACAATGAGGTTGTAGGGTGTATTCCAGATTTAGTAGTCTATACTCGATTTAGTATATTCGATCGGAGAACTTTATTGATGGAAAAAAGAAATCCATTTGGGACTGACTTTTTATTCCCAGAGGACAAAAATAATTTCCATGCAAAGGATCAGACACGAAATAAAGCTAACCCAGAAAACACAGAGATACGTAAATACAGTGAGATATTATTACATACGCTCAGTGTGGCGTCTTGTGGAAGAAACTGGTAAACTAATAGAGGAAGAAGTCATTAAAAAAATAAGAGCTAGTGAAACCCTAAAAAGTCAGAAATTAGTGAAAAGCGTAAAATAATTAAAGAAATCTGAATAATATTACAGTAAAAATGTGTTCACTGTCAATAATAAAAAGTACGAATGTAGCTATGAAGGAATAAGTATTTTACAATTAATAACTTAAGACTTCAGTATTATCCGAAATTACTGAAAGAGGAAAACAAGGGAAAATCGATCTTCAAGAATATTAACGACCATTACAATTTTGACTACCTGAGCACTGATCTGAACACTATTCTCTAACAATTGATGAATTCAGAGTTTGATTCCAAGCTAAAAGGTGTTTTGCATGTTTATACATTTTAATCTGCGCAGCATCTTTATAGGATACACAGTTCAACTATCGAAATTATTTTAATGCTACAAATAGACGAATGTTAGTTTGTTGACGAACGTGGATGCTAGATTTAACAGGAATGGTGGTGAGTCAGGGAAATGTCTGAAACATATTACCGACCGCTTACTTTGCGTAAACTCTAGACTGGATGCAGTATAATTAGTGGTTCTATTTCTGGCTATAGTTGGGTTGCGAATGACTTGAGCTTCTACCGGATACTTCTCTACTGGGAGCTGCGACCATCCAGATATCAGTTTTCCCGAAATCGCTTCAGGCTAATGCTGGGATGGTTCCTCCAAAATTCTATTGCCAAATTCTTTCTCATCCCCGATGCCCAATACTCTCCCGTTTCTTTTGTCCTCTATTACCGAGGTGTAAAGTACTAATCTTCTTTATATATATAAAAATCTCGTGTCACGATGTTCGTCCGGGATGAACTCCGAAACTACATAACCGATTTAGATGAAATTTGGCTTACTGTGTGTAATTTAGTCCAACTTAAAAGATAGGATAGTTTTTATCTGGATTATACACCTCAATATTTATTATTTGTGAAATAAATGTTCATTAAATGTTTGTCATAGGACAATGGTTTGTAATTGTTTGTAAGCCACCAAAGGTAAGCGGTCTGCTGGCTTAGTGGTTAGGGCGTCTGACTCGAGATGGAAAGGTTCCTGGTTCGAGTCCCTGTCTCGGCGGGGATTTTTATAGACACTTAACCCGGCATTAATCTCCGGTGCAGCATGCTGTGTAAGGTGAAATACGCCAGAACGGTACTGTGGTTCGGATTCGACGTTAAAATGTAGGTCCCCTGTATCAGGCAGGATGGGCGGGCTAGGTAAAGGCGGCTACGACAGGGGCAGAATGCCCAGCCAGTAGAAACCATGTCACCAGGTCATTACGACCACACGAAATCATTATTATAGTTCCATAAGTTTCTAACAGATGGCGATGTGTTAACTTATCGATACAACACTTGGTTAGCTAGGTTGGGTAATCATCCAGTAGATCAAGTTCTGTTTCAATTTATTTATGCTACAGTTTATTCCTAACAGATAGCGGTGTGTTAATTTATCGAACCATCCAGTAGATGGGGTTGTATTTCGATTTATTTATGCTACAGTCTATTCCACGCCATATGTGCGAGTTTCATCAATTTTAATTGTGCTGTGTATTGTGTTATAATTATACCGTATTGTTGTTCATCGTTTGTGTGTCATTATACCTAACGACAAAGTAATTACACACATGAATATAACATTGAAGAAAACGTTACGATAAATTCGAATCATGTAAGTATTTATCGCTAGCTTATCATTTTTCCTCTTCTTTTTGTTCAGCTAGAGACCACGTGTCAATTTCAATTCCTCTCCTGTTGTTTTTTCTTTTTTCCTCCCCATTACTCCTTCATTATTGCACTCCTCTCTACCTTTGAATCCTGCCATATTCAAAGTCTGCTATCGAAAAAATTTCTTTCCATACAGTTCACTGGTATTATTTCGTTTCAAATCATTCTAAACCTCTTGAAAGCCTGGTGTCATCCATGCTATAAATGTATCGAAAAAAATATAATTCTTCTTTTTCTGTTATTTTTCAATGTTATTATATATTTCCTCATTAGTTCTTAACTTCCATTTTACTGTATTATTCAATGGACCCAAAAATTCCGGTTTCACCACTGTATTATAGTGTCTTATTTTAAGGCTTTCAGAAGGGCACTTTTTGTTGTAATTAAAATATTTTTCAGTGAAATGTCGCAAAAGAATCTAACCTCGACAATGCGTGTAACAGAGAGGCACGACGCACGACGAGAGAGCTTATCAATCAACAACACAAATCGCGGCAAGTAAGGAAATTCAAAGAATCAGGACAGCTGAGCGTCGTATGCAAGAATCTGGTGGCTTCCGACAGACATTACCAGTGATTCCTCGCTCTACTTTTGCCGATGAGATTAACGTATGTTTAAAACAATCGTTTTTATGGCGGAATGTCGAAACACTTTGATTGACCATGAACATGCGAGTACAGTTGCAAAATGATCCATCGGCACAAGTATTTTGTAAGCAATTGCTGGATATTGGATAAGGTGAAATAGAACTGCATCGAAATACACAATACATCAAATTGCCATACAAATTCTGCACTGTTGTTAACTCAAAAATGAACTAACTCAGCGTGTGTTCCTGGATATATCAAATAATTACTTAGATCATAATTGGATCAGTAATCGTGCTATTTTGGCAGCAAAAAATGTTGATGTCAACGAAATTAACTTCCAGATACGACAGTTGTTGCCAGGTGATCTGATGTCTTTTAAATCAATAGATACTATTGTAGATGAAAATTAAGCCGTAAATTTTCCAAATGAGTTTTTAAACTCTTTGGAAATAACAGTAATGCTGCCACACAATCTCCGGTTAATGATTGGTTCACCGATTCTTCTTCTTCGTAATTTGAATCCATCTAGGTTATGCAACGGTACATGTTTGGTGATCAAAAGGATCACTGGAAATGTTCTGAAAGCAACTATTTTGACTGGAATGTTTAAAGGAGAAATAGCCCTGTTGCCACGTATTCCAATGATACAGTCAGAATCTCCAATACCATTTAAAAGACTTCAATTTCCGATTCGTTTGGCTTTCGCTATGACAATAAATAAGTCACAAGGCCAAATAATGTCCGTTTGCGGCTTGGATTTGGAAAACACGTGTTTCTCCCGTGGGCAACTATATGTCGCCTGTTCACTTGTACGGAAACCATTAAATCTATTTGTATTAGCAAAAGACAGGCTAACTAAAAATATTGTGCACCAATTAGCGCTTAGATAAATTAAAATTATAAATTGTAATAATTTAAAATAATGAAAATAGTTGTTAAAAATGTTTAAAAATCAACTTCATAGGCCTCATTTATAAAACTGAAATTTCAGTTTATGTAAATAAATAAATAAATTATATAAATAAATCAAAAATAATTTATTTATTTATTTTTATAAATATCAATTTTTATATAATTTCAATTAAGTAATCTGTAATAAAATGTAAATTAAAATTTTTTATGATCTTTTCTCCTTAATTTCGACTCTCCGTAATTATTTACCAATTACATTTGTATTTCCAAATCGACTACAATGTTTTGTCTTTATTAGTGAATACAAATTTGACTACTTTAGGAAGTTTGGAATGATATTAATTCAACGTACTATAATTACTAAGTCACAGCAACGCGTGACCGGGTCAGCTAATATAATTTTAAAAAGTAATAGTAGCGTCACCAACCGCTATTATATGAGACGATTCACGAAGTTTCGTCTTATATAAGACGTCGAAATAGTTTTCAAGAAGTAGAAAGTGGAAACTTTACAGGCTTCTTGTGTGTTTCGAAAGGTGACCCTGCTACCTTCATCAGTTGTACCAAAATCATGATTTTCAAAAACCCATAAAAAAAGCAAACAACTTGATTAAATACCCAAACACAGTTTAAATTTTGTAAGATGTATAAATTAAATGAATAAATAAAGAAATAATAGATTAATAACTGTTAGATGAAAAGAGCTTACGCCCCTAGCCTTCTGCTGAGACGGTAAAAAAAAGTGATTAAGATGTATGACTGGGGAATCTGAGAGATGACGCGATTTAGTGTACTCACAAAGACAAAGTAAAGCTCGTCAGCAAACCTCATCAGCATTCGAACCTGTACGCCGCAAACTTATCTATAAAATAAAAATGTCTGTTCAAACAGCGTATGGTTTCAGTTTTTCCAGCATACCGAGCGTGTTGGGTGAACGGTTAACGTTCTGGCCTCACATTTGGGAGGACGCCGGTTCGAATCCCCGTCTGGGCATCCAGATTTGGGCTTCCTATTGTTTCCCCAAATAACTACAGGCGAATGCCGGGATGCTTCCTTCAAAAGACCATGGCTGAATTCCTTCGCGTTCCTTGTCCCCAATTCCAACCTGCCTCTAATGACCTCGACGTCGACGAGGCGTAAAACCATAATTTTTTTAAAAAAAAAATCATGCGTGCTTGCTTGCATAGATATTGAAAAGAAATGTCACTAATACTGCAGGATATTACGTTATGTAGAAGGTAATGTACCGAAAAATGAAGGACAAGCCGATGTTTTGTTCTTTTACAGTTTACTGCGAAGTGTTTCAACACTTATCTTAGGCAACAATATTTCTTTTTTGCATAAAACAATAAAATTATATAAAGCTAATTACCACCAAAAAGAAGATATTTATTTCATTATTTCAGTCAGTTCGATGACATCTAAAATAATTTTTGATTTATAGATAAACTAAGCGCCCCATTTAAGTTAGGTGGCTAGTTTTATCTTTTGCCTTGCGACGATTGTGACGTTGTGTACGTTACTCGTTAGGAACTTGCCATTCGTGGCTGTTACTTAAGGAGAGATTGAATCAGCGGGCGAGGGCGCTAACGAGGCGGGGCCTATCTGCCGTGCAGGCGGCGCCGACAAAGGACCCCTCCCTCGCTCTCTACAGCTGCCGGCCCCAGCCACATCACGGAATGCTGTACACGCTCCAGGCCGCTCGTCAGGCGGATACACCTGCATCTTCTAAATCTACATCACTGTCTAGAAACACCAACACGACATGTGTACTACTTTCACACTACCAAAATAGGGAATAACAATAGAAAATCCTATAAAGACAAAGAAAACCATGCTATTTACAACACTACTATGTCTGTGTCTCCGGAAAGTAGAAAACCAACACTTGCCTTGTCTCAGTGCATCGCGTCACCTTCAGCCAGCTCTAATCCCAATTGCACTTCGTGGCGATTATATTAACAAATAAAATCTTGTAAGTTACAACCAAATTTTCAGGTAACACAGCATTATTAAACTTCGAAAGAGAAAAAAAAAAAAATAGACACCAAAAATCTTAAGAACAAAGAATTACCAGAAGATGGCGACAGAGTTCCCGATTGTCGAAATATCCTGTGAAAAATACCCTGCTCAATCGGCTAGTCACCCGAGAAGACTATATTAATAACAAAAAAAAACATTGTTTCATTCACACCATTTTACCACGGAACATTTAACTCGCAAACAGGATTGTGTATTAACGAGATTTTTTGGAAGAAGGGTTTGGTTTTCATTTTGAAAAACAAGGAGAAATGTAGCAAATTTTACTTACAAATTGTTCATCATACGATGACATTCAATTACGAAGTTTCGCAGTTGGCATTGCTCGCGTTAGACAGAAAACCACAGGATACTTTTAAATTTATTTCGCAATCTAACTAACAGGTTCACTTGCGAGTAGTTCTGATTGTTTTGGATAATCTAATATCAGTCTATTGACCTCTCGGATGGCAAATGAGTGACTTCATACAATGTGGCACCTAGAAGCATCTGTTCCAGGCTGATTGATGAGAATGGGTCATCAAGACTCGCTCCACAGTGAATCTCAGCAACCAAACACGCGGGGAAAACTGCTTTCTCGGATTGGTTCACATGTAACAGAAGTAAAAGAAGAAGAAGAAGCAGAAGAAAGGTATGTTTGAAGTACTTGCTACTGATGTGAATATGTGATCTGTTGATGATCAGTAAAATCTATTCTTTATTATTATTTATTTAATTAAATTACAGTGAAGTACATGTCCCGGTGGCAATTTACCTTAACACCTGCTTTTATAGTCCTGCTTTTTTTGTTTGTGTTTTGTAATCTTAAAATTCATTAATGACTGGATATTATGGGTCATTTCCACAATTGCAAGTTAATCAATTTTTTATAAAGGTGAATAACACGCCAATGCAATTGCATTGGCGTGTTAGTCACCCTTATAAAAAATTTATTAAAATTAATTGATTGCAAAAACATCAGCCAACTACTTTTTCCCTTTACGAATTTTGGTTTAAACTCTTTTACTGTTTCAAGTAAATTGTTCATCATTTTCGTCTGCAATTTGTTCCAGCCCCTGACTCTGTTACATATAAAAGAAAATTATCACACTTACTGTTCCAATACCTCATTTCCTACTGATATGATTCGCCACTTCTGTCGTAGACAGATGATTCCTACATACATAGAAGAGCCAAAGAAAGTGGTATAGGCATGCGTATGTAAACACAGAGTTATGTAAACACTCAGAGTACGGCGCTGCCGTCGACAACGCCTATATAATACTACAGGTGTCTGACGCAGGCGTTAGATCGGTTACTGCTGCTATAATGGCAGGTTATCACGATTTAAGTGAGTTTGAACGTGGTGTTATAGTCGGCGCATGAGAAATGAGAGACATCATCTCTGAGGTAGTGATGAGGTGGGGATTTTCCAGTGCGATCATTTCACGAGAGCACCGTGAACATCGGGAATCCGATAAAACATCAAATCTCCGACATCTCTGTGACCGGAAAAAGATCCTGCAAGAACGGAACCAACGACGACTGAAGACAATCGTTCAAAGTGACAGAAGTACAATCTCTTCGCAAATTACTGCGGATTTTAATTCTGGGCCATAAATAAGTGTCAGCATGCGTACCATTCAACGAAACATCATCGATATGGGCTTTCGGAGCAGAAGGCCCACTCGTGTACCCTTGCTGAGTGCACGACACAAAGCTTTACACCTCGCCTGGGCCCGTCAACACCGACATTGGACTGTTAATGATTGGAAACATGTTGCCTGGTCTGACGAGTCTCGTTTCGAATTGTATCGAGCGGATAGACGTGTACGGGTATGAAGACAACCTCATGAACTCATGAACCCTGCTTGTCAAAAGGGGACTGTTCAAGCTGGTGGAGGCTCTGTAATGGTATGGGTAGTGTTGTAAAAAAACAGTTTTTTTCTGACGTGAAAAAAAACATGAAAAAAAACACGTTTTTTTTCTGGGACATGTTTTTTTTTCATAACTACTAAATTTCAAATTTTTAAGGCAATTATCGTTTAATATGACTGTTTTAGAGTTTATACTAAGTACTTATCTTACTTTTAAATCTACTATATTTTTCTGGTTCAGCAGAAAAAAACATTACAAAAATATTGGTAACATTGACTGAAGTTTTCTTTTACGAATGGGGACTTCCCGAAAAGGCTAGGTTGCGTGAGAAGGAATCCTCGTTCCTAATTGTTTGGATTGATACTCGCTATTTGAACTAGTGCTGCCAGGCCCTACAAATTTATCTGCAGACCTACGAATTTTTTCAAAAAATTAGGAAATTTAACTACGGTTTTTTGCTTCTTTTTATTACTTGTTGTGCTTTCCTTATATTCGTATACTTGTTAAACTCGCAGCGTATAGTGATACTAACTTACTGTCAGTAAATATGAATAATTTCCTTGCAACCGTTGGCGTAAAGCTGCGTATCCACTACGCGCGGCAAACCCTCGAACATTGGCTCGCGCGGCAGCCGCGCATAGTGGATACGCTGTTGCCACGCGAGCCAGCTCGAACATTGGCGCGGTCGAACATGCCGCGCTGCGAGCCATTCTCTGTCGGTCTCTAGGCGCGCGGCAAAGGACCCCCACTAATTGGCTCGCGCGCAGTTGGGACGGTGGTGTCTTTCTTTGAGTTGGCTCGCGCGGCACAGCGACAGTTTACTGCCATGAACAACGAAAAGTGTCGATTTCTAATAATAAAGCTGTATGGTGCGAAAGAATTTTTGTGGAATAGTAAATGTGCAGATTACCGCAACAAACCGCTGAGGGACGATGCATTGAAGGAGGTAAGTTCAGCAATGGGCTTAGGGGACATCCATAAATTACGTGAGGTGTTTTTCCGGATTTTCTGACCCGCCCCTCCCCCTTCTGGTGAGATCTGGTTGGTTCCGTTAGACACCCCCCCCCCTCCCCCACAGATCGTATTCGCAGCTTTTTGAGATTTTTTTTTAGGTCTCACCGTCACTTTTCTACGAAATACCCCCCCTAAAGTCGACTTGCGCGCCATTTGTAGACTTTTTTTTTTTTTTAGCTCTACAGTCCTACCCAATTTTAAAACATCTCACGTGAGATTTCCGTTGATCCTCCCTCCACCTTGGTGAGATTACTCTGGACACCCCCCCCCCCCCCCTCTATTTCACCTCACGTAATTTATGAATTTATGGATGCCCCCTTACGCGTTTCCGAATTAAAGAAGAAGATGACTACGCTTCTGGCATCATACAGAAGAGAAAGATCAAGAATAGCTAAGTCTTATTACTGGTTCTGGAAAGTATTTATTATTTAACACTTATAATGATCCACACGGTGTAATTTATCGATTTGTGCTATGTATGTCTACAATATAAGCCATATGGTAGCCTGAAGGACAGAATGTAGCACCACTCATATTCCTACTTGCGGAAGTCTCAGTAAAAATGGTCGCGAAATCTGACTGTGCCTGCATTGCTTGCCGCGCGACTCTGGCTGGGTTGCGTTGGCTCGCGCGGCAGCCGCGCTCGTCAACAGAAACCCACGAACATTGGCTCGCGCGGCGATACCTGCCACCAAGCCAGGTATCGCCGCGCGGGCCAGTGTTCGAGGGTTTGTCGCACGTAGTGGATACCCAGCTTAAACCAACGATTGAAAACGAATAAAGCTCCTATTTTGTATGATAATAGATTTAAATTCAAACTTAAAAGACCGTAATACAGAACTATCGGCGCAGTCTTCATTCACAGTGTGTACTTTGCTCACAATTTAAAATTGCAATCTCAAAAGCTTTTGCATGCAATACAACCAGTAAAAGAAAATGTAACTATTTCAGAAGTTATGGATCTAGAGGCGACAGAAGAAGAAACAGAAAATTCCGACTCCGACCGAACTAGTGTTGGTAGTACTGATACGAGTGAATGTGGTACCGACATAGAGGATGAATAAAAAATTATGTTACATATATAGATACATTTATGAATCATTATGATTTAGTAAGGTTTAAAACACTCATGTAAAATGTAAGTTCCATAAATAAAACTATAATTTATCAAATATATTTATTCTAAGAAAAAAAACCAAATTTAGAAAAAAAAACAAGGGTGCTAGGTTTTTTTTCATGTTTTTTTTCACAAGTCTGAAAAAAAAACATTTTTTTTTTTTAGTTTGCAACACTAGGTATGGGGCGTTTATAGTTGGAGTGACATGAGACTCCTGATACGTCTAGATACGATTCTGACAGGTGACACGTACGTACGCATCCGGGATGATTACCTGCATCCATTCATGTCCATTGTGCATTCCGACGGTCTTGGGCGATTCCAGCAGGACAACGCGACACCTCTCACATCCAGAATTGCTACAGAGTTGCTCCAGAAACATTCTTCTGAGTTTAAACACATGCGGTGGCTACAAAACTCCCCAGACATGAACATTATTGAGCATATCTGGGATGCCTTGCAACGTGCCGTCCAGAAGAGATCTCTACCCAGTCGTAATCTTACGGATTTATGGACAGCCTTGCAGGATGCATGGTGTCAATTCCCTCCAGCACTACTTCATACATTAGTCGAGTACATGCCACCTCATGTTGGGGCCCTACACGATATTAGGCAGGTGTACCAGTTTCTTTGGCTCTTCAGTGTAGATCATAAAGTATTCTTGTTTTCTTATCTATCAAAATCTCTTTAAAATTTGTAATTTTTATTTGCAGCGGAAGAGCGTATATGTTCACTTCTTTAAATTTCTACAGTAGGGAAAGTGCACGTGCGCGGTTGTAAGAAGAATTAATTTAATTTACTCGTAGTTGTGTAAGATAAACGGTGGAGCTACTGCCGTGTTGAGGTAAGACCGATGAATATCATTAGTTAGTTAGGACTGGGAATGTATCAAAATTGTTATTCGGCACTACCTAGATTCGGCGAAACCTTAAATCTCACAAGTATTCAGCTGTTTAGAGTTATCGTTTAATCTGCTAAGGTGGAAAACACATGTTAAACATCATTGTGCAAATGAAAGAAGTTTTTAGGGACGGTTAGGGAATATTCAAGAAACATTAAGAGTGTGAAAGTACCAGAAAAATAAATTAAAAACAAATTGTGAGAAATTATTACCAGATAAATACTGCTTGTGACAGAATCTTCTGAGAAACATACATTATAATATCGGTGAGTGTAAATAAAAAAGAAACAGTGAGTAAAAAGATAAATGGTGAACAATTGTCTGTTACTAGTCCAGTGTTATTTCATTGGTTCTGAGATACTTTCTGACCTTTTTGTGAGTTTCAGAGTAAGATCGATTGAAAGGATGTTACAGATACATTATATTCACCATAATAGGCGTAACTGGACGCCATTTCAAGAAGAATTGTTTAAGGGTCATTCACTTTATTGCAGTTGCACACCCTCTATACGACAAAATATTCATTTACATATTCACTTCTCTTCCATGGTTTCTCTAAATGGCTCTGGCGAATGTTGGTACCGATTTTTTTTTACCCAATTCCTAGTCCCCAATCCTCTCCAGCTCGTAAAGAAGAAAAGCAATGGCATAGTCGTAGAATGAGTTATTTGTAGGGTTTAACAGTTTCGTTCGGAATGAATTGTGTTGCAGTTAACACTGTTTGAGCGTGGTCGTTACGTCACTGATCAGGAAGCACTCCATTCGGTTCCGCCTACAAGACGACCAGTTGCATCAGCAAACATGTGACCTTTCCTCCTGCAGCACGGAGCCACTCTCCTGGGGAAACACGTCGGGGAACAGTCTGGTGTAAGGTACAATTTTTCAAATACGGCAGTAGAATGAGTATAGCAGAATGTTTTTCTACTTTCTTTAGTTATCACAGCAATCTCAAGAGCCGACGCATGAGTTATTGACAGCTTCACCTGTTTCACTTCGTCAGTTTCCCAATTAACTGGGGGAAAGTTGGGTAGTCCCGGGCATTTAAAGTTGTCACAAGCCAACCAAGATGTGTCGGTAAAACAATATTATAAATATGCGCCCTGTAGCGTGAAAACAAATGTAATTGAGCTGTGGCTGGGGCACTCAGTGAGTTCCACACTAGTGTGTGTTTTGTTGCTGGCAGATGTTTTTCGTCGTTCCTGTCAAAATTCGTTGGAGATTATTGAATAGGCCTATGATGCGTCAAATAAATGCATAGTAACGCGGAATCGAAAAATCCAAAAGCGCGAGAATTTAACATCTTAACGATATGGATAGGACGGGCAAAACAGTCAAGGCAGAAAAAAAGGCCAAGCGAAAAAAAAGGTAAAGGTGATATAAAGACATTGAATACAGAAAAAAGTATTCAGTCTTTCCGTAGCAAATCAGATAAAACTGACCGAAAGTATCGTACGTGAAGCAATTTTTGAAGAAGACTGAACTCAGTGCTATGAAGCAAAGACAGGGCCCATCATTCAGATATTCATTATTATTGTGATTTTTGTAAGGCCAACAAACGACTAAACCACCATTTATTACTGTGTTCGCAGCTACCCGTCAACTTTTATGTTGCCAAAAAATTAAACATAAAGTGTTTTCAATTTGATTCGTTCAATAAAATGTTATGATTACTAACTTCTAATTAAAATGACTGCAGTAGTTTCCAGTTTAATCTTAAGATTAAAATAAAGACCGAAAATGTATTTACTTTATTTTTATTTGGAATTAATTTTTAGTGTCCGGGGCCACCAGAAAGTCCCATACAGGTTCTAAATTTGCCAGTCAGAATTATTAAAATGGTCCACATATTATAAGATTCGCTTTTTGCACTATTATAGATTCAAACGGGATCTTTGAATTAATTCTTCATTAAGCTCATAAATGGAAAAGAATCATCGTTTATGATAGAGAACATAATACGCCTAACTTTCCATAAAGTTTTGTTGTTTTCTCATGCTGTACGAAACTACTCTAGCATTAGGTATCTTATTCTCATAATATCCCCTTGAATATCCGTCATCATGCTTTCCTACTGATAGAGAATGGTGCTATGATTTCGATTAGTTCTTCTGTATTTACTGGAATAGGAGTACATTGCGACAGGTCTTCAACAACGATAAGTTCAACTCTTTAGTAAGGGATCTGGTGGCTCTGCGCTTAAGGCGACTGGAGATCGAAATGTTCGTATTCCTGTCTCGGCGAGGATTTCAAAAGTTTTTAACCCGACCTTCACCTCTAGCACATCTTGCTGTGTAATGCTAAGTACGTCAAAACGCTTCCGTGATTCGGATTTTACTTTAAAGGTCCCCTGTACCTAGTAGGATTGTCAGTATAAGTTAAGGCGGTTATAACAGGGGCAGATTGCCTGTCACCAGGTCATTACGACCAGACGAGCCTACCCCCTTACTCAGATCCGTGTTATGGTGTTTTTCAAAATCAGACACCGATTTTGCAGATTACAATTCTATTATTATTATTCTGTGTTGAGACTGCTAATGTAGTTAAACGCGATGGAAGATCCCGATGATTCATTTTGAATGTATTTAAACGATTACCACATGTCTCGGTATAGCTCATAGTCTTTATTTAATGTTTGAGAAATATGCATTTGGAGGCTCAAACGGTGGATTATTTCAATACTGACTGCTGAAAACAACTAGAAAAAGTAAACAGTATGGCTAAACAATGAAACAGAGGTGGTTCAAAGAGTGTGTGTTCAATGTATCACCTAAATTAACCAACTTTTTCGTTATGTGTACACCGTGCTACAACTAATGTTTGGTACATGCGTTTCGTCTTTCATTCAGATATCGTCAGTACCCTCGGTAACATATATACACAATTGCTTATATGTATATTAGTGGCCTGTAATTTGTGTTTGGTAAAATGTGTTAGGTTGATTTATATTATTACCTACTTCCTTGCTTGTGAGTAGTACGTGTATTTTCGAAGTTTTGAACCAGCTGTATGTTTAACTCAATTATTTTTCGTATACTATCCTAAAATAACGAGTAATAGTGAGATTACACATGTTAACTACTATTGTTATTGCAACTTCTGGAGCCAAAAACTTGTGTAGCAAATAACTTTGCACTTAAAAACGGGAGTTATTTTCATATTCAGTAGTACTATACACTTCATGGTAACGAAAGTAACTTTTGATAAATGAACTGTTATTAATGTTGAAACAGAAATGTGTTAATATTACTATTTGATCAGCGAAGCAGTATTGTGATGGAACCTACTGTAATACGTGTATTGTCTATTGTAAATATTAGATGGCAGGCAGAATTTTGTGTTGGACGTACAACGGTGGCGGCAGGTATCAAATGTCTCCTGGGTATCGCACTGAAGAAGTTGTTGGTGTTGGCACGACACATTTCCTAGCCCGCGGCGCTGGCGGGTTATCACAGCGTTCTTTCCCGCCGGTTCATTTAGCTTCATGGCACATTTGAACCGTAATGGTGCGGGCCTCAAGTGCCGGATGTGGCCGTTGCGCCACACGCCATATCCCATACACATCACCCGCCGTCGTCTATCGGCTATACGGGCTATCGCAACAGCAAACCACGCTCTGTTCACAAGCAAAACAGAACTAATAACAACAGGAACTGATTAAAGTTTTCAAACATGATATGCTAAGCGACAATACAATTTACAAAGTATGGCACTGAATTTTTTCCCTTCGCACCGCCCATCTAATGAAAACGTGCACCGGTCCCTTGTTGTACACAGGTTCCCAGTGTGAATCTTGAGGGGGGGGGGAGGACTTATTTATGCTCCAATTCAAACCAGGTTTGTTAGACCCGGTGTACATAACCTATAGGAAGAGAGTATGTGTCTGCGAAACCTGTAAGGTTTCGTGGTCGGTACGATAAGTATAGTTTTGTTTGTGAAATGTGTAGTATATGAGGCGAAGATGAAGTAAGAAGTGGGTATATATAGTACGAAACGAAAAATTAATGAGAATGGAGAGAAATTATATAAAAATGTTGAATAGAATGTACGAGGAAAGATTACCTGGAAAAGTCAAATCAAGAGGTAAACGAATTATAGGAAGACGGAGGGTGGGTGTCTTGACAGGCTTATGTGTCTAATTCACGCCGTCACCATCTTCAGGTAAAACTATTATGCCAGAGACCGGAACTTTGTAAGTCTGCCAGGTTCTGGTCTTCTAGGCTTGCCATTTTACCTGAAGATGACATCTTGGTATGTGATCGCCGAAATATTGGATCAAAACACTGTTCTCAGTTAGTGATCCGTGAATTATGTATTAATAATGCATAATGATTTTTTTACGTTTGCATCCACTAATTATTAAAAAAAAGTGAGTTAGGATGTTATTACAATGTTTGAAGGTTTTTTCCTACATTGTGGCATGTGGGCGGGCGGTAATGTTTGCGCCTGGAATTCGTTAGAACGCGGGTTCAAATCCCCGTCCCACTGTCCAGATTTCGATTTTCTATGTGTAAGTGTTTTTTTTTTTTTTCCTGTCATCAGTCTTTTGACTGGTTTGAAGAAATCCTCCATCCCTTCCTATCTCTACATACCTCTTACAACCCACGTCCTCAATTATCTGCTTCGTATACTGTGGTGTGACAAAGAACCACATTAACATGAAGTATGTGGGTAACGAAACAAGGCATGCATTACGCTGGCTTAGAAGGACATTCTGCAGGACAAAGGTCAGCGAATTCAAGTGTATTACGGCGAATTCTTCATTCAGGCTGGAAGAAAGACGAAACGCAATAGCACTTGGACAGATTTACGACCTTTCACTGCTCAGTACAGGGTCGGCCGCAGTTCTGTTCATGGACAGCTTTGACGAGTGAGATATATATCGCGTGACCAATTGCAGATTCGTGATAACGTCAAGACACGCCAAATTAGAGATTCTGTGAATGCTTACTGCGAGAAACGAGTAAAACCGAGTGAACACGAAAGAAAAACGACAGTTTCCGAACAAATCCTCCAACCCCGTCATAGGAATTATGTGTTGAACCTGAGAGTGCTTGGAGGGGCGAATGTTTTGCCAATATTATTTTAGTATATAGAATAGTTCTTTTTTTGTATAATCTTGTTTCATGTCCGTCAATGAGGAGAGAGGCAGGAACTTCTACATCGACGATAGGACCAGAGAAAATCGACGTAGGAGGAGAAGCAAGATCCCGAGGTTTTAAAAGGTGGCGCGAGATTCTTCTCGTGGTTTTTTGGGTCTGACTGGTTCGTGTTCAATTGTGCTGGCGCACAAGAACGACCCAGAAAGCCGACAGCATATCATGCGATCGGTTGTGTCTTCATTTTGAGTCACAAGGTGACAGATAAATTCAGTGTGGGGTCGGAGTTTGCTGACTACATCAGTGCCGGACAGACGGTAAAAAGACAAACATTGCACCAGTAAAAATTATTGTGTTTGCACTTCAAACCTCCATAGTTACCCAACATAACGCTCTGAGCGGAGAAGTCCGCACGATAAGAATTCTCACTCTCCGATATATAAACTGAGAGATTAGTCGTGGCATTTTATAAATTGAATTCAGTAGTTTCTGTGATTGAAACGAGGGACATTAGCTTTTATAAAGTAAGCTCATTACGTGTCTTGCCGAAAACTGTATACTGTTAGTTTGTATAGGAAAATCTGGAACGGATGTTTTGTTGTTTTGTATTACCTAATTTTAGTGGCCATTATTGTAGGACAAAGGTGTTGTTTGTGAATAATTTTGATTGTTTATAATTATTAAATTTAAATCACCTTATGACTGTTGGCATTCATTCAAAGAATATATGTTCAGGTTATGACCTTTTCATTCTTATTAGTGATCAATAAATCATTTTGAGAACCCTTTTCAATCAATAAAAATAATAATTTGCATTTTGGTAAATTTAAAATAAATATTAATTACCATTTATAACGGCGGTATACCGTACCCGCTTCAATACTCTAACCTCTGTCTTCCTCTACAGTTCTTACCTTCGACTGTTCCCTCCACTAACAAATTAACCAAGTATGTTTCAAAATGTGACCTACCAACGTATCTCTTCTTTCTGTAAGCTTCTTCCACAAACTTCTTTCCTCACCCATCATTTACAAAATTCGTTCATTTCTTACTTTGTCTGTTCACTTAATTTTCAGCATTCTTCTGAAGCACCACATTTCAAATGCTTCAACTTTCTTTCTTTCTGGTGTTCCTAAAGTCCACGCTTCGCTACCATTTAGTGCTCTGCTCCACACATAGAGTTTTAAAAACTTCTTTCTAAGTCCTAGATCAATATTTGAAAGTAAAAGATTCTTCTTTTTCATAAGACTCTTTTTGCTAGGCTATTCTGCTTTTAACATCATTCCTGCTTCGGCCTTCGGTTGTAATTTTGCTTCCCTAGTAGCAGAATTCACTTACTTCTCCTATTGTATCCGATCCTATTTTCTAGACAATAATAAATATATTATAGTTTGTATAGCATATTACCCTTTATCGCCTCAGCACACTATGTGTCATATCTAATGAAAGTGTGATGTCGATTGTAGGCTCACCCTTATGTTTTGTGTATTTTATTCCCTTCCACCTGAAAGAGATACACTTATCCTTTGTATTGCTGATTCAATTTCACTTTTATTTCTAATTGTAAGTGACAACTCCATCACTTTCAACCACATTTTTATCAAAAATACAAATGTATTGATTGATTTTCGTTAAATCTTAAACCAACTTTCATAAAACATAATTTTCTTTACCTCGGCCACAGGCCTTCACATGTTTATCAAAATTCATGATTGATCTTCAAGGACGGCCATTTTTTCCCCTCTTTCATTCTCTTTTATTTAATCACTAGCCATTGACCTCCGTAGTTATGTTTCTATCAATACAGTACCTTCAATATAATTCATTATTTATTATGATTGAGATCTTTTCACTTTACATTAACAATCTTTACTTTACCATTCACGGATTAGGCCTGTTGACCTGTTCCGGTTTCAGGAACTATTCCCATATCTTTCTTGGTCTACCTAAAGTTCTTCTAACTATAGGTCTATATTGGTTTACTAATTTTGGTAATCATGCATCATCCACTCTATACAAATAGTATCTCCAGTTTTTCATTCTTTCCTCTGTCTTTTCATTCAAACTATATATTTTCAACTCCTCTCCTATTGTCTCCTTTCTTACAGATCTAGCCTTGTGCATCACTTCACAGATCTTAGGAAATTCATCTTCGCAGCTTGTACGCGACTTTTGTGTCTTCTCTTCATTACCCAAGAATCACTTCCATGGAAAAGTGGAGGAACAGAAATTATTATTATTATTTTGAAGGAAGTGATTTGGGGAAACAATGGGAAACTCAAATCTGGATGCCCGGACGGGGATCCGAACCGGTGCCCTCCCGAATGCGAGGCAAGAGCGTTAACCACCTATTTTAGCTTTCGTTTCACCCATCATCTGATACTTGTTGTTATCGATATCATTTCTTGTACTATGTGTGATGTCACAACAAGGGTAGTTATAGTCCGAAACTACTTCAACCAAGTAGCCATTTACAATTATTTTTACTTTAGTAGGGCCTTGACCACAGAAAGTCATTTTTTTTTTATTGTTTGTGGATATCGTCAAGTTTTAGTGCTCCGAACATATTTGAAGTTTGTATTAACAATACATTTGCAACTATACTTACCCTTTTCTGTCCTTTACTACAGTGTTTTTCAACCTCTGTGTCGCGACCCCCAGGGAAGTCATCAAGTCTAGCTCGGGGGGTCGCAGTCACAAGTCAGGTAAATGCAAAAGGCAGGGGTTGAAGGTCTTACAACGCAATAAAAATACAAAATTTTCAGTGAGAAAGCTGTGCCTGTTTATTTTTTTTTAATAAATTGTCGAATCGTGGTAGTATTTTTGAGACGCAAATAACCAAATCGTTTTCCAATTGGAACCTATTTCCCTTCTTTCTACCATATTTCAGATAATTGTTTTCATAAAGTCTGTTTTATTTAGGTTTTGATTTGCTTCCACCACTGCCATTTGTAACAGACGTGGAAGGCTACGCAGATCTTTCGGGAACTCCATTTAATTCTCGCTCGCCGTGAAGTGCGCCCGTAATCGCTGCTGTACTGAGACAACTGATTGCAGTTAACGAATACAAGCTGTTCCTATGTGGCCGCTGACACTATCTTCTCGCCTCCCGCGCCGCCACTGCGGCAAGGTATTTTTCACTCCCCTCAAAGCGCCCGCGACTACCTTGCACAGCATATGATTGCTCGATCATTAGGTATAGTCTCAGTAGAAAGAAATCACTGACACAGTTTGATTACGGACCTCGCGGGTAGCCAAAGATTTTTACGGACATGGGAGGATCGCCAAAATTTTTTTACTTCTAAAGTGGACGCGTATTCAAATAGGTTGGAAAACACTGCTTTATTAGTTATGTCCCTTATACATGTTTTACGAATCAGTAAAAGTGGGTATGGTTTCTTCAAAAGGCTATAGCCGAACTCCTCCCTGTTCCTTCCATCCAGTTTTTCCACCCTCTGACGACCCCACGGTTGAGGAGGTGTAAATCCCTAACAATATAATTTACACCATCTATTGTCACATCTTATATTACAGACAATTACAGAAGTTGTCTCCATTTACCAGGCTCTCTACGGAGGCGGGACAGTAATTATTTTTTCGTCTGAAGACATGCCGTTAGCTGCTGCGCGGGGGAGACTAATAGTGGACCATAAATCTGCGGACGTTAGGGTCCGGTGTTCGTAGCGTTCCAATAACTCAGTGGGCGTGCATTCCGGCGGCGGGAATGCCGCGCGGCGCGGCGCGGGGCGGGATTTAGAGCCGCTGCCCGCGGCGCTATTAATCACATCTGGAGAGGCGCTGGCGGCGGATTGATGCCGGGGGCTGCACCCGCCCGATATTTGTTGCCCTTTCATCGCCATGCAATATCCGCCGCGTGCTGTGCTGTGCTGTGCTCCACGTCCATTGAGTTCGCTGCCTTCCCCTGCGGCGCGCGTTTTTATTGGAACAGCCAGCGCAGCAGCGACCGATACTGCAGATATTACACGTCGAAATGCTCCGCAAGCATTTGCTTAATTAAAAACCAAGGACGGTTTTTGATTACTTTTCTCGATTTTTCTCAATCCTGAGGTAACAAAATTTCAGACGCAACTATACATGAAATTTATATCGAATGTTGGGGGAGAATTGGAGCGTTACCTAGAATCTATGTTAAGGAACACGAATAACAACTGTAGACAACAGAGCAATGTGAACAGATATGCGACCACAAATACGCGGTTTGTAAGGGAATTAATTTAAGCCAAATATTGGTAATAAACATCTTTGACTTGCGCATAGAAGAGAGAATCGCTGACGAGAAGAGAAGAGAGAATGTGCAATGTTAGGAAAAGTTAATATCGTGTGGAGTGAAGATTCATTAAAATTAACTAGCAAAATATTATGTGTGAGAAAGCTGAATAATATGAACATAAAAGTATAAACATTAATTGTGTAAAAACAGGAGCTGAGAGTTTTATTATAACTATGAAAATAAGTTTAAAAAAATGAAAACAGTTGAATTCGTACAGATAAAAAGGAAAATTCTGGTTTAAAAATTAATTAAAATTAAATTGTTCAAACATTTATGATTAAGGTTTTTTAGATTCCATTTGGGTGAACAAGAAACAAATTTCTGTAACGTTGGTATAATTACTAAATCAAATCGTAATTCAAGCTACAGAGCCGTAAACTATAAACACGGAAATCGTAGAAAGAATAAAAAACATCATAAGTTCGACCTCGGCAATTCATAGATGGCTGCCTAGTTGGGTAAAATTTTCAGCTAATGTTTTGAATCGAAGAGATATGATAGTAAATAACAAAACTCACGAATATTGTTAAGCGTTTTTCTAAAGAATAATAGCTGACGCAATTTTTTGATAGCCAATATTTTCAAATTGATTATCACGGAACATGAAATAAATAATCCCTTTTATATGCAGATACAAGGTATATTTATGGGAGAATTCAATTTTCGATTTTTGTCATTCGGTTCAGTTCCTATTTTATCTGAGAAGATTGTCCGAAAACCCAATACAGTAGTCTGTTAGATACAATTTACCAGATGGGATATTAACTACTAAAACTACTTCAATTGCTAATACTGCCATGTATTAAGAACAACATAGTTTTTCTCCTTAGGGGTGTATTTTAACGCCGCCCAAACCATAGATCAAGCTTACTTTCCGTAATTTTATGTAACTATAAACAACTTCCACTGAGAGGATTTTTTTTTTTTTTTTACTACTTTACCGTAAGTGTCAACAGTCTATAGCACAGGTAAACTCAATAAGTTCGTGTCAATCTTAAAACCAATAATATTACCAACTACGTATTTCAAGTTAATTACCTTACTTCTCAAAACTACATGCTATCTCAGTGGTAACTAGAAACGCATAATTTGTATTACTATATTTGAATTAAATTTCCAACGGCTTTTGTTAGTTATCACATTTTGCGTGTAGTTTCAAATATTAATAATAATAAGACATAACAGAGGGTAGGCCTACGCAACGAAAATTTTAATTTTTATTCTCATTTTAAAAGTTGAACATGTCCAAATGGTAAATATTATATTTTTTTAACCTTTTTTATACTGTGGTATTGCACAATGCAGTTACCTGGCTTTTAATCTTTCCTACAGTTTTAAAATTATCTTTCTCACAATTCCATCTGGTAATAAAAGAATCTTCGTTTGTCCACCAGTGCGCCTAAGTGGTCTAAGGGGGCGTTCATTAATTACGTGGGGTGAAATAGGAGGGGGGGGGGGTAGAGTCCGGCGAAATCTCACAAAATCTCACCAAAAGGGGGGGGGGGGCTACAGAAATCTCACGTGAGCTTTTAAAATCCTTGGAGGACAGTAGAGCCAAAAAAAGTCCACAAACGACACGGATGACGACTTGAGGGGGGTATAAGGTCTAGAAACAAGGTGGATATCGACTTTAGGGGGGTTATAACTGCCTCGGAAGCAGGAGAGCTAAAAAAAAAGGTATCAAAAAACTACTGTATCTCACGTCATCTTAGGGGGAGGGGGAGAAACCGACCGGATCTCACCACATCTTACCAGAGAGGGGTGGACGTCCCTTAAACAGCCGCACAGCATATCAGGGAGGTTAAACAGTAACGCGCACTATCCCAGGGCTCAGCGCACCCGTCTCCGTGCGATTTTTAGGCCACGACGGTCGCCAATCGCTGACTCATTAACTACATATTACACAAAATAAAACACTCATCACACACAGAACGTAGTTACAAGTTTCACAGACAGATGGCAATACTTCACTTTCTTAGTGCGACCTGGTAGTAGGTGTAAAATCTCTGCGTCAACAAGTCCACGCGGCCGTAAAATCAAAGCCCCAAGTTTGTTCATGCCAACGATGAGTTAGGCAGCCGAACCCAGCAGCGTAGCTAGATCAACAAGGGCCCCGGTGCAAAAAAAATATTTTGAGCTCTCAGGTCAGATGGGCGAATTTTTTTTTTTTTTTTTTTGCTCTATACCAAGCCTAGTGAAGGGCTCCTGTGCCTTAGGGTCGCCCTGGACCGCCTAGCCCTATGGTGGCTACTCCCCTGGCCGAACCCAAAATGTCTGGAAAAGGTGATGAAGGAAAAGAAGAATAAATGAATGCTCGTTTCTTTCTTGCCTTAATGATTTAGAACTAAACGAAAGTAAACCATATTTAGAGTTGCGTCAGTTGCACTGTGAATGTGTACCGCATCCTGAAAATATTTTCTAGTCGTTTTCAAACAGAACCGTTTTGAAACGAGGTGCAAAACAAACGTATCACGCGAGAATTCTTCGACACGCAGCCCCCACATTCTTTAGGCAGCACTTTCGAGTAGAAGTGTGGGGACTAATTTTGTGTTCAAAATGCGGCCTCTGACTGCCGGTACTGCGAACTGCATCGGGAAAAGATATCCTACCGCGGAAAGGCATCTGGCGTTGGGGACTGTGTATTTATAACTTAATTTCGCTTTTAGTTTGCTGGGAGATCGCGAGCACGGCTCGGGCTGCAAAAACAGTTTGCTGCCGGCCTTTGATGTGGCCGCAGCTGAGACTGACGCAAAAACACGCAGCCTCGCCCGACAGCGGCCGCAATGTTCAGTCATTACACTACCCGTACGTCATAGCCGAAATCTTTACACGAGCACGTGCACTTGGTTCCTACTGAACATGCGACTGTAATAGGCATTTACATCTTCTGATTACTAATATTGTTGATTTTACCTGGGCCGTCGTTTCGGTTGTTTTAAGCAAGTAGTGCGCCGGCAACTCAACTTAACGGCGGCACTCCCTACCCTTTCCTTGAAGTAATTCAGGCAATTTTTCTACCTTCATATTTTCAGTATATAACAAGCTACATTTCTATTAGCCGGCCCCTAGCTACACGTTGTTCAGGTCGCCGGTTCGAGTCCGGCCTAGGGCGTGTGTGTTTTTAATTAAGTGTTGTGTTGTCCATTCACTTGTGCTCATCAATAACACCAAAAGATTCTATATACACAACTGAGGAATAAGAGAAACAAAGTTGCTCGCTGAATGGTTATTAGGCCGATTTCTATTTTTTTTAAAATATCTATTATGCATAGAGATTAGAAAGCTTAACATAAATATAAAATTTTGTTTCGTTCCTGTTATTAGTTTGTAATTTATTTATTTGCAAATTTCACAGAATTTGTCATTCACTCACTGATGATCATCAAAGCTCTTAAAATAATTCCTGTAGCCACAGAAAATGCGAATTTGGTGCACAGATAGGATTTTACTCCAAAATTACAAGAAAACTCTGAAACTGATGAATTTCCTTACATCTACCCTTTGTCTATCTCAAACGTGAAAACGCTTTCTACCCAAATGTCTTTATGTGCCTCATATTTTCATTACAGGTCGATCTTATTAAGTTAACTAACATTTACTTCATTTCCCTACTTACTTTGGAAGTTAGTGAAATTTAAAATTTTTAAGCAATTGCGACGCTCCGACATCGTAATTCCACCGTACTTGCCGTAGCATTTATTATTATTATTAGCTATGGAAGATAATACAGATGTACTGTACATGTAGGTATCAAAGTAAAAAGTCATTTGATCACAGTTTGTTTTTCGAATATCTGTCAAACTATGATCTAGATTGAAAGATGGTTGAAATTAAACTGTTTTATAATCAATCAAGGGATAAGTAAGAACAATAAAAAGCTTTATATTTCCATTTAAAACACTTTTCTTAACATTGAAATTACCCTGAAAATGAAAACTTAATCAAAATTAAACGTGAATAATGTGTTTTGTTTTCCCTCATCAGTCAATATTTATTTCAAAACTTTTTCTCTCAAATGCATCGATTTCGAGTACCAGTGCAAATGGTTTACCCTATATCTAGCTTGTCCGTGAACTATCTAAATTTAAGAACATGCATCAAAAGTGCCACATTCTATAACTTATTAATTTCTCTAGGCCTCAAAAACTTTTTTTTTTTTTTCACTCATCGCCTCCAAGAACATAGTCATTTCGTACTTCTACCTATGTTTCATTTTGAATGCCAACATTTTCCTTCTATCTAGTATTCGCAAATTCGAGCTTCTTTTCCGTAAAGTTTTCTTTTCCGTACATTCAATGCTAGGAAGTTCTTTCTGAGCACTGGGTTAATGTCTGAAACCACAAAATATTTTTTTTTGAAGTAGGATCTTAATGTAGTGTGATTCTGATTCTGACGTCGTTCTCTATTCGCTCATCAGTTTCAATTTATTAACGACACAATCGGCTTAGTTCTTCTGCACGTTTGTGTATTACCAATTAAACCAATTTGAGCTCCATGGATGGCACCTAAATTCTTATTTCTACCCCTGATATCAGTGACGTGTAGAAAGGTTACACACCGTTGGGTGAATATTGCAAGATATATTTTTACACGACGTTCATATTCTTGCAGCAGTAATGTATAAATATTTCTCGGATATTCAGCTATGCAGTCTTGTTAATGTTCAACATCATCGAGACTATCCATCAGAGTTCCCGAAAACTATTTAAACATGGGAATGTTTACGGTCGCACAGCCGTAATGTAATTCGATATAAAAAGATAATGTCTTTTTCTGCTGCCACGCACACTTCTGCTTAGTACTCAAGAAGATATTGCGCCGATGTGGCGTAGCAAGCTTTATAGTCGAGCGATTCGACTCTTACCAAGAGGCAGTTGAAAACAAGCGAGCAGATAATGTTGTATGGAAGGCTGAGCATATACTGTAATGTTTTCCACTGAACATTCAAAGGGAACAACAGTTCACTAACAAGTTGGTCTAAATACTTGTACGCATTTCCACGAAAGAACTGCCGCACCGCGAAAACTCCGCATCGAGCAGAGTTGTCATTGTGCACACTAAAGAGCTGTCCTGTGCGCAAGCCGCTGCAACCACACAAAGAGCACTAAAAGTTGTCTCCCGCCACTGCACGCCAGGCAGACGGCTGCTCTGTCTAAATAAAACACAGGCAGGTATTCTGCTGCCGCTGCCATCTGTCCCACAAACTAAGCGAACAAGTCCGAAAATAATTTGACAAAAAATCCATGGTCATATAGCAATAACGTCAGAAAGGTCTGGCAGCTTGTGTAGAGAAATACAGGGTGTCCACCATGATCCTGACACATTTGAAATTGTTGTAAATTTCATACTGCTTAGGGTAAAAAGAAAATAATGGATGCAAGGTCAAGAGTAACTCACCAAGTTTTATTTAAAAATTCAGTGCACCTCTACATGAGATCCTCTCGTTGCAAGAAGAACATCTAGCTTGAATTCAAGTTCCTGCCAGGTTTCCTGTAGCATCTCGGACGTAACGGAAGTGACAGCATCTCGTACGCGGCCGCGAAGCTCTTGAAGATCACGAAATTTGTGGCCTGTATACACTTTGTCCTTCACATATTCCCACAAGAAGATGTCTAGAGTGGTAATATCCGGTGGTCGAGGTGGCCAACTTGTCAGTCCATCACGCCCAATCCAGTGACCGGGAAGTTGGGAGTCAAGAAATTCTCGAACGATCAGGCTCCAATGCGGAGGGGCGCCGTCCTATTGAAAGATGCAGATGCATTTACTGAGGCACAACAAATTGTTACAATATGTCTAGGTACGTACTACCCGTAACAGTTTTTTCTACAAACAAAAAGCGGCCGATGATCAAATTGTACATCAATCCGCACCACGCATTTAATTTCGGGCTGTCACGAATGTGTTCCACAATGCAGTGTGGGTTTTGTGATCCCCAAATACAAGCATTGTGTGTGTTGACTTTGCCCGATAAGTGAAATGTGGTCTCGTCAGAGAAAACAATGAGAGTTAAATAATGTTGGGTCTTCTTCAATGTGATGTAACATGTCTATAGGAAATGCTTGCCTCGTATCACCGTCATCTGTTTTCAGTTCATGAAGCAACTGCAATTTTTATGCATAAAACCGAAGAGAGTGATGCAGTACCTTATGTACAGTGGACTTCGACATCTGCAGTTCCCGTTCCGCTTGTCGAATGGACTTGCGTGGACTTTGTTCAAACCCCTATCTCACTGCTGCTACATGCTCCTTTGATACGCGCTCATTACCACCACCATGCAATTCTTCACACTTTCCATTGCCAAAAAGCGCTGTTTCCATTTCTTAATGGTGTTCCCATATGATGGGTCCTTCTTGAACACCCGGCGAAAGTTGCGTTGCACTTCAATCACTGAATTTGTTTCTGCGTACCACCAAATAACTTGTGCTCGCTCTTGCGGTGACCCCATTTTCAGTTAAGCTACTGCAGCGCCACCTCTTGGGAAAGGAGGAAAGTGAACCATGAAAAATCTCATCCACTATATGGGCATATCCCTCACAGGCAAAGACTGAAGTCCAGGAAACGTTTCCTAAGAATATCTCAGGAACTTACAACGACAACTGAAGAAGCCAGGTTACAACTATGGGAAGCTGAGGTCCCCCTTCCGCATGGCTGGGGAAGAGTGTCTGAATCTTTGCCACCTGGTTATGACAAAGGATGGTTGACATGGAAGTCTTTGAATAGGCTGAGATCAGGAGTGGGCAGATGCAAAGTGAACTTAGCAAGATGGGGCTATGCTGAGATCAATGATATCAAGTGCGACTGCGGTGAAGACCAGACTGTCCAGCACATGCTCCAGTGTTGACTTTGTCCAGCATCCTGCTCGGCAGCTAACCTGTATGAGGCCTCAGAAAATGCACTGGAAGTGGCCAAGTTCTGGTCCGTATAATTTGATGTTGTGATTGTGTAACTGTATGTTTCTGATACGAAATAATAATAACAAAAAGCGTCATCTCTTGCGCGGGTTTTCAAAAACAGTTAACAGAACTTCCACAGTTTCTCTACATATTGCAATGCATGTTACCAACATACTTCCATTCGTTGATTTTTTGCTGCCAAATGAAAGGTATCAGATTTATGGTGGAAACCGTGTATCGTTAAAAATAAACAAAAAAGTTATTTAATTTACAGAATAAAAATATCGGTTAACCATCTTACAAAGAAGAAATTGTTACCTGCCAAGAATTGTACAAATGCATGGAACGAAGTAGAAAATGTAAATAAATAAATAAATGTTTAATTTCATTAGTTTCTGTGCTGTCTGGGTGACGCCGCGTTAAAATAGAGCACGCGGAACAAATCTCAGTGCAATTCTACTGAAGAAGAAGACCGAAGTATGTCGAAACGATGCCATATCACACTAGGACGTGAAGACGCGGCGGCTAGTGGACAGCATTGAACTCTTTCCGTCCTTCCACTGCAAATGTTTTTATCGCTGATATAATTTCCGCTTCTATGATTTCATGTACAGAAAGCACTGTAATCTCTACAATATTTCATCATATTTTTCGAGCTTATTCAAGTCGTTCCAAGTGTTTTCAATAAAGTACCTATTTGTCTATATTTCCATCTGGCTGTCTACTCAACAAAATTTTTGGAAGTCTTTAGTTTTAATAGAACTATTATTATTATTATTCTGCGAGCCTTACAGGGCCCGAAGAGAAGGTTAGATGTGTAGTACCCGCGAGAATTGGACCCACTGGTGGACGAAGCCAGTTGAGTGTAATTGGTGGGGGTTCAGCTGAGGGAGGAAGACCCACGATACGAAATACGGTCACTGCCACCCCAGGTAAATTTACCACTCCGTGTCAAGAATAAACTTGATAAATTGAATTCTCTTTTAGATATTTATAGAAGTCATAAATTATTTTTAAATGTTTTTGTATCAAGTACAGGAAATCAAAAACAAAAGTTCTTCTAGTTAATTGAAGAAAGCAGATATTAACAGTTACAGTGTTAGCAATAAACAGCCGAAACTAGCGTTACTAGTTCTACAAAAGCGGATGTACTGATCAACATAGAAAGCTGGCTAAAGCCAGATAAAAATTCTGCAAAAATTTATTATAGATGGAAGAACATTTTCCGAAAGAAATACCATCCAGTAGAATTAGTGTATCTGTAAGCGTAAGTAAATACCTGCTGTATAATGAAAATATGTCAGTTCGATTTGGAAAATCGTAGGGTTCGAAGTAGGGAACAGAAAATGGTGATAAACTCTGTTTACCGTCCACTAGTAACCTTTCCTGAGGAGCTATAAATAATTTAAAGGATATAAAACGGTTTCTGGATAGTGCAATAATATTTAGAGGTTACTTTCACTTGTATTATATTGACTGGATTAACTTGTGGCACATTTAAGTCAGCTTCTGAAACATCATCTTGATTAGCTACTTACTGAAATAATACGCATAATATTTAAAATATAACAGATATCAAAGCGAAAATGCAACAATAAAATCAAAAGCTGAACGTAACAGATCTCTAAATGCTTCAGAGCAGAGTTCCTCAACCTTTAACAATGGGTCATATGATCCGCAGGAAGAATTTTAAGAATATAATTCTCACCGAATTAAAGATATCATAAGAAAGTAAGTCAGTAGAAGTTGTCCACATTAAATGTAGGCTATACCTTACTCGTACTGTTTAAGGCTAAAAGCGGATGTAAGTTATAAACCAAACTTTCTAAAATCCAAGAATATTTCAGCGACGACAGAAATCTGGCTTTTCTAAAATATTAGAATATTGTTGCATTGTAAAAAGTTTCATGGAATCAGCGTTGCTTTGAGATTAAGTTAATTATTGTTTTATAGGGACGTTATTGGACTTAATGGAGTGCAACTGTGTTATAATATACACAGAACTAAACAAATTAGCCCCATGTAAGTTGGTGGTTCGAAGAATTGCTTGAGATATTTTACTGGCCTTCGGGTTATTAAAGGCGGAGAAAAGCTGCTTCAGAGGAAACTTTCAGATGTTACGTTAACGAGCAGTGCCGTTCATTTACACTAAAAAGAGACAGAAGATATATGACAGGGAAGGTACCAACAGTCATACAATCATAGATCGGAAAGATATGTAGTCGTACAAGCATGAAGTGAAAAGAGTATTCAAAAAGCAAAGCAGGATAAAGCACGGTCGAGAGGAATGAAGGGACAGAAAGGAAGTAGAATGTTTAACTGAGTTCAAAGGACGATAGAAAAATGCAGCCCAGAGGCATTTAACGATTTCCCTCGCAATTTCCTTTTGCAAACATTCACAAAAATTCCAAAGAAATACTGGTTGTATGCAAGAGAATTCAGTTGCAAATTCCAACATTAATATACAACAGATGAAAGCCCCGACAAGGGTAAGATCTTAACATGGAATTTAAAAATTTCATTCACTAAAATTTGGTACCAGACCGGTTTTTCGGAGTTATGTGGATTTTGAGATGGAATCAATAGAGATAGACGATATAGTTATTATAAAGAATCTGGAGATTCTGAAATGGGGGAAAACACAGAAGGGATGTTTGCAGAGTTTAAGCCCTAAGTCAAACCCTTTCCGATCGAAATTTACCAAGAAGAAAATCGAGCACGTTTTACCCATTTTGAAGAAAGAAGATCAAAGAAGCCTCACGAACTAACAACCTATCTTTCTAACAAATTATCTTTAGCGGAATGTTCGATCATGCCAGATACTCGAACATTGTGAAATGAAGAGAGGAAAATAAATTAAATTATTTTTGTAAAATGGCCATAAGCTAAATAAATAAATAAATGGAACCAACTACGACTCTAGAAAAAGAGGTCGTTTGCAAATTACTTTTTATTTTCTCATGACCTGATGAAATTGAAGGATCTTAAGTCGATGCTTTTTAGTTTATTTCCAAAAAGTTTGAGCCACATTACAACTCAACCGTCCATTGAAGAAAATTCAACGTATGGAATATCACAACAATTTTACAACTTGTATACTTGCATTCTGAAATGGGTGGTTACATTACGTCATCGTAGGGAATGAAGCGTATACTAATCTTGAAGTTAAGTCGGATATAATAGGTTCTGTTTCTAACTTTTATAAATGATCAATAGCCGCTTAAGACTGTTAGCTAATGATGCAGTTGTCTATAGGGAATTAAAAATCTATGTTGATTATTTAGAAGTCCAACGAGATACCGACGTTACTGTTACATGGGTTAGTGAAGCCACGTTAAATGAAATTGCAGTAAATTTAACGAAATTCGTATAACGAAAAAAAAAAAAGAAAGAAACTACTCGCTGTAAGTTCGAAGTAGGGTGTTCAGCTTTTGGGAAGGCCAATTCCTTTAAATTCTTAGGTGCAACAGTAAGAAGTTGCACGAAAATGAATTAGAACAAAACAAGGGATGTAATAAAAATATAATTCTAAATTGCCATTGGTACGTAGAGTTTTTAAGTAACTGCAATATTTGTGTGAAGGAAATACACCTAAGTCTGAGTATTGTTGTGTCTTACGGGATCCGAATCTCAAGAAACAAAATGTACAGAAGAGATGCACGGTTTATGACGACCTCTCTCCACAGTACTTACGACTGTTCCGAACTTGGTAGAAGAACGATGAGGCTCTGACCTGTGATTCATGAGGACACGGGTTCGAATCAGCGCCCTGCAATCACGATGTCGGCTTTCCGTAAATTAATCCAGGTGAATGTCGGAGAAGTATGTGTGGATATGGTTCTGTTACAGTCTTGCGCACATTGATAAGTCGTCGATTATGAATGTATTCTCAACACTAATAGTAAGAAATATCCACATTATAAATACACGCAGTAGTTTGGATGTTAGGGTAGATGACCTATTAAATATCACAGACTAAGTAAGATAGGTTTGAAGGATGGTCATACGTCACGTTAAGTTATAAATAGAAAAATAAGACTAGAAAATATTTACTTTATGTATATTAAATATTAATTGTGAATATAAAATATTAATTACATGTTTTGGAGAATCTATGACAGCACAGAGAAAATTGGGCACTGACAAAGGAGAAGAAATAATTTAATTATGAAGAATGATACTGAATTAATTGTATGGAGAGACTGGTCTGAATAGTGGATAATTACAGATGGAACCGAATTGTGGATGTCGGAACACGAAAGAAAATTTTTGAAAAATAAAATTGTAGTTTAAAAAACTAAAAAACACGCTTTCGTAGTGATGTGAACTAAAAGTTTAAAAATAATCTTTAAATATTAAGATTTTGTTTAACAGTGATAGAATGTCCCACAATTCAGGATAAATTAATGTTTTGAATAAGCTTAAAGAATAAGGTCACTGATTACATACAAAATTAGTTTTTATGTAAAAAAGCGTGGGGTGCCATATCAGCTGTCTTATATTTTTTTGTCGCTGTCTGTTTGTTAAGATTGACTCATTGTCAAAAGTTATGTAGAGAGCACCCCACGTTTTTTTACATTAAAGTTAATTTTGTAATCAGTGACTTTATTCTTTAAGCTTATTCAAAACATTAGTTTATGCTGAATTATAGGACGTTCTATGGCTGTTAAACAAAATCTTAATATTTAAAGATTATGTTTAACCTTTTAGTTCACATTACTATATAAAGCGTGTTTTTAGTTTTTTAAACTTCAATTTTATTTTTAACTTTTTAGTTCAAAGTATTTCAAAAGTATGTTTCTTACTGTTGGCTTTTCTTCGCCAATCTATCTTTTCCTTTGTCTTATACTTTCATTTTTAATTATTATTCCCATCATTAAAGTGCAACTATATGGTCAACCTCACCAGAGGTCCAATAGCAGGGTAAACGTGGAAGACTACTCTTCTATAATATTACGAAGAAATTGAAGAAGATGTTTCGAATACTCACTGTTTAACATCACATTAAGCAACTACAGACACTATCATAGTAGCTTGTATCAAAGTATCATCAATTGCGCATGTAGAAAAGGTTGCGCAACAAAACTGTCAAAGCAATGAGAATACCAGGTTACAGCTGTTAAATTATTGTGTTGTTAAACGTTCTTAATACGTGTGCAAAATTTCGAAAAATTAAGATGCCTGGAAGTTGGTAATTAAATTAAGTGGATAAGGCGATATTGGCCGGGAAATCTCTGAAGGATCCGGCCGCCAAATGACGAAGGTTTCTTGAATTGCCGCGCTTGTGCAAAATGTCGCGGCTGCATTTGCCTAACTCGGCAATCCCATCAGGTATAGGGTACCTGCAGTTTAACCTGAAATCCGAACCGTGGGTTATCCTAATCTTTGCCACTTATAATATCCTAAAAATTCCAACCGAAATCGGGATTCGAGAAGGAACGTCTGTTCACCAGTCACGCGCCTTAACCAATTCAGCGGAAAGTGGGTGAAAATGAGCCACATCTTTCATAATACGGTTAAATCACTTCTGACTGTCAAAGTAATGAGAGTACCAAGACACAGGTATTGAAATTATTGGATTGTCATCGGTCTTTAATACGTGTACAAAATTTCAGACATTTAGGACTTCCTGAAGTGGTGTAAATTGAACTGGCAACGTGGTGAGAGTGACATTATTGATTTTTTATCGGTTCTTAATAAGAGTGCAAAATTTCAGACGATTCGGAAGTCAGGAAGTGGGTGAACACAAAAATGAAAGATTCCATTACATGCAACTATTTTTCTACTGTTACCGTCAAAGTAACGAGAATAACAGGACGTAGCGAAGTGACTACTGTATTGTCAATGGTTCTTAAAACGTGTGTAAAATTTTTCTATTATTATGAGAATATCAAGACATAGCTATGAAATTATTGGATTGTAATCAGCTATCAATACATGAGCAAAATTTAAAACAGTTCGAACGTATGAAATTGGGTTAAAATTAAATTGTAAAATTTTCTTTTGTTAGTGTCAAAGTAATAAGAATAGCAGTACATCGCTATGAAATTATTGTAGCCACCGGTTCGTAATGTGTGTGCGAAATTTCAAACGGCTCGGACATCTGGAAGTGGGTCAAAATGGCGTTGTAAAATTCCGTTACATTCATTCATTCATTCACACATACATACATACATACAGGTCAAGCTAATATAAAGCGTGTAAAAATAGTTACCGCTGCGGCCAGAGAGAATATTGTTTGCATTGAAACAGTGTTGCATCAATTTCGCAGTATTGTAGAAGTGTTGTAATGAGCGGTTCAATATATGAAATATTGGATATAGAATTTATTGTGTTGTTTCTGAAAGACGATATTAATGAGAGATTCCAGGCAGAGTAAACACTTTACACTTATATTTCAGATCACAAATAGGAGGATAGTAAATTATAACCGGACGTGGCGTTGAGATCCGTCATTTGTGAGAAAAGACGGCATAAAACGTAATTCCTCCTTGTGGAAACACTTAAGGAGCATCATTAAGGTAACGTACATTAGTATAAACTTAACTTAGAGGACAGTTCAAGAGGTAAATTTATTTATGTACATTGTTTAAAAGACCAAAGTAGATATCCAAATAGCGATCAATAGAATAAAAGTGAATTGAAAAAGAATAAAGTAGTACTGAACTTAAAAGATTTTCACACCCGCAAGAAAAGGATGATAGGTTACAGACTTCTTATCAACTTTGAAAATTAGACCTGGATGGTGCGAAAATCATCCAAATATAAAGAAATTTTTGGGCATAACTTGGATATGTCAATTCTTCCTGGACATTTTGTTTGAAATATAACCACTAAAGCATATCTAATAAATGCCAATTCTATTTTTTTTAACAGTGTCGAAAAATAATGGCGTGTGAATGTGACAGCTTAATGGTTTACGAATAAATAATCATTAAAAAAATAATTGCTTACCTCAAAAGGGCTTCGAATGCACATTATAAAGGTTAATTTCATTGCAAAGCACCTTCTGCCACCAATAGTTTTCTGTGCAATGTAAAGTGTAAATGGGAATAAATTTTTGTACTCTACATCACACGGTAATAATAGTAAGTACAGGTATAGAAGACTTACTTTTCCGCTGAAGTTATTTGCACCAAATGCAGGGACAATGGAGAGGAGCAATGATTCATGATGCACATAGCTAGAAGATGTAACATGCTGTAAAAAGCGTATCTTAAAATGGCATTCTTTTAATTTTCATACAGCACAGTACCAATATTCTGAAACATTGTATAAACTCACCGTCTGGCGAGACATGACGGATGAAGAGTGACAGAATTTTGCAAGCATCAAGTAAATGCTGTACATCCACAAACCGCTGTAGATTTCAACCTCCTTTTGGGTATTGTACGACACGAGGCGCCCAATTTTGTCAGCAGGAACTCTCTTTATCTGCTTTTAAAGTTAAAGCAGCGAAGTAGCATCGCAGGCTGGTACTAGGTTGCTGAATCAGACGAGACACAGTCATTTCTACATAATACGCAAAAATAGTTTTCTGCACCTGCGTGAATTCTTGCAGAGTTAAAATTTTTTTTAGATTGTTTACCAATCCAACCAAGGCATCCAATAACTTCCATATACCGGTACCATTAGTACGACTGCAAAGGAGACGTTAATACTAATAAGCTGGAAGGAGGGGAAAATTCTTCTAAGGTATAGGCACCAACTTGAGTTAGATGTGCAGGTCTTGTGTTGAAAACAATCACGTGACTTTAAGAAATCTATGTTGTACGAATTAGACACAGATAAAATCACTGACCATTACCTAGCAACATCGTAAAATTATTTTACATGCGGATAGGATATTAAGTACAAATATTGCCTTTTTATTTTTAATAAACAATAATCATTGATTGCTATCAGTGGAGAAGTTAGTGGGTTAGTTCGAAAGACAACAGAAAAATATCATAAGTTTTTCAATACTGAAATAATTAATAAAAAACACGATAGATAAAAACTCTACTTGGGTATGAATTATTTGATTATTAAATATTAATTTTTCTTTGATAGGAAAAACTTTCATTTTTCACATTGAAATGAATATGATTTTCTGGTTTAACAATTTAACATTTATTTTACTTGTGATATGAAAATTACTAATCAAAATAAAATAAAAACTCTTTCTATCTCTAAAACAACAAAATACATAAACTTGCAAATGAGCAATAAAAAAAAAGACGGGCGCCACTCAGCCATGCTCAGATTGTTTATAATAAAAACAGATGGCAGAGCCACTGAGAATTAGTTCTTATTCGCGCAGGGTTACCTGCCAGGGCATGTTCAGTTCGATTGAAATGAGGCGATGCAATTAAAGTAATATACGACGTTATATTACTGTCTGGTGCGACGATCACTTCACTGCCGTTAGCGTGACAACCCACGTCACCGATGGCACCTCGCACTGGTCGCTGCACTATTAATGTGCGACGTAGAAATGTAGAAACAATCAAAACACATCAAGCTGTCAACGCCTACGTGTTAACACGGTGACACACTGTATGTGTCGGCACCACAGACAACTTGGATGCGGCGCTCATGTGTACGTCGGAACACAGCCAAGGATCCAACTTGCGGCTTTCACCACCCTGGCCGTTCTGCCTCCTCGTCGTCTCTCCACGACTCGCCGAAACCAGCAAAACCGAGAAAGAAAAAATCTCATTGGCTTCGGTATTTTGGAGCCTGGTACTTATTTGTGCATTTTAAACTCTCGCCTGGCTTATTTGCTCCAATAGTTTCCTATATGCGCCGAAGTTGGCTTCCCTCGATCACCATACATTCCAAAGTCACTGCCCTGCTAAGAACAACGGCCTACCTCCCGCTGCTAACTTCTTTTTTTTTTTATTGTTATTGGCAATGGGCCAGTAAGCCATACAGCCATAATACAGCTTATGAGTATTTTTTCACAAATATGTCCATAACACAATTCTTAAGTATCTATCACATATAGTACTAGGTTCACTATTAACATACAACATCTGATATCTATTAAAAAGTATATAATTCAGTTATAAGATATCTACCAAGAGTTGGAAACACTATGCTAACTTCTTGCCTGAGTAGGGACGTTCTGTCAATTGTGTGAAGCTTCTTCCCTTGACCATGTTAAAATTATTTACAGAATGCCTTGCATGAAAAGGCGAGGAATCTGCCAGACCACCAGCCGAATATTTCTGCCATCACGTAGCATCTTTTTATTTAAACAAACTGTAACGAGTCGATAATTTTGCTCGTCACAATACCATTCCTTAGCTGTTATACATTCATACGTACAGGGCAGTAGTTTTCTTGTTAGTGTAAGTCATCTTGAGAGGCCGTTGCATGAGTAGATGTAACACAGAAAATACAAATTTCGAAATTTTTAAAAGCAATCTGGTTTAGCGAGTTATTTGCTATCTGCTAATAGGATTAGATGCACTCGCTTTTCGGCCGTAATTAAACGAGACAACGAGAGCTCTCTTTTAGCGGACTGGCGGGCGTTAATTGCCGCGTGACAAGTAGTCAAATAAAACTGTCGGCCGACCCTCTTCACAGAGTGCAGCGCCGCTTTGCAGAGTACCATTGCGCTAATTACCCATTAAAATAGGCGAGCGGTAGCGTGCGTGTGCGTGTGCACTGGGGCCGCGAGCGAATCAAATTATTACCAGGCGAGCCGGCGCGGCGGGTCTGTTATGGTAATGATCACCCGCACAAGTATCGTGTTTTACGGAAACAGCGCCGCGCTGGCGGCGCCCTCGTAATCCGCTCATGTAAATTAAGAGCCACGCTGGAGAGGCGCGGCCTGCCTGCCTGCCTGCCTGCGGTCTGCGGCCGGAATTTCCGATATGGGGGTCGGCCTGCCCAAGTCGGTTACGGACTGCACGCAACGCAACGCAACGCAACGCAGTCCAGCGCTGCTCGCATGCACTGCTGTTGTGTAATGTCTTTATTTGTCGGATGGCTGTGGTGTGTATTCTGTACTTTGCTTAAAATAGTTTTTTCGATGTTTTCCTAAGACTTACGAAGCATTTCTTCTTTTCTTGTACTGCAGTTCTTCTTCTACTAACTAACACCTAAACTTTTGCTGCATGGGATCGGAGAATCACACGGGAGTCTTATGCTCTAGCCGAATGAAATACTGAAGCCGCTATAGTCCATGTTTATTCCAATATGGTTCAGTTGCGAGTAAAAATACATCTGCGGACTCCACGCAATGTAATGTGAGCAAAGGCTAGGTTTCTGTTGTTTATTTCGTGTCAAAAACGCTGCTTACAAATGGTTAGAAACAGTAATAACAATAACATAAATAAAGACATATCAATCAAGAACAAAGATTACATTTGATTAATGACCAAAAATCAGCAACTTGTATGGCATTGTCACTGGCGCGAAGGAGGTCTTGCAGAGTGCAGGTTGATGGACACTGCGGGCAGTTGTATAAATCCTGAATGGTCTGTTCTGCCCCACACTCACAAGCAGTATTTGTATCTTCAAGATAATGCCATCTTGCCAGGTTATCTTTGGTCCTGCCCACTCCACTTCTCAGCCGATTTAGCGCTCTCCAGGTCTTCCAGTTGAGGTTGCCACCTGGTGGTAGTGTCGCTGCAGTAGGTACCCATTGATTCACACAAGTCATTCTGGTTCGCCACAGATTGAGCCGGGCAACTTTCGGCAGTACATCTAGAGCAGCTGTCGTCCTAGGTTTCTGCAATAGAAAACATTCTAAGAATTATAGTCGAACGAGAATTGGCGGGTACTAGCGGCCATCGATCGATAGACGATCCGAGGCAGTGCTCGCCGCTGCAGAAGATTAGATACAAGTGAGGAAAATTACAAGTTATTCACTACAAGGTGAACTTAAGCTGCGTGTGCAATTTCACCGACGCGCGGCAAATTTGCTGAGCTGACGGCTGGCAGTTTCCGTTCGGTTGAACCAGCGTTTTATAGCATGTACTTGGTGAAGTTAAATAAAAAAAATAAAAAATAATTGAAATATGTTCTCTACAGTAGCCATCTTTCACTTTTCACTCTGCCATAGAAACGAAGGTGCGCAGACCTATGTACTGCCAATTTTTTTTCGCTTATATATTGAGATGTCCCATTCTGTAAATCTCATTGTTTATCAGTAACAAGAAATGTTGTTGTTAGATTCAATCATTTTATTGCCATACTGTATTTAATTTCCATAAGTTCGTTTGATTTGATCTGAATGTGGTTCTCGACTGTCAAGGTTATTGTAAGGAATATTTAATATTATTACTTTTCAGATGTTAGAAAGGATAATGGTTGTAATTCCGTCGACAAGAGATTGCGTAATAAAGAAGGTAATTTAACGAGGGCTGGTTGACGTTCAAAGGAAAAGACTTCCCTTGTGTTCCCTAATGTTTTAGTCATTAATTTACTGAAATGATGGAAAGGCTCTCGGATAAAGTGCGGGTTTGTTTAAAACAATGGACACAGTGTGACATTTTGAGTTAGTCTGTCCGGATGTTCAACGAATGAAAGACTTCTTTCAAAACCCATAATAAAGTGCTGTGGACCTGAGCTGTTAGACGCTTTACAGATGTCGCTGGCAAAGAAACATTCATTAACAATAAACTGTTTATGCGTAGGAAGTGCAGTCCAATCAGAAGACAGAGACTATCACTATTTGGAGGGGGATGACCTACCAAGAAAATGATGCTGGTGGTGGGATTATGTCCAGGCAATGGAATTCATTCCCGCTGGTTGCTAATAAATTGTTTATGCTTGTTGTGTGTTTGGCCAATCGGAGATGAAGGAAGGAACGAGGTGACGAGCGAGCGGAGAATGGACGGAGACAGACACTCGATATTCGACGCGTGGACTGAACTCGGAAGGCTCGGCTGGGGACGGCAGCTCTCTGGGCCTCCTGGGACATCGCGGCTGTTGGAGATGATAGACACCAGACGCCCGATCCACCTTTGGCTCAGCTGACGAGACTACCTGGGGCCTGCCGAAAACATGCACCATCGGCTCGACGCGGCTCACCTCGCCAGGTCGCTGACACGACTTTTCGCGTGGTCTGCGCTGCACAATACTACGGTAACTCCTACGTACGCAATCATCTACAGAGTGACCACAACGAGCTCCAAAACTTAAAGAACCTATGAACTGTAAATTCCATTACCTGAGAGGGAACAACTATTTATCCATTCAAATAATTATTTTGTCAAATAAAGTTTACTTCCTATGTATAAAGATCAATGAAACCAATACTTTCGATTTGAAAATATTATGTTTCACTTGTACTAATGTGAAGGACCACTTCGGAAGAGAACCCCACCCATAATAATTTATTTTGTGATGATTAATAAATTTGTTTTTAAAGTAGTAAATCCCGATGCATACCGACTGGACACTACAATATTCTGTTTAATACCAATTGCAAGTGGCATTCCGTCACGGCGATGGAGAAAATATAACTCCATAATTGGAATAAGCGTATTTTTTATCCCACCTGGCAGCAACTCTATAAACTGAAAATCGGTGTTGACTGGAGTTCATTTGCGTTCATAAAATTTATTAATCCAAGAAAATTGTACCACCCAATGTGGTTGCCCGCATTAAGGCGACACCACGGGGGGTCGGGGATGTAGAGTCCTGATCCCCCCGTAGCGGCGGCCCTGATCGTGGTTTTTAGTCGGTTTTACCCGATTATCAAACCGAATGCTAGGACGGTCTCCAATCCCTGCCTCATAACCTACACATTTCACAAACAAAAACACACTTATCACACACAGAACATAGTTCCATGTTTCGCATAGGGATGACACCACAGCATCCCTCCAAGTGGAAAGTAACGAGATACTATGACATACATATTTCGCTAGTAGCACATGGTATGACTCTCCATACTATAAGGAGCATTCATGTGAATACTTACCTTATGGCAGAAAACTGACGATGATGAAGAAAATTCGGGAAACGGCACACGGAGAAAAGGCGCTTGGTTATAAAATCGCGTTAAATGCTGTCCAACAATTTAGTGGGCAGTATACAGACAGCAAAAACGGACCATATTCTAATTTTCCGTTGTTGTTATGCTTTGATAGCTCGTTGTCATCTGTATCGTTAGCACCCCAGTTACAGTCACACAAATGGAAATGTAATCTATTGGTGCGGATATGTAAATGGCATCGTATGCCACAAAAAAGAAACTAAACCAATAACTGGTTACAACAAATAAAAATGAAATATTGTTTACTACCGACACAGGAACACAAAAATTTCTTTAATAAAATAATAAAAAAAAACATATTCATTCAGCATATACAGAAAATTCACACATACCAACAGAATAATATACAGCTCGTTCAATTTCCCCTCTACCCTTAAAAAACAAGCAGCAGTCAGGCACATGTTAAACAGGTTTAGAGACAATACCACTACCAAGCAGAATTACAAAGCGGTATTTAGTGCAGCAATAGAAAATACAAAAAGCGAACAAAAAAACTGTAACAGTAAAATCAGGAACCAAACTAAACGCTAAAGGTCAAATCTTCTTGGTTCTTTTATCGGCTACTTAAAATTAGGGCAATATTGCAAATGAATTACATAAATAAACATACACAAACAATAGGCAACATATTTAAAACAAAATTCTCCATCGAATTTCACAAGACCTAAAACTGCATAACTAAACTTCTGGTATTCTTTTCAACAGTATACATTTTTTCGGCTTTTATTGATCACTGCATGCTCTACGTTAAGTCAATTGGTTTCAAAATGGCCACACTTCTCGAAGCCACTAAATCCAAACCTAAGAGGCATCTGAATTTTCAATTTGGGAAGACGCCCTCTAGGGTTGAGAAAATGTTAGAACTAAAGAAAGAACTCTTTACTTTATCCATAATAAATGGACTTATGGAAGTGTGTAACTGTTTTCAATTGATATGTAAGCAAATAGTTTTAGTGCAAAGCGTAACTGTTTTACAGTAAAACTATTTGCTTACATGTCTAAAAAAAGAAAAATCAGTGGCTATAAGACACAATGAAAAGTTAATTCGGATGTCATATCTATGCTTCTTGTAATTCGCAAGGATAGTTATCTTGTGTCTGATAAAATATGAAAAAAAAAAAAAAACTGTGCCCAAGGTGTTAAGCGATCTCAAATAAATACCCGAAAGTGTTGACTGGCGGGTATTAAACGTTAAAAAGAAACTGATTACATGATGTTATTGGAATTAATGGAACGCAAATGACATTGGATGAATCGAACGGTGAGTTGTAATTTCATGAGATTATATTGCATCAACCAGGTTCAAGATAACAGGTTTATTAGGCTGCTGACGTAATTCACCGGAGTGAATGTGGGACGACTGGTACAGATGCAAATATCAAAATCACACGTTGTGTCAGAATTGAAGTTTTCTGTAGGCTGTTTGGAGTCGAGCATTAATTTAATCTTGTAATTTACTGGCCCTCTCTGGAATAATAATATTGCTGTGTAACCATTGAACTGCCACATTTCGAAAATTAATTTTAGTTTAAGGCTAATTGCAAATGGAAAATTATTTTTAAAAAAAAGTTAATGAATTTTCTATATGAAGAGTTATTAAAAGTGAAGAGAATTTTTAAAAACGCTTGTGGTGCACATGTTCCCCAATGTTCATATAATACTGATAGCTAAAATTGTTATTCTTCCAAGGTACAGTCGGTAATTAATTGAGGATGTATGGTTTGTGATCTTGAGAATACGTGTTGACAACATTTTATTTTTTGACTCTTGTGGAGATGTAAACATATTTTAGGGGGAAAGAATTATAAAATGATTGTTGTGACTATATTCCGGTCTTTCTTTAGTGAAAACACTAAGTGTTGTTCTGAGGCATGCGTAAATAGGATTCTAACATTTCTTTGGAATGATCATATGTATCTAGAACGCCAGTGTTTATGTCGAATGATCAGTCGATATTCTCTTTTCCCCCCTCACTAAAACTTACTTCTCTGTGACCTGCCTGGGATTCTGTTAGTTTTCTATTTTGCAATGAAGAAATAATCTAACATTTTAGCCAGTAAGATGAAACGTTTCCCAACTACAACCTTTTTTATGTTATGGTCAAGGTGATTTTTTTAATGTATGCAAGAGAGCTTTGAACTTTTTGTGAGTGTGTACGTGTGTATGTGTGTGTGTGTAACCACAATTGCAACAATATGTAAACAATTGCTAAAACGTTTCTGTAGTAAAATCAAGTAATAGGTAAACTTTAAAAGCTCGTATCTATTTATTGTCCCATCAGGAATCTTCACACTTTATGAAGGAATAGTTTTACTCCATATTTATGTCTAATAAACTCCAAAGAATGTTTTGAAGTTACTGAAATGCAGTGATACCAGAACCATTTAATAGTGAAAAACAGAAAATCATGCAGCATATTATTTTGTGAATTCGCTTTTAAGGGACATGCATCATGCTAGGCAGAAACGATGGCTGTAAATATAAGCATATTTCATCATGCAAGATAATGGCAGGAAATATAAATACTAACAGTACTGTGTTGCAAGATCCTTGACAAACAAGAGGTAAAGCGAATCTCTGGAGGCCCAATAGCGAGAGGTAATTAATTAATAAACAGGAGAAAAATGGGATGGGCAAGAGAGGGGCTGACAAAGGATGTTGTACTTGGAACTTTAAGCAGTCAAATTAACTGATACGGTAACGGTTGCGATCAAGAAGTTTTGTGTGTTTTGGGTGCAGCTTAGTATATCTACGCTGTAAAATACACGTGTTTCCAGGTTAAAATCAGTGTCACTGATATTGAGCAAAGACCTCAAGAATTTGTTGATATAAAGGAGAGGAAAAGTGGAATATATTCTTTCTTACGGGTAAAATGGAGTATAACTAATAGAAAAAATAACGAAAGAGCCTAGGTTAGACCGTTTAAAATAATATAAAGGACGCAAAATGTACTCTCTACCTACTAAAATAGACCAGAGGAAGAGATCAAAGGTAATAGTAGATTATAGTATTTGTAATGGCGCGCGGTTTGGAGTAACTATTTATATGCAGTTGAGGGAAGTAAGTAAAATGAGAACGATAGTTATACAGTAAAACTAATCAATGTCGATTATAGACTGAATTAGGAAATCCAGTAATCTTAGATAATCTTTTAAAAGCAATAATGTACAGCTTTGGCATTTTCTGTTACTGTTCTTCTCATAATTATTTTTTCTCCTGGTTTTAGCTTCTACGTAAATGTTTTTGAAACATGTTTATAGTAATACACACGAGTGAATTTGAAGGATTAATTTGCGTCTTGAAGAGGAGGAGCGGATATTATTTAGTCGCTGTGTGGTGTAGTTGCACTGCAGAGTTTGTCCGCTTATCAGCCTCGTCCAGTGAACAGATCTACAGGAGGAAGTCGACAGCTTCCCCGCCAGGCAGCTGCGCGCCGCACCGCTATCTAAATTTTACATCGCCCTCGGCTGTCTCCTGCAGAACTCTCCACACCCCTCCGCAGCGGCCGCTGTGGGTCTGGGACACTCCACCAGTAGCCAGCAGCCCAGCGCAGACTGCACACTCTCTTTCATCTCAACTACAAATGCTGGTTGCTGTCACACGTCAATACATAAAAAACGTTTGCTGAGAAGTTCTTAAATGTACGCGTTTCTGCATTGAAAACAAATGAAGCAATAGATAATTCATCACTGAGAATTGCAAATTATTACGTTTCTGTGTCACCGTCTGCTTAAATCCGACTTCATCTGCCCTCTCAGGGCATTTGTTCCTGTCCGCAGATATTTTCAGTCACACGCAAACTTGTATACGCCTGATCGTGGTTAACAACATGAAAGATTTTCACTTGTAAGAGATGTAAGAGATACCTTGTAAGAAGCTAATTAATGATCAGCGTGTTGTTGTATGGTTGGCCCTATAACCACCTCTAACACTGCAAGCCGGTAGCTACTTTAACTACCAATCATTATTACCGTACTGTCGAACATGCCCAATATATTTTCAGGAATCCTTAAATTAATTTTAAAGAATGAACACACAGTCCGATTAATATTGACGTTAAGTTTAATGCTTCTTAAACTCAATCACGACTTTACACACAATGTACATTCTCCTGTGCAAAACATTCTAATCGTTCTTTTTAACAAACACTCGCGCAAAATCTCCAGCACGACTCTGTCTTAACCAAAGATACTCTATATTAATACACTTAACAACTAATATGTTAATACTACCCCGTTTGCTACACACACTACCATCTGTGGAAACCCTATTAAAATTAATTACAATTATTTACATTAATTATGCTCAGAACAATGATGAATACATATTATTAGCAACAAGAATATTATCCACATATCAAAAATACTCTACAGGGGTTACATATGAATGTCACAACCTATATTCGAATCCGAAACTTCCCATAGAGGCACGACTGTTGGGAGAAGTAGGACATCAGACATCCAGGTGGGCTGTTTCCCAATTAAAGTACACACCAGATTTTTTAAACACGTTTCCCATACTAAAGCACAGGATATTTTATCTCCATAGTGAAGAAGAACTAAAATAAGTATTAAATTACCGAGCGCGGTGGGTGAACGGTTAACGTTCTGGCCTCGCATTCGGGAGGACACTGGTTCGAATCCCCGTCCGGGCATCCAGATTTGGGTTTTCCATGGTTTCCCCACATCACTGCAGGCGAATGCCGGGATGCTTCCTTCAAAAATGCCATGGCCGAATTGCTTCTAGTTCCTTGTGTCCAGTTCCATCCCGCCTCTGATGACTTTAGCCTTCGACGAGTTGTAAAGCCGTAGAAATTTTTTTTTATTGGATCCTAAATGATTTTACCTTGGTAAAGTCTCCAAAACTGTAACGTATATATGTCTTCAATGAATGACGCTCATAAAAGAAAATTAAGTGCAGTATGCTGATTTTTTGTGACTCTGCTGGTAATATTCAAGTCTACATCTACATATATAATCTGCAATTCACAAAACTGTGGGTGGCAGAGGGTTCTCAGCACCAAACCTAATCTCTTTGTTGTGTAAACCATTATAATGAAGGCCATATTTCGTTTCTGTATCACTGTCTGTTGTATTCCGACTTAATCTGCATGTGTCTTGTGGAATGGGAGTACATTTTTTTAAATTTGTTTTAAGCCTATCGCCTCGTCGACATCAAGATCATTAGAGGCAGGGGACGATTGGTGTAATAGGAGTGAAGGAATTCTGCCATGGAATTTGAAATGATACCCACCGGCATTCGCCAGTACTGATTTATGAAAACTATGGAAAATCTATATCTGCTGACAGGGATTCGAACCCGCGTCCACCCGAATGTCAGGCGTAAGTGTTATCGCTCGCCTACCTGTCTCGGTCGTACATTTATATCGAGTCACCAGAAGTTCAATAAAATTTAACGGAAGGTTCGATTTATGAAACAATACAAGAAATTAATCGAAACGTATATGTTTTAACACATACGTCAAAAACAAATTATCGGTTTTTCCCGGTTTTCCTAAATCATTCCAACCGAATGCCGGAAAGGTTACTTCAAAATCAATGGCAGAATTCCTTCCCATTCCTTTCTCCACGTCCTTTCAAGCCTCCAACGATCTCGATGTCAACGATGCGTAAAATCATATGCAAACAAGTAACATACCCCAGTAATCCTACCGGATACAAAAGACGTCCAATTTAATGTGGAATCCGAACCACAGAAGCGCTCTGGAGTACTTCACATTACACAACAAGCTGTATCGGTACCTGGTTAAGGGCCTTTTGAAATCGTACCGCGGACCTTTGGATCTGCAGTCAGACGCCTTAACCACCGAGACACCAGATCTCTCTTAACAGAGAACTGCAGCTTTGGAACAAATATGAGGGATACATTTTAAAAATCTCCTCACTAAATTAAAATATACAAACAGAAATTAAAAACTATTATTTTACTTGCCCTTTGGTGCTGTCCACACATTTTTGCAGCGTGATTATAGTTTTAAATTTTCTTCTGAAGAATAAATTGATGGACATGGATAATTCCAATTCTTGTATCTTTTTCTGGCTGGGAAATTTCTTTCCATCTAAATCTTTTTTCGGTTGTCTAAACAAAAGATAGTCTCATGATAGACCTAGAGTATGGAGGGTAATATTCAAGTTGTCTGGGGTATTTCTTCCAGTTTCGCTGGAGTAACAGGAATAATGTGGGCCAGAGCGTTATCGTGCAGAATCGGAATCTTTGAATTTTTGAACTGATACATCTATCTAAACTTGTCAGTCGTTCAAGCAGAAAATCTACGTACTCAAGAGCTTTCATACCAAAAGGCGATGTTGAGTATCTTTCCAGCAGACGAAAGGAGAAACTTCTTCTTTTTCTCGCCATCCTATCCTCGATTTCTTCGTCTCAGGAGTAAAGTGTTTCACCTATGGCTGGTCTAAACTGGAAATGCCTCCTGGTTTGCTTTCATCGTTGCTGGGAACAACCGTCAAGTAATTTTGCTTGGCTGTTACTCTCTTTTGATTCTTGTCTTAACATTTCTGTAACTTACTCCAGTTGCTGGGCCCATTCGTGTGCGTTCTGAATAAGGTTTTGAATTGGCAGTGTCGTCAGTGGAGTGGAATGTTACAATATGCGTCCGATCCTAATAGAAAAAATTTCGCCACTTGTTCTTTACAGATCTGTACACACAACCTGCACAATTTTGTTCTGATTTAATTCTTTAATGCACTAGAAACATAATACGTACTGCGCCTTGAACAATGGCATATGATAATAAGTGGACAAACGACTGTAGAAACGGGCCTGAAGCACTTAGTTTCGTTTATAACGATTTTGTTGAAAAAAGTAACTTTTTTAAGTCCCAGCTTTAAAGCTCCTATGTAATGAAGCTCAAGCGTTATGGCCTTCCGACGTTAGAATGCCAAGTTTTGCTCGTAGTAATCTCTGGCATACGTACTTCGCATCTAAGTTAGAACGGCAAACGGTTAGCAGCATTTTCTGTAAATTCAAAGTAAACCACAAAGTTCAGCTATTGTCTATTTTAATTAGGAGCTGATATTGCAATGAAATAAACGATCAAATGACATAATGCATTTAAACGAACATGTTCATTTAAAATAAGAGAAAATATAATTATATAGAACTATGTAGCTACGTTACTATGATAAAATTGTTTCTAAGAGCATGAACTCCGTCTCACAGCGTCACTGGAAAATGTTACGTGGTAAAACTGTTGAAATGTTAGGTGATGGACATAACATATGACCGGTAATGGCATCTAAAAGTTGTGGGGGGTTAGTTGTAGCTGGCTGTTGTAGTCTTGATCATTGGTCGATCGGACGTTAAAACGGAGCGCAGAACACAGTACTATTACCGAAGTAGGAGATTGCAGCATTCATGTTACAGGAATCAACTCCGTGTTCGAATGGTGAATAGAAGCCAGTTAGTGAATGAGTAATCTGGAGAGAGGCACCTCACGCTGAAAACATTGCCAGGAGACGGATAAGCCCCGTTCCTCCTGAAGCGTACTCAACACAGTGCCAAAGGTATCGCAATTGGACATTAAAACGTTTTTCAAAGAATTACAAGCACGAGATTCCTTACACAATTTAATTCAACCAAGTCTCAGACACTTTTTCGCGTAATACTTAAAACATTGTTTTCACTTCTTTACAGTCTCAATTGATTAATTTGTCATGTTTTTTGCTACTGAAATTTATTTTTCAAAGAAATTAAAAATTCGTCATTAAGAGGTAAACGAAACATTTTTTTAGTTTTTGAAATTTTATTAAATATTGTTACAATGAGGAACTTAGATTTGTTAGTAATAACAACCGGTCAGCTCTATGACAGGTAGCTCAATACAAGAGGAAAAATTCGTAGCTTTTCTACAAATATTGGTGGGCACGTTTTGCCCTGTCCTCAATAGATGGGGTAGCAGAGTGAAGGGGCTATAGGGGGAAATGTTGGAAGGGGGAAAGAGGTCTGACGGGGGGTACTTCGATTGAAGGGCACCCCACAACAATCAGGTATCACTGGCAGGTGTATCGTCGGCCATTTGTCTAGTTTGTGCGTTACGAAAGAAACGTTCAATTTTCTAGTTCTTCAGCTGGCGGAGCAGGTTAAAATTACATAACTCATAAGTAAAATTAAGAAATATATATATATATATACGACAAGGGGAACACAACATTTTTCAGAAATCAACTACTGGGATTAGAAGCATGAACTCATTAGAGCTTGAACTGAATTGTTTTAGTCAACAACCATCGTAGAATCTTCATTTAACGCTAATGACGCTGAACATAAGATTTTTGTTCCTGGAATGAAATGAAAATCTGTAGTCTTCTTCTTCTTATCAGTGCAGTAAAATTCCTAGGGTTAACTGTAGATTATTTATTGGAATTACTAAGAAGTATGTTGCCTCAACGGTATATTCGAAAAACGCATAGAGCACAGCCTAAACACAGAAGTGTAAGTACGGCTAAACGTCTACTCAAATAACTTAGTTCGCTTCTTTTGTGGCTTTATGCCTTGTAGTCATCGCTGTCATTAGAGGCGGGATAGGGATGAATACAATGAAAGGGTTAAAGAACCTTTCCGATATTCGCCTGTTGTGATTTCGGTAAATCATGAAAAACTGAAATCTGGGTGGCCGGATGGAGATTTGAACCAGGGTCCTCCCGAACGCCAAACCCGAGCTTCACCTTCCACCACCAGGCTCGGTAATTTAAGTCCACCACTGGTTGAATTCTAGAAAGAGGCATTATGAAGCAGCATACCAGAGGTTGCTACAGTTGTACGTGGAATCAAAACACAGCAATGATACCAACACAATTAACATAAACAAAGTACAGTCTCATAAAGGTAAATGTCAGGGCAGAATAACGCAATTGAACAACGAACCTTTAGTGTGTAATAATTGGGCTGCCGTACAGTTAAGTTTTTTCAAATAGTAATTGAAAAATTAAAGTTAAAATCAAAATTAAATATCACTACAAGAACTCGTGAAAATGGAAAAACGGTCAACTAATAGTGGTATGTTAGATGAAAAAATCTTCTTTTTTTTTAAAATGATCTTCTGTTAAGCTCGGACGAATGTATTACTACTGTTAAAAATTAGTTACAGTAGATTAAAATTGTATTACGGCTTTATCCAGTCGTTTAGTGCACAGATTGAGCTTAAAGCATGCGACGCAACAACATAGGTGCGAAACAGAAATGTATATCCCATTGGAAGGATTTAGTAATTGATGTATATTTTCCGTGTAATATATTATTCTGTACTAAAAACGTTTTTGAAATACGGTCACATGATTTTCAACTGAAAAAGAACAACTGGATGTTCAAAACTACAAATTTTATCAGTTACCAGTTATATTGAAAAATATAGTATGTAGATAACTAATAAATTTTGTAGCAGATACTTAATCGGTAGTATAAAAAAATTAATACAATTATCAAGAAATTTAATTAATTCTATAAATCAAATTTAACGCAAAATTGCGCATCTAAAGTAACGTTTTTGTCTCTGTTACTGTCTTTACACTCGTTTGATAGAATTATCCATCACTCCAGTCCCATGTTATGCAGTAACATATGAAAATAACATAACTGACACGGAAAAATTGTAGTAGTTGAAACATTACCACGTGATCCACTCTTACCAGCATCTAATTCACACAGATTTTCTGAGTGTGTAATTTCACTGCGGTTGTTGTTCAGAATGAGAAGTCATTTGATGAGAAATGTTAGGATGGTAGAATACTTTATAAGCTTTTGAAAAAAGAAAGACCATTTGAAGTCTTGCAACTGATCTTTATCTTTCGCAAACAAAGAAACCGGAATGAATCAGAGATCGCGAATTGAGTGGTGTGTAACCGCGTGTAGCAGGTGTGGGAAGCTCCATTTGCAGATGACTGCCTGGAGGAGAGAGGGAACAGAGGAGAGAGGGAGCTATTTAATATTACCCTCTCTCCCCCCTTGAGAAAACCACCTCCAGCCCTTCTTCAGACTCCGAGAAGCACCGCTTGCTTTTAATTAATTTTTCTTCTATTTCGTTCCGAGTCTTTTGAACAAGCTCTAGAAAGTTTAATTTAGCTTACTGGGGAATGTTGGGAACATGTTTCTGATACCACAAATTGCATTATTTTTATTTTACATGAAGAATCTTTTGAAGTTCAAACGGTGAAATGCCAACACGTAGATGAAGTAAAAGTACAACTCTACAACTTTAAGTTAGTATTTTTTTTTCTTTGAGAAACTTATGGTTGACTAACCAGAAAAAAATCGTATATGATATTGCAGATAACAACTGTAGCCATAACTTGCTTACTGGTGCGAACAGCAGGTCATACATTCGATTCCAGTATTGAACGTGATTTATTGTAATTCTGTGTCGTGTTTGTGAGGTCACGTTCCAACTTAGAGCTTAGTTGCATGTAAAATGTATTCGTACTGGCAAGCCTGTGGAAGGGTTCGAGGACCTCTTCATCATATCTCAGAGACAGAAAGATAAAAAAGCGCTACTTAATTTATCACTTTTTTCGCATACTAACACACCTTAAGAAATTAGAATCTTTCTATGTTTTTCTGATATAGCAAATCACGTTACTTTATTTGATCTAAACCAAACGTGCGTCACTGTATGTAGAAGCAAATATTTTTAATCGTTCAGTATTTAGGAGAACTTTATGCACTGATACGAAAAACTCTGAATATACTTAGTGGTCGATCATCTCTTCAATGTCATTTTCAAAGTTTAAATGGAATTTTTCGTTTCAGATAACTACGTTGTGAGGGAAAGCTGCAACAATAGTCGAACCGGGAGAATTTATCCCTAACTCCTTGATGCCCCAACAAACATTGCGAGATATAACACCGAAGAGACATAATTGACACACCTCTCTGTCATTAACAATATTATCATTCAAAGATATGAGCACCATTCATACAGGTATGTAAATTCATCAAATTACACTACTTTTTTTTTTTTTTTTTTTTTTTTTTTTTTTTTTTTTTTTTTTTTTATATAAATAACTCTTGTTCTTCTTCTACATCATTCGTACTTGTCACACAGCTAGCACTGCTCAACGATCCAAATAGTTGGAAAATAATTTCTGCACATCAGTCAGTGTTACCTAATTCATCGTTTGTTTCTTTTGCTAGGAGCTTTATTATAATTATAACTCAAAAGAAATAGAAATGCTGTTATGATTAGGTGTCTTAGATTCCTCACCTGGCAAAATACCCTTGAGTAATAGTATCAAACAAAACCAAACACAACATGGTGACAGCAGGAGAACTTGAGAACTTATCTCTATACGTATTGTGCCTGGGAATTGGTACAGCATCGCAGCAATGGTATCTCACAAGACAGCTGGTCCAGTATTCCTGACATAAAAAAGTCTCCTTCACCTCAGGCCAGTCACCGGTTCAAAGAAACTGCCTCTTGCTAGGAAATTATTAGAAAACCTGTATATGTTTTAAGTTTTTCGTGAATCAGGGACAGAGATGCGACATGGATTATGACTTTTAAATCTTAAATTGAAGTTTTACCAAGGAAAAATTACTAAACAGATTTTGTAGTCTGTTTGTTTGAATGAAAACTGTAACTCAGGATTTAAACAATATCGTAACACCACTCAGTACTGCTTGAAAACAAATGTGATCTGGTCCGTTGAAGCGAACTTATGTAGAGTGATTACCAAATTGTTACTGTCGGAATTTAGGTTTTTTTTTTTTTTTTTTTTTTTTTTTTTTTTAACTGCTTAACGTCTCTTAACAGCGAGGTCTTTAGAGACGGGAAAGGATGGGGTGGCACGAAATGGAAAGGAATTCGGCCATGGCCTTTTGAAGGAAGGATCCCGGCATTTGCCTGGAGTGATTTGGGAAACCATGAAAATCCCAAATCTGGATGACCGGAGGGGGATTCGAACCGCCGTCCTCCCGAATGCGAGGCGGGAACGCTAACCGTTACACCACCACGCTCGGTCGGAATTCAGGTGAGAGAAGTAATAAAATGTGGCCGTCACGGTACGCCCGAAAGATGAGAAACATCGAAATTGATGGAGCTCCTATTGAAAGAATTTATGATTAAAGAAAATCAATAAATAAATATCGAGTAAAATTAATAAAAACATAAAGTTGCGTTAGTAAAATAAAACTGTTTTTCTTATTATAATTTATGTGTATGTATGCTCATTCGTTTGGGCTAGCTAGGACTACGTCAAACCGTTGTTTGGTTTTGAATTTGCTATGGATGTGTACACATCAGTGTTATAACTAGGGATGTAAGCCGTAGAAGGGACATGCAGTTTCCGAACCGCGAAAGCATTCTGGCGTACTTCACATTACACAGTAAGCTGTGCCGGAGGAGAAGGACGGATTAAGGGCTTATGAAAGTCCCCGCCGGGACAGCGGTTCGAAGCGGGGACCTTTCAATCTCCAGTCAGATGCCTTAACCACTGAGCCACCAGGCTCCACCTTTTACTGTAATAATAATAATAAACAAGAAAAATAAATATTTTTAATATAGATTTTTTTACACTGGAGTTACGGAATATTATTTGATGTACTTATTAGCCGCTTGTTCATCTCTGCCACTCATATTTAAACTCAGTAATACTGTCATTGATTTAAAACCTTTAATGCCGTTTGCCGTCACGGCGTTTGAGTCGGTCTTACCTCCAAGGCGCGACAATAGATGTTTCACTTCAAAAATTCTCATTTTTTTTGCTAGTACAGTATTGAGGTTACTGCGCTAGATAACATTGATTTATAATTTGCAAATTTTTGTGATGGTTTGAAAAACGAAATTGTTTGTATTTTTTAAAAAAAATTTAAAAAAAAACCCTTAAGAGTTAAACAAGGATGTCACGAAGTATTTTCAACATCAAGACTGTCGAGAACTGGTGCGAGTTATTAAAAGTTACTACCCTATGAGGTGTATGGCTTCAATATGTTGTGTAATATTTTTTCGAAAAAAGTCGAAATAATCTGGACTCTTAAGGGATGTACTGTACTTACATACCCATTTCTGTGTATCTATAGGCAAAAGAAGATTATCGGTCTCAACTAACCTTCACTGGCCTATGCCCTCACTTAGAAATTTCGCTATCGTAAATTGTTTCTTTAGACGGAAGTAATTCAGACTAACAGATTTAATTAATTCATAGATTACATTTCATTACGCTTTTTAACTTCAAGTATATATATTAACAAAAACTTCCGTTATTACGAAAAACGGCTGTAGTTAATTTCAGTGTTCCCTGGAGTTATCTCGGCTATTTCAGACGGAATGATTTGTGTCCTTATGCTACATACTTTGGACTTATCAGGGGATACGAATTTACAAAAATGCCTCGATAGACAGAAATAGTCTTTCACTTGGCTAAAACCTTCCAGGTATCGAAACATCTGCCGGACCTTTGATGATAAACCACATGTGACGGAAGTGTTATCGTACAATACGAGGGTGTGTTTCCAGCACTGTAGGGACTCCAGCCAGTAGCTTCTATCCTGACAGTTTTAAACTTGCGCTTTCCAAAAACAGAAACACCTCCAGTTCTTAAACTATAGGCTTATGCACAACTTATACTAAACGTTTTTGCTATTCTTGTTTTCATGTATCCATCTATGAAAAGGATGCACGAATTAACTACGTTCATCAACTTCTAACCATTGCACTTAACTGAAAGAATTCGATTTGACTGTCTTATGATGTCATTCTAGTTAAATTCATATTTTATTATAATTAAAATAAAATTATTAAATTAGATAATATCTGAAAACACGTTGATATTATAACTGAAATAAATAAATAAGACTTCGAACATTATGTTTATTTAAAATCTTTTTAATAGCTCGAATCTGTGACTTTATTTAGTGATTACTGTAAATCAAAACTAAGACAGTTAAACATACGAAAATATGCTGTGAAAGTTATTATAATAGAGTGATAACCGAATTCTAGCTGCATATTATCTGACCATGAAGCATGAGTTATAGAATTCTCTGTCTTAAAGATTGTTTGACTAGGTGAAGAACGTTCATTGATTGAGAAAGTACGCATGTATTTTAAATGGATGGAAGATTGTCGATATTACCAATTATAGTCAGTGAACAATATTGACGGAAAGAACTGGTCTTATGGCAGGTGTCGGTGAAGTAGTTATGGCCCGCGAGGATAGCGATCAGATCAAGCATGGTGGTGTAACGGCTAGCGTTCTGGCCTCGCATTCGGGAGGACGGTGGTTCGAATCCCCGTCCGGGCATCCAGATTTGGGTTTTCCATGGTTTCCCAAATCACTCCAGGCAAATGCCGGGATGCTTCCTTCAAAAGGCCATGGCCGAATTCCTTCCCATTCCTTGCCCCCACATCCTTTCCCGTCTCTAAAAACCTCGCTGTTAGAGAGACGTTAAGCAGACAAAAAAAAATAAAAGAGAAATAAAAAGATAGCGATCAGCTGCGGTGAAGCGATGATTCTCGAACCTTCATGACAGGTGTCCAGCAGCCTCTGTCAGATAAAACCCACTGGCTGCAATCTATAGATTTCCATTGCCATCTTAACGCAGTGCTTTCGAGTCTTTCAAAACTCGAGATTCAGCGCATCAAGAGTTGTACTTGAAATCAAATCAAGTAGAACGAGTAATATCATGGATCATTGGTCCCACAACAGGTTGTCTCACAAAAAGTGGTCTCCGACACAGGTCTCGAATTCCAACGAAACTCGGTGCAGTTCTGAGTGGCGGCAGTTGCCCACACCTTGTTATTCCTTCGTTCGAACCGAAAGCCACTGTACAAGTAAGAAACTGGTTCGCCCGCGAAATTGTCTTCTTCTTTTCAGCGAGACTTTAGAAACTCCCCGAGTCTCCCCCACCTGTCTTGCAATTCCCGTCTCTCCCACAAACATGAAAACGTATTTACTCGGCCTTCAAAATGATTCCATATTTTTTTCATTGAATATTACGTAGTTCACGTAGATACGAATAAATGTACGACGCACAGATTGTGTCATTCAAGGTTGAAAACTGTTAATGTTTGTCAACAGCACTTGAGGATGAAATTCTGGTGTTGTGGTTCCATTTAGTAACTTCGTATCGTTTTTCCTTATGATCCTATGCCCGATTCCGAGCACAGGTGGCTTTCATGGACCCCTTCATACGAACATTCTTGGGAAGCTCAACCGCGATGGTTCCCGTGTGGTTGCGTGTGTTATTGTAAGGGTGGGTGACTGTAATAGTGTGTGTGTCCGGTGTAGAGCGTTGTCTGAAATGAGAGATGAGGAAGGCTGAGAGAGAAACCCTGTGCCGGCCCGTTCAGGCCTACTCTTCCGAAAGGTGCCATCAGGTTGAACTTCCCCAACTGATGGATGAATCACCACCAACAGTGCCGTATGGTCCTCAGTCCATACCACTGAGGATAGATTTTGGTTTAAACTTGGGATTTTGGCGTACAATCTGGTGATCAGAATTTGTACACCACCACTTGTCTTACCCTGTCGGAAAAGCCACGTTGCTGAAAACTTCTTGCACAACCGGGACTTCAGCTACCTATCGCTTCTCAGCGCCGGACGCCATCACGGTGACGCAACAAACTGATAAATCTTACAGTCGAAATAATTTTAAATCCTATAGAAATCTAGGAAATTACTATCCAAAACAACCTGATTTAATCTTTGGCTAAAAAACATGCTTCCTTTATATTTCCAATGTTATGGTTGTATCCGTATGGAGGAAACATGATAAATATCACGTTATTTAGGAAAAATGTGTCTGGCAGGTGAGCTGTTAATGGCATTCGGATTCACGCGAGTCTAGCCATCCTGATTAGGTTTACCATGTTTTCTACTGGACGATTACAGGAATGGTTCTTTCAAAAGGCCATGGACGAATTGCTCCCCTTTCCTTGACCACAGCGTACTATAAAGAACTATTTTTCCTATGCCTACGATCGTTTTAAAAGCATCTGTGGACAAAAAATAACGTTAAAAAGAGTAAAGTGCTTTTGAAGCGGCGCTTACGGGGTTGGTTTTGCCTTTCGCCACAGAGGCCGGGCGGCTGGATTACAGCGGCCACCACGGGGGAGGCAGCGCGCAGTTCCTCTCCGCCTGCCCCGAATAATTAATTTGTTTACCGTTGGTTGGTAGGCGTGTGGGATTAACCAGAGCTCCAGCTCTGCACTTGATGCTAAGAAGGGAGAGTCTGGACGGACTCCCCGCAGGTTCCAGGTCTTTGTATGCAGAGCTGAAATAAACCAAGGTACGTAGATAGGGCACAGAAACTACTTGCTGAATCGTATTCCCTATACTGTTACTCGCTGCCTTAAACTTAAAGCTCTCTGCTGTGGAGTGGAGAAGAAACACCAAGCAGTTAGCAGAGTCTCCTATCACGAGTTATATTTGCAATGTTCCATAGTTCACTTTATTTGGGTCCCCAGTAGGTTGTTTCTCCTTACTGATCAATAAAAAATGTACCTATCTTTTTATCTCTCGAATTGAACCATTATGGTAATAACAAGTTTTATTCCTATGGTTTAGATTCCATTTAGCTTCTGACTTTCGCCTCATAACCGCATTTCATCGACCGGCTCCATATTTCCCTATCACTGTCAGAATATAGATGGTGACAGACCGTTTCAATTCAACCCTGGCACCAGTTTGATTCCCTGTTATCAATCTTAATTGGACTATATTTGTGGAACTACTTCCATATTTTCACCTTTCTTCGGGAGAAATTTTTGACATTCTGAATCATTCAACCATTGGCAATTTTGATAGTGCGGATAAAGCAGCAAAGAGTTTCTTTTTAAATTGGAGACTTTTTTGGCTCTATCTAGGTGTATTGTTGATTAGATTTACAACATAACTCGTGGTCAAACCAACTGTTCTTAAAGATCTTTCTAAACATTCTGTATTATTAAGGGGTCGCTATACTTGATTCACAGAGCTTAGTTAGTAATGACGAACCGATTTGACTGGCAGAGGTGTTAGTCAACGGATACCTTGAAAAGAGTATTAGTAAATGCTTAGATTGTAAAACAGGTTTGCGTATTGGCGAAAACAGAATAGATCAGTTTATAATTGTTGTATTTTTCTTAAAAGTTGTTTGGAGGTGTAGCAACTTTCATTAATTCATTATATTTTTTATTACATAGTCTTCCGTGACACCCTAAGACCTTTTCTGGAATTGGGATAATTTAGAGACAGCTGTGACAAACACGGTTATGTGTATTGTATTTGCTCAGCACATTGTAAATGGATTTAGTAATTGTTAAATCAAATTTCACCTAACCGCGTTATTGTTGCACATACCCCTTGGTTGAGGGTTTCCAAAGAGATTCTTAAGTAACGGACAAGCCGCTCTAAAAGGAACTGCAGCCCGGCCTGTTTCAATAGCATTAAACGTTGATTGGCCCAGTGCAGCCCTGCCTTCCTCTTCCTGCACGCCATCTTTCCTGCCAACAAAAACAGCGGCAGGGCTTTCATTAAATAACAACGGGAGCTGCTCGCTCGCTACAATAGCGCCTCGATTGCACGCTCCGGATAAATCATGAACAGCAGCATTGCGGCCAGTGGGCCGGGACTACCTGAGCGCCGCTAGGGTGAGAGCTGTGTTTGCACACCATCTGTTCTCTACACTCACAACCTCACTACGAGACTCAACACGAACCAACATCCGTTTCATAACTCAGAATACGTGTTAACCGCAGGAGGTAACGCTGGATTGTAGGTTCGCAACAGGAATTACAACTGAACCTGTTATTTATCACGAACGGAAAGTGTATTTGCATGAATAATACCTTTTATTCTCTACGTAGTCGCTCTTTAGTTCATTTTGTCCAACGTTTCTCCAATGAATTAAATCCATCCTTGAAGTGAATTTGGTAGGTGTGAAAAATACTTATCTACTCCTGCTATCACCTCCTCGTTTGACTCAAAACATTTTCCACCCTTTTATTTTCTTTGATATGGAAACAGATGGAAATCATAAGAGATTAAATCTGGTGAATAAGGTGGATGTTCGATTTTCCAACAATTCATTCTTATAAACCTTTCTATCAAAAAAATAAAAATAAATAAATAAATAAACCAGGAGTTTGCCGCCCATTCAAAAATGATTTTGCCGCGACCCCAAAGTTGCATCCCGGGGCGTGTACCTCGGTTGCCTCTCTTCACCCCCTACCCTCCTCTCTCCAACCCCCGTGATCCGGAACCGGTTTTCCCCGTAATAGATCAGTTCACTGTCCGAAGAAATTATGAATTTTTTCTTTTGTAATTCGTGTACTTCATTCAGAATTTTTTTGGTCCAGTTCTTCTAGAATATTTGTGCAGTAATCACCAATTAATGTTTTATCCTTTTTGAGGTAATCAATAAAATAAATCCTTTTTCATCCCAAAAAACATTGGTTGTGATCTTTCTGTCAGACAAAATCAGATTCGCTTTTCTGGCACTGAGTCACCACCCATTGTTATGATTGCTGAATTTCGTTCCAGGCGTGCTGACTTATCATCTGTGATAACAAACCGCTGCTCAACTTGGTTGGGTCCTTTTTAAAATTGCACAAACATTCATTGGAGTTTCGTTTTTGCATTTGATTACGTCAGCACTTAACAAATGCTCATCAATAGTGCACAAGGCTTTCTCATCATTAATTCTTGGCGTAAAATATACCGTATTTTATCTTCTGAAGTGCCTATCGCCTCAGGTGCGTCATACACCTTTAATCGCCGATCGCCTTATCCACCTTCTCGATTTTTTGTCTGTGGTTGCAGTTTTTGGACGTATTTCACGGCGATCATCTTCAGGATATGAACTTTCACGTTTAAACAATCTAATGACGGAACGATATTCCAGTTTTTCCATTTCAGCGATTCTCTGTTCCAGGCTGGAAACTTTTCATCTTATCCTCGTGCTGTCGAGTTTTCGATATACAGTTTGAAAACACTTGATTTACATCTGCGGAAATATCTTAAAACCATTAATTAATTGCAATTGCAACTGTTTCAGTTTGAAATAGGGCCTACCATATAAGCTATGGTGTTACTTTGCTTCACAGAAAATGTATTTCATGTTATGATAAATTGGTCTGCTTCAAAATTGTCGTAACAAATTAGTATTCGCTAATTTAATACTTACATGTGATTTATTTTTGTTTTGATTTTTTTATATGGTGACCGATTTTCCCGAAGAATGTAATGCGATTTCAAACCTTAGTTAACGTCTTTTATTTAATTTTTCGAGTTTATAGCTCATAATTAGGGTTGCTAACTGTCCGGTTTATAGCCGGATAGTCCGGTTCTAACGCGATTTGTCAGTGTCAGGTTCACTGCGTGCGGCCGGACACAAACTGTCCGTTTATTGAGAAATTTTAAAAATTGTGGAAATAAACAAGGTCGTCTCGCTCCTTATTCCCCTCCCGCTGAACGTAATTCAACTGTTTCACTCTGTGTTGAAAAATTGAGAGCAGTTGGTCGCATCACTGACTGTCGTGAAGCGATAGGTTTATTGTCTCAGTAACCTACCCGGCACGTTACATATACATAATGAGTGATTTACCGAAGAAATTACGAAAACGTTATTGTTATTTCAGAGAGAAGTGACTCTCAAGTGACGAATTTAAAACGTAAAGAAAACGATTCCGCCGCAAGTGTGTAAAATGAATTTTACTGTAAAATTTGACGGTATGAAAACAGTGAAACATCTTGCGAGTACAGGACATGTGAGGAAATTGTTATAACAAAAATAGACTAAAAATAAAAACTAATTGCTCTGTAAATTTTACTTTTTCTAAAATACATACCCCCTTTGTGGTCTTTTGTCCGGTCGTGGAGATATGAAATGTTAGCATACGTCAGGCGGTGGAAATCTGAAAAGTTGGTAACCCTACTCATAATACATGTTACAATTCTGTTTGTTTTCAGTTTAAAAATACCGTAAAAGTAGATGGAAAAAAACCTAATGTATCTTATGAATTTGCCTGATGTAACTTGAGAAAATAGCTATTCAAAATTGTTGAAATATACTAGTTGAAAGATCACAATCAAAATAACAATTCATGATATTGTCTTAATAAATTAATACGTACATTGCACCTGTAATTTTTCCATTGTCCAAATTAGGAACGTTTACTCTTTCGGAAAGCTTTTCCGCCACGTTTACTTTCTGCGCCTGTTCTACTGTAGCTCCGTCTAGAAAATGAAGAACGCGACGAGTCCAGTTTTTAGTGTAGAAATAATTTCCCTGCGTCGAATGCATTCTTTCCGTCTTTTTTGTGTTTACACAATCAGCGCTGCGTGATTTATGTGTTCTTCAACAATGTCACAAAGCGCTGTGATTTCTGGAATGATAGATTAAAAAAAGTTTTCGGAACATATAGCGTGTGATTATCATTTATCATCACACGTTGCCAGTATGTTTTCCCTTTTATCCACACAGTTTACAATCGTTCAAGGAGAAACAAAGATGAAGGAGACATTTTTTTTTCAAAGTCGGTGGTACAGCTTTCCATTCATAACCAAGATTCTTACGTGTCAATAGTACAATGAATAGTAATGAAAATTTTCTCTATAGCTTCAGAGCTTTCTACGCTGTTCCATGTTCTGCAATTTAATCTGTAATACAGATATTCACTTCCAGAAATTGGCTCAGTAAATCCTTAAATTCAACATCTGATTGTTTTCTTATTTGGAAATTTTTATATAAAAAAAGTTTTGTTATGTTTTCTGGAAATTAGCATTGGTTGAACACGCATCTTTCAATTTTTTCGTTATTTTAACTGATAATTTTTAAATTTAAAAACGATTCCACTGAACTAACGTTCAGATTAATAACAACTTGTTCCGCCAAACACTTTTGGTGAATCGCGGAGTAATTGTAATAGTAATAGTAGTAGATTATCAACTGCAGCATTCTAAAATAGCTACAGTTAGTGTTTGGTTTTCTATGTTTTGAAGGAAGCCGTTTATAGATGACGAATAGGCAAATAAATTTTGTGTAACAATTGGTGATACAATACAGTCACCTCATGAGATAAAAATAGCCTACCTGCCTCGAATGTATCACTAAGGTGTCACAAAACTCACTTTTATTTTAATTTTGGAGTGAATACGCTTCTGGCAATCATGTAAGCATATTCACTGTATTATAAACCCATAATATCTATCAGTTTTGTTGAATTGTTGAATTTCAAGTATAATTGGATTTTATAACGAATTAGTATTTTCCGGAACCTTCGCCCGCGTGAACCTAACATTTCTCAGGTGAAAAGAAAAACCCTCAGTTGCGTGAAGTGGTACCATAATAAGAAACGACAAATTTTGTTTTTAATATTTTAAATTGCCTCCACGAATGTCAGGCTACTAAATAACCTAAGTTACGTGGTCAACAAATATATTAAAACATAGAGTGGAATTGTAGTCTTTGATGTAGTGCGATTTTTGGCGCCTATCAGATAATCTTTGCTGTACTTTGATCTTTGGTGCCTCTGTTCAGATTACGAAAGTAGTTAACATCTTTGATGTAGTTTGATCTTTGGCGCCTATCAGTTCAGAATAAGAAGGGTGTGTCCATTTTGGATGTAGTATGATCTTTGGCGTCTATTTGTTTCGTTTACGAACAGATTATCATTTATCTCTTTGTCCACCGATCACGTATAGTATAGCAGTTTTCAAGTTAAATGCTAATAAACCCTCTTCCAAATCGGCTTGGTAGATCTTGTGTGATGGGTGGATGAAGAAATACCACTGAAATAACCACTTACAGATTTATACATACAGTGATACATTATATACGAAAATTTTTCGAAAACATATTCAGGATTCTTCTATTGTAAATGTTGGAAAGCCTTGTATTGTTTGCTGTGTGCAACATTGTTTGGTGGCGGCGTGCGGCCGATTCATTAGGCGGCTGTTCCATGTTTTTACGAGTCTCCGTCCGCGGCGCTGTGCTGGCGTTTTACGACCCCCATACGCGAGGCAGATAGTGTTGCCTGGTACGGCCCGCTTTATGGGAAGTGCTTTACGGGCGACTCAAGTCGATGGCCAGCCATTCTGCAACACTGCATAATCTCTGCAAGTTCGGCAGTAAAATGTTTACATGTGGCGTACAATTCATGCTGGTGCTTGCGAGTTCGCTCGGGGATATTACCTCCAGCAGTAACTGCGGAAAAAACCATTATTACTGCAAGTAAAGGTTCTGATATACGACTAGTTACTGGCATCAATTGAATCAATAACCTTCTTGTCTGTTCTGAATGAGGTTATTATTACGTGTGTTTGACACTGACCTAACATGTTTGCCTGCTTTGATATCTCTATATATGCCCTTGTTGCTCTCACTAAATGTTTCAACAAATTATATTGCTTCTTTCTGTCTCATTAATAACTGTACTGAACAAAATGCAACCATCGGTCTGAATATTCTCTGTTTGTTACGATTACAATCATCGTAAATTATGAACATGTGATGTTTGCCCTTTATTTTTGTCTTGTTCCTGCACGAGATGTCTCAATTTCATTCCTCCGACTTCTTCGCTCTCCGCCATCTTGTTCATCCATCTGGAGGAATGAAGCTACTTCTTTTTTTATCTCAATCAGTAGAGTTATCTACCCGTCAATATTCTTGTAGATGCTTCAATAGTTGGAAACGTTCCCTGATAAGAATTTCGTTTGATGATTTCACCTTTAACCACTCTATGATATTGTCATCGCTGATATTATCTTTCTTTGTGTTATGAATCTCTTGTCTGTAGCATACTTGACTCTCTTAATCTCGAATACCTTTTTCCAAAACAGTTGCCGCGAATTTGTTGTGGGAGCGTCCATTAATTACATAGGATGTTTTTTCGGAAATCTGGAACCCCCCCCCCTTTCGTGGTGAGGTGAGATCTTGAGATACACTCCCCCCCCCCTCCCCGATGACGACCTCATAATTTTTGGATTCTTTTTTTCAGTCGACCTTGGGCACCAGGAAGTGAACAGTCAATACGAGAAGGGGAAACTGTAGCGACTCAGCGCATTTGTGTTGCCGACACCGGCAGCGTAGTTAATTGCCTGTTAGCCTCGCGTTGCAGGGGTTGCCGCTTCGAGTACGACCAGGAGCCTGGCTGGGGCATAGGTGGACTCAATTAAGTGTTGTGTTTGTCTTAAGTCGTGAATACCATGCTGAGTCTAGTATACATTGAGTGCACCCCTAAATACTTACGAGTTACTTAAATACATAATGCTGGCTGTGTGGCCTCCAAGCCAAATGCCAATTTTCGTTCAGAACAGTGAAAAAAAAAAAAAAAAAAAAATCAAAAAAAAAAAATCACCGACTCAAGTAGCTATTTGGCGTCCAAGATAGTAGTGCCCAGTAATAATAGTACACGTGTATACTAAAAAACGCAATCAGCGGATGGCTTATCAATCATAAGTGGATCAAGGACGTGTGAGTTTACGAGAAAGACAAAAGTGTGAAAAGGCATATACAAATAAAAGTGATTTTGGTTTCAACTCTTGATAGAAGCGGCTGTTCAGTGCTGAAACGGCATATAGTATAGCAGAACTCAGGAAATATTCCAGGTTTAATATTAACAATTTTCTCTAATATTAGTAAGAGTTTTGCGAGGTTTGGAAGAGTATTCAAAATACTAATTAACAATTCCTGGATAAGGCGTCCTTCTTCGAATTGGAGGTTAATGGTCAGATAGTCAAGGTTTTCCCTTCCGCTAGTAATAAATTTGAGAGACGGTGACTGGGGCCTGCATAGTCACTATCTGATAGTTTAATTTAATTTAATTCCAATGGAGCACAGGCTCCGGTTCCAATTTCCCTACACACCCATCTTTCCCCTTTCCTGCACCCACCTACATTTGCCCTCTACAAATTTTTTACTTTAAATTCTTTCAACGTTTTCGGTAAATTATTCATCATTTCCCGTGGTAGCTTATTCCAATTCCACACCCTTGTGCCTGAAATCGAGTAGCAGAGGCTCCCTTAGCCCTTAGGTTAAGGGATTCTTGTCAGAAGTACTTGCCGTCTTGGCATTGCCTTCTTTTATTTGCTGTTTCCATGTAAGTGCTTGTTTTACTTTTATATTTTTCATTTCTGTTGAGCCTATTTTATATTTATTACTTTTTGTTTTTATTATTATTATTTTTTGTTTTTATTATTATTATTTTTTGTATATATTTATTTTAACAGTTTAAGTGCTTTCCTTTTGCACCGTATTCGTTGTTTTCTCACTCGTTTCCTTCTGTCAGCACCTACACCAATAACATTCCATGCCTCATCACCAGTATGATGGAGAAGTCAAGTGGAAGTGGAAGTGGATGTGTGAGCAACAATCAATGAAACCACAGATTTGCATCTTAACAGTAGAAGCTGAGTACAAAATCATTCTTTTTTAAAAAAAAAAAAAAAAAAAAAAAAAAAAAAAAAAAAAAAAAAATCCTACATATACGCGTGGGAAGAATGCAAGTTTTAAATAACAGGCAGAGTAATTGTGATTCTGATAGTTGTCTACATCTACATATATATTCACAAAATTGTGGGTGGCCAATCTCTTTGCTGTGCGTTCCAATCCCTAATGGTACGAGGGAAAAAAGAATTCATATAAAAATCAGTCCGGTACCTTATTTCTCTAATTTTATCTTTCCTGTCCTTCCGACTCAAATAGGTTGGTGGAAGAAGTATTTAACTACACTCAAAAGTGAAAGTGGCAGTACGCATGTTTACCAATAAGTTTAAACGAAACGTGTGTCGTCTATCTACCAGAGACTCCCAACCTAATCTACTAATCAGTTCTGTGACGCTTTCATAAGGACTGTAGCAAGCGGTAACGAATCGAGCGGCTCTTCTCTGTACTTTCTCTATACTTTCGATCAACCCCTTACGAAACGGGTCCCAAATGGCACAACAATAATCCAAATGTGGACGCACAAGAGATTTGTATGCTATCTCCGTTGTTTGTTCATTACAATTTTTCAAGATTCGACCTATGAATCGCAGCCTAGAATTTGCTCTACCTACTAAAGAATTAATGTGTATGTCCCATTTCATGTTCCTTTGTACTGTTACTCCCAAATATTTAATAGAATCTACCATATCAATAACTGTATTGTTTAACTCGTATTTCTGAACAATTAGATTCTTTTTGTTAGTTATGCCCATTGTCTTGCACTTTTTACAATTTAGAGTAAGTTGCCACTCAGCGCACCAAGCCAAAATAACATCCAGATCGCGCTGAATTTCTAAGCAATCGGCCAAATTTCTTACTTCCCTGTAAGTAACCGCATCATCAGCAAACAATCTAAATAGGCTTTTCACTTTGTCTCCGAGATCCTTTATAAAAATTAAGAAAAGAAGTGGTCCTATTACACTTTCTTGAGGTACACCCGATGTAACATCTAGATTAGAAGAACTATCTCCTTCAACGACAACATACTGCGACCGACAAGTTAGAAAATCCTTTATCCATTCACAAAGCTGATCCGATATACCGTACGCTCGAAGCTTCGCTAAAAGGCGGTTGTGTGGCACAGAGTCAAAGGCTTTCTGGAAATCTAAAAAAATTGCATCTACTTGTGAACCTGCATCGATAACTTTCATTACGTCGTGTGTAAATAGGGCCAGCTGTGTTTCACATGATCTTTTCTTCCGAAATCCGTGTTGATTTGTTGTAAGCAAATTATTATCATCTAGAAAATTCATAATGTTCGAGCATATAATATGCTCCATAACTCTACTACAAACAGATGTTATAGATATGGGACGATAGTTTCCAGGATCACTTCTATCACCTTTTTTGAAAATTGGAGTTACTTGCGCGATTTTCCAGTCTGAAGGTACTTTTCGCTCTTCTAATGATTTACTGAATATATCAGACAGAAAAGGCCCTATTTCCGCAGCGTACTCTGAAAATACTCTTACTGGAATTCCATCCGGGCCCGGATGCTTGTGACTCAGTTAACAGATGAGAGAAGGTGGCATAAACCATGGAACCAATTAAAAGTGTGTGTTTATGAGTGAGAAGTGAAGGATCGTCTGTAGTTTATAAGAGGGTTTCTAATAATGCAATATTATAAGAGGGTTTCTAATAAAGCAATATTTAATTTTTACTATTTTTCATGCCAAACAAGTAATGATTGGGATTTCTTGAGACACGCTATTTAGTCGCCGTGGATTTTAGATTGCCAGAAAAGAGGCACTCCGTGTTTTCTTGAGAAGTTGATGGAGAAAGAGGGATTCCTCAGTGCTTTAGACTTGATAGGACTTGCACGTGTACTAGAGGAATTCTGGTCGTAGCTGTCGTGCCAGGAATACTAGTAATTCTGGTTTGATCTGTCGAGCTAAGAAGGTTTGCTCTGATACAAGCTGTTCTTGATTCTGTAGTACATGCAGCCTGACGCAGAAATGGGCAATCATACTATATAGACGATTATTAATTCTATGGTATGCAGTTGCCGATCAGTCAGAGAGAGCGAGTTTTTTTCCGGATAGACAGCTAGACCGACTCATCATTTACCACCACTGCTTTCGCAAACGAAGAATAACCCAGTAACCTACCTGGCGACTAACGCTAAAGAATAGTTCGCAATGCTCTGTATATTCAAGATCATTATGACCCGTTATAATTTTGCTATTGTTAGATCCGCAACTTATAATATGTTTTTCGAAGTCATAAATAAATTGTGAACTAATATTGTTGATAAATTCATTTTTTTATTCATTATGACACTATTATTGCAATCAATTCCTTTTATTTCTTGAGATTTAAGTTTAATTGTAAATGTTTGTTCATACTTTGTTACTTTTAGTAATAATCCCATAGCGCAAAACTTTCAAATATTACCACGATTAATAAATTGGCAAAAAATAAAGTCCACGTCTTGGGCCTGAATGGGATACATCAACGACTCGACCTGGTCTCCCTAAATCGTGGCACCGCCCATTCGACCCTGAAAACGGGTTGTCTAAAGTGAGCTCCTGGTCACCAGGCAGGGAGATAGGTGGAAATTCCATTAGATTTAGGGTGAAAGGGTGGGCCCACCACTCTGCCCTGAAAACTGTCCGTGTAAAGGCTCGCCCGGTTGTGCTGACACTGCCTGGTTACCCGTTTTCTATTATTTTGAGATGGATACATCCCATAATCAAGAAAATGAAGTATTTACAGAGTTGATGGAGGTGTAAAAGACCAACAAATTTCTATGGGACACCTCACGTAGGGTTGCCAACTTATTTAGAAAAAAATAAAGTATATTTGTCTTTAGAAGAGGAAAATAAAAAGTATATGAAAGGGAAAAGATAGTTATTTATTGCCTTAAATACATATATTTTTGGGCTTACCGGACTAGCTATTAATTGTTGGTTTCATTTCAGTGTTACAGCTGGAGCCACATTCTACATCTAGTATAACAAAAAAGGGAACACTCATTTTTAAATTTGTGGACGCTCTGTTTCCCCCTTCCCACCATCTTGCATTTATTTCGTTTCATCATAAGCACTAATATGTCGTTTGGAAATTAATTGAATTGTATAATTTACCAGAAATAAATTGTTTCCGCATACTTTATGATTTCGTTCAGAAATCACGGCGAGCGGACACGAGTCGACTGGAGTACAATATGAATGGATCGCTATTATTGCCTCTGCTCCGAAGCGATAATTACACAGATATCCAAGGGAGCCGGCAGGATTACTTTAAGGGAAGTGCATCTGTATCTTTTTTATACATTATACATAACACTTATTACTTATTAACTAAGGATACTGAACATATTGACAAGGTGTTGAACAAATTTGGACAACAACCTAGGCGCCTTAAGTTATTATTCAAACAGTGAATTTAATAATAAAATGCTTGTTTCTTAATCTTTTTCTGTGTACTTTCTTTCATATCAGGGAGGTGCAAGTGCACCCCCTTACACCCCCTTGCACCCCACTCCCGGCGCCCATGCTGACAGTTCAAAGGATGCGAACGAACACAAACTCGCTGGCGATAGGTTTCTTGCAGCAGGCTCTGAAACTAGCAGACGAACGTTCAGTTACATGTGTTGTATACTTTATTCGAAATAAAGTATTTTCGCATACTTTATTCGAAATAAAGTATTTTCGCATACTTTAGTCGTAGGAAAAAGTATGACAGCCAAAAATAGAATATGATACTTTATAATACAGAATGGTTGGCAATCCTAACCTCACATGCCCTCTATCATAACGAAGACGCGAGAAATGAGACATTTCAGGTGACATCCGCTAGAAATTCCAGAAATATTCACCATCCAACACAACTATGAGTCTAAACTGACTGAACATTTGCCTTTGTTAATATAATTGCTTGGCACACGTCTTTTTTCTTTTTCCTAGGCTTTTCGCACAATGTCAAGAGCCGTCAGGGTTACACCAAGAATGAGTGGTTTTTATAAATATGGGGCTATACATATTTAATTTATATATTAGGACTTTAATAAAATTTGTAACTAACTAATTTTATTACTAGTATTACTATTGAATGGAACGTGCAAATTTCAGAGCAAAACGGATATACGCTTGGTGGTAGGCCGCTAGTACGGTAGTACCAGATCGGGTCAGCCGACGGGTCGTCTAAATGCAACACTCTGTCGACGGGAGGAAAGTGAGATCGGGAACGGGTCGTCTAAAGGGTCCTTAAACGTTACGGCGTCTCGCTTTGGTTGAGCTAAGGTTCCTTTATTTATTTATTTTTCTTATAGGAGCAAAACTATAAATGGAAGATACTGATTTCATGTTTTAAGGTGATTATTGGATGAAAAAATCAGTCAAAAAAATACCAGGTCTGCAGGAAGAAGAACTCATAGTTCACTTATTCTTCTTCTAAATTTGTCCCAATCTACCCAATACTCAGTCTTCCCAGCTGGTGACTGCATCTCATCGAATGGGGAGCGCAACTATAGACGGATAATTAGCAGTTTTTACGCGAAAACGTTGTATGGACGATATAAGGTGATGAGTCTTGTACGGACACTACATTAATGAATATTAAGTTATTTTACCATAAATAAATTTTGCGTTCACAGAAGTTTCACAAACCGTTTCATTTTTTGCGATACATAGTGATCTCTGATTCATGTGTATGTAATCTCGCAGGTAAGAAAAATAAAGAAAAGAAAACAGAGGAATGATGTAGTAATGCAACGCTAATGTAAAACGAATTGCAGAAGAAGAATAAATATTGAGTTCCTCAGAATTTGTTGCTACTTTATTTTTGCGAATAACGATATAATCAATATGTGCTGTAGTGTCCTCCTCTGTATGCCTCGGGATTTACTACTTTATAAACAATTTTATTAATTATCACAAAATAAATGATTGTGCGTGGAGTTCTCTTCCGTAGTGGTCCTTCACATTAGTACAAATGAAACATAATATATTCAAAAGGAACATATTGATTCTATTGATCTTTATACATAGAAAGCAAACTTTATTTGACTAAACAATTACTTGAATTGATAAACGGTTGTTCCCTTTCAGGTAGTGGAATTTACAGTTCATAGGTTCATTAATTTTGGAGCTCGTTGTGGTCACTCTGTAGATGATTGCGTATATACGTGTTACCCTAGTGTTGTGTAGCGCAGGCCACGCGAAGAGTCGTGTCGGCGACCCCGCGTGAAGAGCTGGATCAAGCCGATGGTACATATTTTCGCCAGGCCCCAGGTAGTCTCGTCAGCTGAGGCAAGGGTGGGCCGGGCGTCTGGTAGTCTATCATTTCAGCCCCGTTGTCGGTCTCCCAGGAGGCCCTCAGCAATGCCCGAGCGAAGATGGTTCGCTCCGTCTTGCCGCGCCGAAACCAGAGTCCAGCATCCCTTTCGTCCCGTCTCCGCGCCCAGGCCCGCCGTTGTCGCCGCGACGAAATTTGCAGCGTATTATGTAAGGGGCGACCTTTTTTTTTTTTTTTAGCTCAACAGCTGCTTCGGGCGGCCGGCGACACTCGGAATGGCAACAATGGGGGCGGCAAATAATGTTTGAAGGGGCGGCAATCTCACAGTTTTCTGACCCGGTTCGGAAATTTCCTAAATCCACCACTGGCTAGTTAGACAGGGGGCGGCATAATCGGTATTGCACGCGGGCGCTTAAACAGCTAGCGGCGGGCCTGTCCGCGCCGAATATCGAGTGTACGTCTGCCGTGCGCTGTACCTCCCTCGTTGACTCGCCTTGGGTGGGCCTCGTCCGCCTTCTCTCTTGCGATTGGCCGAACATACAACAAGCATAAACAATTTATTAGCAACCAGCGGGAATGAATTCCATTGTCTGGACATAACTCCACCACCAGCATCTTTTTCTTGGTAGGTCATTCCCCTCCATATAGCCATAGTCTCTCTCTTCAGATTGGGCTGCACTTCCTACGCATAAACAGTTTATTGTTAATGAATGTTTGTTTTCCAGCGACATCTGTACAGCGTCTAACAGCTCAGGTCCACAACACTTTATTATTGAGGTTTGAAAGGAGTCTTTCATTCGTCGAATCTCCAGACAGACTAACAATGTCACACTGTGTCCATTGTTTTAAACAAACCCGCACTATACTCGAGAACTTCTCCATCATTTCAGTAAATTAATAACCAAAACGTTACGGAACACAAGGGAAGTCTGTTCCTTTGAACGTCAACCAGATCACGTTAAATTACCTTCTTTATTACGCACTCCCTTGTCGACGGAATTACAACCTTTATCCTTTCTAACATTTGACAAGTAAGAGTATTAGATATTCCTTACGATAACCTTGTCGATCGAGAATCACATTCAAATCAAACGAACTTATGAAAATTAAATACATTATGGCAATAAAACGATTTAATCTAACAACAACATTTCTTGTTACTGATAAACAATGAGATTTACAGAATGGGACATCTCAGTGTGAAGAACATATCTCTTTCAGCTTTCTTGATTGTTGTAATTGTTTTGTGGCTGCTATGTTCTGTATTCCAGGGCTCGTGATGGGCAATACACTGTGGCGGTCTGGCGAATCTTTTTACTTTCGCACTGCCACTTCCCAAGAGTTATATAAATATATGGGTAAAACAATAAGTCATGTGAGCAGTAGAATACATAAATGATACTCCAACAACGTATGCGGTATGTACAATATTTACATTTATTTACAAGGGAAGATGGTTGTATGTAATACTCCAATTGATTCTTTCAGTTCCCTTTTATTTCATAAATTCCATTATCTACTGCAACTAATGTAAGAGTCCAGTATTCTGTAACTGCCTTAATATGCAAGTCCCGTTCTACATTGCCAAATTAGTAATTTCTCACCTTCTTTGGTGGTATCGTCGTCTTGATGATTATCTCTGCGCCTGGCTGTCTCCACCGGCGCTCGACCACAAGACCCCTTGAGTCCAGAGCCACTCCTAAGATTCTAAGATAGATCGACCTCCTTCTTCCCTCTGCACTCTGGTTTTGTTCGACAACCCCCCCTCCCCCCCACTTTCTCTTGAGGGTGAGGAGACTTTTCGACCAATGAATATCTCCCGTGTCCTCCCATCCTTTTGCCAAATGACGTCGTTGCTCTGGTTAAATCGCTGTCTGACCTACTCGGGTTGTGTTACATCCTACTCACCACATTCCTCTGACGGAGTTTGTTTCTTTTTACTGTTGCAATTGACCTACTTGAAGCTCGCTTTGTGTGAAATCATTACTGTCGTAATATTTTACTAAAAATCCTGTGGATACGTCACTAAATAATATAAGATTATAAATAGATAATCATAACAAGATATAACATTAATAAATACCTATACCACCGTACTTACGATGGTATCAGCCATGACAGAAGCGGAATGTGTGTCAAATCGAAACTCAATTGTCAGAGCGCAGGAATTTGCTTTACTTTACTGTTGTATTACGTCGTTGCATGATATAAGGCCTTACTACATTTTTAGGTAAACTTATGAAGATAGTAAATAAGTTAGAAATTAAAAATTCATTCTTTTACTTTTATAACGGCATTTTTGAATCCTATTAACACCAGAATGAGAAAAAATATATGAAATTTCATTTGAATTGGTTAAATACGAATTTTCGAGTAAATTGGTAGACTGATTGAATTAAGATAAAGAGAAAACGATGAATTTTGTTTGGAAGTATCTTTTTCAATCAATGATTGCTTTTGTCGTAAATTTCTGGGACCGAAGTAGCCATTTTTTATTTATTTATGGTTATACACCTGGTCTACGTCATTAGAGGCGGTATAGGACTGGTGACAAGGAACGAGAAGAAAAATTCCTCCATGGCCTTTTGAAGAAAGCATCCCGGGATAGAAAACCCAAATCTGGATGCGCGGACGGGAATTCGAACCGCCATCCTCCCGAAAGCGAGGCTAGAGCGATAACTGCTCACCCACCACGCTTCGTCCGAAGTATCGTCCCGCCGCACGTTGCCTCTTATCCAACAGGCTCGATAAATTTTGTTTAAATTTGTTATTTTATCTAAATTGATTACAAGTTGCCTGTAAGACAAGAAACGTCTAACTAAAAATTGTAAATATACGACAAAAAAAACTACTAAATCGGGCAGTCATCATTATCTCTTTACATCCACAGAAATGAAGATCCATAGAAACTTAGGAATAAAAATTTCGTGCAATAACTTTGAGTGAAAGGAGGCAGCTTATATTATCATTAACTTTTTTCTGTATCCGTGGTTAGGTGCTAGCTTATAGCCTTTCCGCTATATAATCTTAGTGCACATCATCCGAGTATGTTAAATGACTGTTAGCAATCAATTAACACGGGGGCTAGATTTCTAATTTCCCGATTTCTTCGTTCCTTTTCGAACTGGATTATGCTGTCAAGAAAGCGGTACCTACGTATCATTCCTGTTTGATTACCAACACTCGAAGAACACCAAAAAATTTCAATTTAAATTCCAGTAAATAAATACTTTATCAAAACTGGTCCTTTGTTAACGATCAGTCCTAAAGTTCCCTTTACGGACGTATAACATTTGACTCATGAACAAATATCATTGTGGATTTAATTTCCAAATGGCGTGCAAGTTTCGAATAGAATAAAAGTATTTATTAATTACGGAACATCATTTGAAGATTGGTATATAGACGGTTTAAAATATTTAAATTCTTACTAAAGTCATTTTTTGTTTTTCGCCTTGCAGTTTAACCATGTTTCTAAACAACAAGGAACTTATAAAACACTTTTTCTCTTTTTAAAAGTCTTTTAATGTTTTGCATAATAACTGCAAACCCAATTTTAAGTTACGTTAAATTTTTTAGCAAGATGCATGCCTCTTGTGTATAGCCTAAGTAACTTAGCTGCGTTAGCTTGCATGAGAAACGATGAAAGAGTTCTGAAAAAGAAAAGCGAAAAATAATCTGTTTTCTGCAAAACAGAAAGTAAGTTTTAATAAAGTCGCTTTCCGTGATGGAGAGTAAGAAATAATTCACTTTCGCTTCTGAAGCGGGGGGACGCATAATGTCTCAGCAGGAAATAAAAAGGAATTTATTCAGAGATTTGTAAGTTGCTCAGAGTTGCCAACACAACAGCACTACGGAACGCCGCTTGTTGCCGAAATGCGGATGCCAATAAATGGTGCGCCTGCAGACGACAAATGAGGTGGAACTAGACGCCTCTCCCCCTTCTTTCCGCCCCCACACGTTTGATAGTTTATATCTCCCATCCACTACTCAATACTCTGCTATTAATTATGTCAGCTCTATACGATCAAGATTTGAAACAAACAAATGTGTTCCTGGAAGCAGCAAAACGGAGGGTGATATATTACATCTTGTAATATATTTACAGAACACGGTTGGTGAGCGGCTACAGTGCCTGACATTCGAGAGGACGAGGGTTTGAATCCCCTTCCGGCTATTCTGATTTTTTAAAATGCTTTTCTGAAAATTTTCCGTTAATGTTGGGATGGTTTCTTCAGTGCACCATCCAGCCTCTAATGACCCCGACGTTGACTCCAGCGTAATGTTTATCATCATACTATGTACTATTTAGATGTGATTGTCATCTTTCTGTGAAAGTACATTCATGACGGATTATTTTACGTAATTTACGCGGTCCAGTTTTAAAAACTGATTAGTCACATAATTTCATTTTTTGTTAGGCACGAAGAATCAAATGAATTGATTCTTGTTTTTCGTGTAATGCCATATCTGATTCTGATCGTAGGCGCGTACATCCTCCACGGTAACACTTTTCGGAAGGTGAACTGGGGTGGTTTACAGTTGCCTTCCTTAGTGTGTTCGTATGTGTTACTATAGGCGAGGATATAGTCTGTGGCATGGTTCTTGAAGGGTTTATGGGTTATATCGGGTATCGCGATGATGGATCCTAGCGCCGATGAGGCGGCCATGGGGGAGGCGCCAGCCGATCTTACTAACGACATGTAGGTGAGGATGACTGACAGTGTGTGTGTACATTATAGAGTTTTGTCTCTGCTGTACGAAATGAGAGATGAAGAAGAGAGAGGGTCAAAGCCGGTGCAGACCGCGCATACTCTCCCGAAAGATACCAACGGAGCCACATGGCTTAACGTCCCCATCCAACTCACGAATCGCCATCAATACCATCGTATGCTCTCACTCCATAGGCTCTTACAAATGGTTTGGGTTTTAACACAGGACTCTGGTGCACAATCTGGTGGTTAGGAAATGTGCACCACCACCTTCTCTACCCTGCAGGCCTAGTATTGATGAAGAAAATTTTATAAACCACCACGACCCGAACCAGTTAACCCCGAGTCAGCGCCGGACAAAATGACGGTGCCACAGCCAAATGAGTAATGACATACATTGCAGTAAATCCTTTATACTCTTCAGTTTATTAGTAACATCTCAGCCATACAGAAGGACTTTTCTCCATCATTAGTGTCCTTTCTTTATCTTGTTACAAGGTATTGAACTAAATCATCATAATGAATAAATAAAAAGATCAGTGAGCAACTTGGCCCTTCGTTTACTTCGGTACTGTTTCATTGTTAGAATTCTTCTCTTTGTAATATATTTTCATCAACTAACGATAGAAACTAAATTCTTTTCGTATTTCTCAGTATTTAAAATCGTATTGTAAAATGTACAGTAAATGTTTTCGGCAAGGAAAAGTTAACGTCTGTTTTCATGGCGTAAGCTCAAGACTAAGTAGGAAATTATATGAAAATTCTACCTAATTTACATCCTTCCACAGCATCTCTGTCATTTTTAACCCATCATTTCCTTGGAAACTATTGGTGCCAAGTCTGCAGCATTGTGATGACTTAGGTCCGTTGCAGTCCCTTCAGCAAAACGGCTAGTTTATGCTAACGGCCGACATATTTTATGCAGCAGCCAATCCGCTGCTGACCGGAAGCAGCTCCCCTGTGACACGACTTCCGCGCGCCTCGCCTTCCGGAAGTTGGCCCGGCTCTCCCCAGAGGGCAGGCAGGACGTTCGCCTCCCGAGGGGTCCTGCCATACGTAGAGCTAGAGAATATATATATTTTGCTGTTCTTCCTCTTTCGTTTCACTTCTCCCATTGCAGTTCCTCGCCGACATTTCTTCCATTCTTTTCAAAAAAATTTCCCTCTGGACGGCGCCGCCTTCCCCTTTGTATTTGTCTGCGCGGACTGCGGGAAGAAAAGGCTGCCGAAACGACCGTTGACTTGGTTAATTAGGTTTCCTTCAAGTTCCTCGTGGCTCGTCCTTTGTTGTTGTTCTTCAGAGAGCACGTCAATGCTGTGTTCATAAGGTCCACTGCACATAGGACCTCCAAACCCACATCGCATGCTGCACTGGGCATCTGATTGATATAAATACGTGGAGAGCTGACGGAAACTAGACGAAATACACCTGTGAAAATTAGTTTGTTTCTTTGCCCAAGTGTCCTTAAACTTATCTAAATACAACACAGACTTCATTAGTTCACTGGAATTTCAAGCGCCAGTATCAACAGAGACGTTACATTTAAATGCAGCCTCGACCTGAATAAGAGACAGAATTCTGTATTACAGCGTAAGATGAGTTAAATTTAGTTATAATAATTTAGGTTCACGAGTGCCATGTCATTGACATCATTGCTGTTGACCCCAACTTTACCCGCGTTAATAACTTCGAATAGGGAGGGGGGAGGGAAACCTAACTGGCATGTGAATAGTTTTATACTTTCCAATTTGGAGGGCTTTCCCAGCTGTATGAAAGTTTTTTTCTTTTCCGCGTACTTTAACGTACTATAGTTTACAAAACTAAGAGTTAACTAAACAATGTTACGTAATTAACAACAATATTAACAGAATCCAAAGTTTGTAGTGTCTGTGTTTGATTTAGTATGATCTATGTTTTGAATCTGTTCAGGTAAAGAAAGGAATATTAATCTTTGATGTGGTTTGATCTCTGGTGCCAATCTGCACAGGTTACGAATTGATTTTCATTTACTACCGCGTTCACGTAAAATCGTTAGTCATACCGCAGTTTTTAAGTTAGATAAGATGTGAAACTGTCCCGTCCGAATCGGTTGTGTAATTTTTGGGCGATACGTTAATAAAGAATTCCTAGACTACGGCTGCTTACAGAATTATTTATGTATTGGCTTTACGTAATGTAGAATTGATCTCTTCATCCGTCTCTGTTACAAATTCTGTTAGCTTTCTTTTATTCGGCACAACTATTATTAATTCGCAAATGTTGAAATTATTAATACCAGAAAGAGTTAATAAGAGATAAGTACTTCGATTGAATTGATTATTTTTTAAACTTAATTGACGGAAACTTATATCAATGTGTTGTTGTTATACAGAGTTAAATTCTCATAAAATATGTTATTTAGTAGTTGTTTGTGCCATTAATTTCGTTGTGTGTTACTTGATGACTATTTTAACATTTGTTACATCTACAATTTTTATGTTATCGACCTTCAAGCAACCTTCTAATTTTCTGATCTTCTGAACCATACACCGTTTTGCTATCTAACGGGTTTATATAATATTTTAATCATTATATTACTTTTATTCAACAAACAGAAATTCATTTGCTTGCACACCGATTAACTGCGCTTTAATTCAAAACTGTGGGAAATAGTTATGAACAGAAATCTTGATATTTTTTACACTTGTCTTAAATAGGTGCTTTTAGTATATTGTAGATATCCAACATAATGAAACCCATAATTGGGATCAATGTTTAATTTTTAATAACATACAGTTCTTCAGGTCTCTTTTTTTTTAATTTCGATTTAACCTCCTTTTAAAATTTTAAAGACCAGTCAGAGGTAAGAGGTATGAAATATTTTGAATGAAACGCCTAGGTCATCTGTCGTTTAGTGTTATTTGTTGTGGAAACTTTCATTTACATGAAATTCAAACCAAATCCGACTGATTTCTTTGTTTTGTTTTTATTTATTCCGTCATGTTCTAACAGTTAACTTGAATAGATGCTCAACTAGTGTTCTCCACAGTGTTCCAAGATTTCAATAAATGAATGTTTTAATTTTACCAAATGATTCGGAACATGAGATTTGCTTCATTGTAAAATTAAATGTTCGAAAAAAAGAACCATTACTATCACTGTGTTTTTCATATCCATGGGCAATTCAATGGAGTACAGAAGCTATTGTTGCGTTGATATTTTTCTCTCCCGTGTTACAATATCAGTAATGCAGAGTATTCTAGTTGCAAGGGTGGAAATTCATGCTTGTTAATTCAATATATCAGGATGTATATTAATTTTTTCGCCGATTATTGTATCCGTCACACTCGGAATATAAGATCGCAAAAAGTCTTAAATCGTGTTCGTTTTTTAGGGGAGGATTTTGTGGTTTATTGACACAGTTGCCAGTAGAACCGGGACAGAGCCTGGGTCTGGTAACGGCAAGCAATTCGGCCATAACACTATTAACTTTGACAGGAACTATCCAGCATTCACCTTGAGTAATATCTGGAAATCATGGAAAAAAATGAATATCGATAGTCCGACTGGGTATCGAATCCACATCTGCCAGGTATTAGTGCTGCCACGCATCCACCTGGCGCGCTGTGATATAGATGCAAATAAAACCCATGTTACCTAGCGGAAGTCATTAACAACTGTGATGATGTTAAGTTGTAGCGTTCATAGATAGGAGACTCGCACGGCATCGCAAATTTCTTTCAAAGCTGATGTTTTTTTTTTTTTTCGTTTACGACTTTACGACTCGTTGACGTTGAAGTCATCAGAGGTCTGAGAGCAGGGAGCGGATAGTAATTTGGCCATGGGCTTTTTAAGGAACTATTCCGGCATTCGTTTGACGTGATATCGAGAAACCATGGAACAGCAAAATCTGGATGACTGGACGGGAATCTGAGCCTGCTTCCTCCAGAACGCTACCACTTAGTCATCACGTTCTGTCAGAAGTTATTAAAATGGTTGTCTCGTTACCATAAGCACTTTCACTGTAGGTCCAGCATACTTTAGATCTACACCTTTGGTTTATTATCCATTGGTGTGTTGCTCATTCTCCGATATGTCACGCATTGTCCCGAATGCCGTGATTCTGCCGCTTTTTGTAATTCGATTCCCCATTAATTGAGTTGCCGCAGTATTTATTACATTGCTGGGCGTAAAATATATATATATGACGTTTTCTCTGTCATTCACGTACGTTCTCATTTCATTTTTGTATCTCTATTATTTGGCAAAAACTTCACTTATAATAACATTGAAACAAGAAGGAAATCTCCTTTCTCGTTTTGACCTTGTTTCTTAACTCTGGCCCAATATTTTTTCATCCTAGCAAAGTAGTTGTCTTTTCTTTCTTGGGTCCATTTCATCCCAGATCCAGGGCGCCATGTTTTGGCTGTTAGTGTCTGAAGAGAATCTGATGCTTCATTCATCGTTCTGTACTTATCCCTGTTGTAAATTTCATTGCGATCTACTCCCAGTTGCTCGAGATCTTTTCTGACCAGCCTTGTCCATTTTGCGTTAGTCGCTTTCCCTCTAGAGATGGTGTTGAAGATTTTGGAGGTGAGTCCATGATTGTCGATCCGAACTATGTGACCATAGAACGTTAATATCCCTTTTTCTCATGGCTGTTGTAATGCTCTCCAGTTGTTGGTATAGTTCCTTATTAAGCCTTAGTATTTATTTTCCAAAGTTAATTTTTTTTTTAAGTTAGGAGGAATCAGCTGTTTTTTTTTTTTAATTTGTGTCTCTGTGTCTTGTTGATTGGATAACTATAGTTATCCTATGGTTCTGGGGATAAAATATGTATGGTACATTTCATTTCTATGTGGAGTCGGAAAGCTAAAAACTGTGAGATAAAAGTGCCCTCAAGATACAGGAGTCGTTCAAAAACTACTGGTAAGATTGAATGACATCTGAGATTCGAAATATTTACTGTGAATTGAGCGTTCGAGAGGCGTCGTGTTATTTGGAAAAACAAGTTACATTTTTTATTCCCGCTGGCTATTGGATAACAGCGACATTATCGGTTATAGAAAGAGGTCCGCAATTTGATGGTACAGTACACGTTAAGGAAGTTGAGGCAAACAGCTAGATATTCTCGTAGCGGATAAATTATTTCGGATCTTTACGAGAACAAATAAAAAAAAATAGAGAAATATGCAGGCAAATATATCCTTAAAAATGGTTAAATATGACATAAAAATAACAAAATATGACCAAATATTTAAATTAACTATACATCAAAACATGCTCAATTATACATTATTTATTTTATCTCTTTCATGTAGACAGCATAACTTGCTTCCGTGCACTCATTGCACCATTGGGAAATTAAATTTTAACTCGTTTTGTTGAAGTAAATTAATTTCATATAATTTACAGAAAAGAACTCTTTCATCAGTACTAAAATACTACTTTCCAAATTCCTTTATGTAACTCCGTAACTTAGCTCTTTCAGAAAATTTGTTTCAGTATGGCGGTACTCACTGATACACTACAGATTAACGATGACTGAGGATTATTTTCAAAAATATTTCACTGAGACACTGATTGACGCTGCTCGAAGCAGACATGCTGTTGTCGAGATTAAAAGGTGGGCCAATCTTTATGTTTACAGACTGGCAATAATCTTCTTATATCTTCTTATATATATAAAAATCTCGTGTCACGATGTTTGTCCGGGATGAACTCCGAAACTACTTAACCGATTTTGATAAAATTTGGCTTAATGTGTGTAATTTGGTCCAACTTAAAATATAGGATAGTTTTTATCTCGATTATTGACCTCAGTATTTATTATTGCGAATTAAACGTATGCAATAGGAAAACGGTTTGCAAATTCCATAAGTTTCTAACAGATGGTGGTGTGTTAATTTATCGTCACGGGTTGGGTAACCATCCAGTGTGTTTCGATTTATTTATGCTACAGTCTATTCCAAGGCATCATAAGTTTCCAACAGATGGTGGTGTGTTAATTTATCGAACCATCCGGTAGATGACGTTGTGTTTCGATTTATTTATTCTACAGTCTGTTCGACGCCATATGTGTGTTTCTTGAATTTTAATTGTGTTATAATGATACTATATTGTTGTGCATTGTTTTTGTGTTATTATACGTAACGACAAAGTAATTACACACATGAATAAAACATTGAAGAAAACGTTACCATAAATTCAAAAACGTGTAAGTATTTCTTACTTGCTTCCCATTTTCTTTCTTTTCGTTATGGCCAGCTCTCCAGTACTCCTTCATTATTGCACTGTGTTTTCTCTTTCTCTCATCTCTACCTTGGGATCCTGACATATTCGAAATCTGCTTTCGAATTTTTTTTTTCTTTCCATACTGTTCACTGATACAGGGTGACCAGAAAAGGACTCCCTGATTTCAAAATTAAATATCTCGAAAACAAAGATCGATAGAGGAATGCAGTAAACGGTATGTTTATCGTGACAGCTGTAAGAAGTGTATACAGCAGTTTGAAATAATAGTTACAAAAGCTGCTAACAGATGGCGCTGTAATCGCCATACGTAATTCCTAAATAGTGATCCGAAGCTCAGGGTAGTGCCAATGGTGAACATTTTGAAAACATTGTGATGTGATTGTTTGCAAAGATTGTTTTCATACGATTATTTCACTTATGTATGCTGATATGAGCTGTACAGCGTACAGCGAACAGCGCCATCTGTTAGCAGCTTTTGTAACTATTATTTCACACTGCTGTACACACTTCTTACAGCTGTCACAATAAACATACAGTTTACTGCATTCATCTATCGATCTTTGTTTTCGAGATATTTAATTTTGAAATCAGGGAGTCCTTTTCTGGACACCCTGTATTATTTCGTGCAGCAACGCGTGACCAGGAGAATGATTTCCGATATATCAAATAATTACTTAGATCATAATTGGCTCAGTGATCATCCCATATTGGCATCAAAAAATGTTGACGTTGACAAAATTAACTGTTGCCAAGTGATCTGATGTCTTTTAAATCAATTGACACTGTTATAGATGAAAATGAAACCGTAAATTTTCCAACTGAGTTTTTAAATTCTTTGGGTATACCAGGAATGCCACCACACAATTTTCGGTTAAAGATTGGTTCACCGATTATTCTTCTCCGTAATTTGAATCCACCTAGATCATGCAACGGTACACGTTTGGCCATCAAAAGGATCACCTGAAATGTTCTTGAAGCAATTATTTTGACTAGAAATTTTAAAGGAGAAATCGTCCTGTTGCAACGTATTCCAGTGATACCGTCAGAATCTCCAATACCATTTAAAAGGCTTCAATTTCCAATTCGTTTGGCTTTCGGTATGACCATAAATAAGTCTCAAGGCCAAACAATATCCGTTTGCGGCTTAGACTTTCTCCCATGGGTAGCTATGCCTGCTCACGTGAGAGGAAACCATCAAATCTATTTGTATTAGCAAAAGACAGGGTAACCAAAAATATTGTGCACCAATTATTATAAATTATAATAACTTAAAATAATGAAAATAATTGTTAGAATGTTTAAAAATCAACTTCATCTACCTCATTTATAAAGCCGAAATTTCAATAAATAAATTATTTTTTTATAAATATCAATTTTTTAGATATTTTCACTAAAGTAATTTTTAACAAAATGTAAATTAAAAAAAATTATGTCCGTTTGTCCTCTCTACCAATTACTTTTGAATACGTTGTATTTTTTAGTGAATATTATTTTGACTACATTAGGAAGTTTAGAATAACATAGATCCAACGTAGGTACTATAACTACTGAGTCACAGCAACGCGTGACCGGGTCAGCTAGTCTATAACTGTAATTCTAGAGTGGTGAATACTGATCAATTCAGCAACAGTTTAGTTTTTTCCTCCAATGTGTAAGACGGGTACACCTCTATGAATAATTATTTTAATTTATTCTATCTTTAACATTTTGTGAATTCCCTGTATTATTAAAAATTACATGATTTTCCTCAAAATATGACCATAAATATTATCGTAACATGACCAAAACTAGGAAAATAGCCTGAATATGCATTTATATCGTATATAAAATACATTTAAATACAATCAGAAACGTTTAATCAGTGTTTAATTCAGCATTACAGCTCAAAAAGAAGGCAGGAAAAAAATATGACTTGTCCTAGGGATCCGAACCCCAGCCATGACCGTGTACAATTGCTAGGAAGCCATCTGCCTTAGTTGGCAGAGCAAACAGGGGTGATTCAACCACCGACGAAGTTATTTCTTCATAGATAAATTTTCGAAATGGACTCACTCAACCTGCTGCTCAATGAGAGCAAAAAGTCGGGATAAAATTTGTTGTGGATTGTAACTAGACAAGATATCTCAGTGTTTAGCAATGCGATCTCAAGAGGAAATACGGAGATTCACCTTCGCAAATTCATCTCCGCCGGTTCGTGTCCGGCCTCGGGCATGGGTGGTTTTAATTAAGTGTTGTGTTCGTCTTGTGCTGTTCTCACTGTAGTGTCCACAATATCATGATTAGAGCCTGATACGATACTCTGTACAAAACAAATTGGAGCTGGCTAAATGGTCGCAATCACCGAAGGCCATTATTTTAAAATAAAATAATAAAAAAAAATAAAAAATTCATCTCCGCTCCTCTCCCCAGAAACTGTGTGCTACCAAAAACAGGGAAACTGTTACATCTTGTTACCGTATTTCAATTTGTGCTGATTTGGCCCAAATGTTTCAAATACGTAAACATTACGATAGATTCCTGTTCGAATTCTTACCTTCTTGGTAGTATAACACTACCTTTGTTCTTGTATCAGGTTTAATTCTGAAGAGTGATTTTAATTATCTCACCACTTAATCTCCCTCATTCAAGCTGCCTTTCTCAGATTATTCTCTCCTTTTGTTTCGTTTAAGTTTTAATTTTCTGGGGTGTATTGCACCCAATGTTAGAATATGTACTTTGCCACAAAACAACAAAATCGCCGTAATTAAAGAAATTCTGTAAGAAAACGTCTTCGTTGTTTTGTGTTTGTATAATCATCAAGCTATGTTGATCCCTTGGGTTTTTAATTTATGCGCTACACAAACATTTCAAATTTACAAAAGAATTACCCGTAAAGGATGTGCTACCAAAAGGAACGATTCAGCCGAAATTTCACTAAAAACTGAAATGTGGAATCTAGGCTACAAAAATGAATCTCTGGTAAATTTATGCCCTTTTTTATTTTTAAACTAATGTCCCGTCTGTCCAACAATACAGGTATAACAAGTTCGATAGATTATTTCGATTATATATATATATATATATATATATATAGGAGCAATTCTTATGTTTGGGATCTCGGTAACGACTGTAACGATTTTGATGAAACTTCATATTTAGATAACGTTTTGCTATTTAAGTTTATCGAAATAGGTTTCTTCTCTGCAAAAACGCGAATTTACAAAAACCGAACAACTTTTCTGTTTGGTATCTCGAAAACGGCTCTAACACCATCTCGTAGACATTTCAGGTACCAGAAAGCCTAGTGATAGTTTCTCTCTGGTTTCGACAAGGAACTCTTTTATATTTAAATGAAGAATTCATGTATACTAACTTACCCATGCGAATATTTCGCACAGTATCGTGATCAGTCACCGAATGGTAATATAATGATGAGGCAATAAGTAAATGCAAGTATTTATTAATAAAAGATATTTTATTTTGAAGAATAGTAATAAATATCACTTTTAGTGTAAAACATCGTTATCATTAAATACTACATGATTAATATTAAAATATTTAAAAAGAAAATATCTAATAAAATGTTGGCTTTGTTAGAAGTCATTTTTTTTTCAATCTTCTTTGAAAGCAACCTTAGCAGTTATAATGTGATCATATTTGTCTTTTTGACATTATGTGTCTTTATTAATGAATTTACATACGTGTAACCATACGAAAAAACAGGTTCTAATAAATATAATCCTGCCTTTTGAAGTGTCTGACCTTGTGCTGTTCGTTGCGAATCTTACTTTAATTGGGATTTGTTTTCCTGTCATTTGGAAAGGCACGAAAAACCATCAACAAAACTTTCATCAGGTCATTACTAGAACAGGTGCCTTCATCTCTGTTATAACACGTAAGTACGGTAATTCGGTATGTAGTCACTAAACAAACTGCAAATACAAATTATTATTATTGCTATAAAGAACCTTAAAATTTCAAGTCGAGTCTGATAAACATGAAATGTGATACCTATGAGATAATTATTGGTGCTACAGCGTATGTCCATTGCTCTTTACCACTATTAGAAGTACGTTATGAAAATAATTCGTTAGTTACTGAAGCATGTTAGAGACAGGTTGTGAATGCGGGTGTTTGGGGAGGAGTAATGGTTGTGGCTTTGCGCGTGTTCCAGCAGCAGCTGCCTCTTGACAGTCCTGTGTGCGGGCTTTCATCCCTGACTGATACAGCACTGCCGGCACAGGAAGATTACCCCCCCCCCCCTCACCCCTGTAGGCTCTCCTTTACCGCCAACATTTCAGACCTTCAGCTGCGGGGCAACACAGTACGTACAGTAATCAAATCTAAAACCCCTCACAAACCGTGACGAATATATTACTCACGAGATTCGTTTTTTATTTTCTGTCATCAGTCCTTCAACTGGTTTGGTGCAATCCTCCATCCCTTCCTATCCTTCACTAACCTCTTCATCTTCAATTATCTGCTTCATAATTATATTCTAATTTCTCTCTTCCTCTACAGTTCTTACCTTCGACTGTTACCTCCAATAACAAATTAACCAACCGTGCATGTCTCAAAATATGACCCATACTCCTGTCTCTTCTTCCATAAACTTCTTTCCTCTCCCATCATTTCTAAAACTCGTCTATTTCGTACTTTTTCTGTCCACTTAATTTTCAGCATCCGTCTATAGTAGCACATTTCAAATACTTCAATTTTAATTCTTTCTGGTATTCCTAAAGTCAATGCTTTGCGACCATAAGTTGCTGTACTTCAAACATAGAATTTCAAAACGTCTTTCCAGGTCCTAGATCAATATTTGAAACTAAAATATTTCTCTTTTTCATGAAGGCTCTTTTTGTTAATGCTATTCTGCTTTTAACATCTTTCCTGCTTCGGCCATTAACTGTAATTTTATTCGTTTACTTCTTCAATCGCATCCGACCATATTTTTATATTTAATCCACTATTATTAGTATCTTTTCTGCTAATTTCATCACCTTTGTCTTGCTTTGGTTTAAATTTACGCCAAAATTTTCCTTCAGTATATTCTCCATGATATTCAGTAACTTCTTAATATCCTCAGCATCCAGTGTGAACAAGACAATGTCGTCAACAAATCGTAGTGTACTTATTTTTTCTCCTTGAACACTTGTGCCAGATTCGGTAAATTTTTTAAAAAGATGCATAAATCAGATTATGGCCAAAACAAAAATGACTAGAAGTTCTATCTGTCGTCAACTAGACGCCGATATGAATGCTGCCGAGACAATGAGGAGCGGTGAAAATCAAGGCTGCCCAATCATAGGTCCGCGTGCCACGAAGTATCCCCCGTCAGCGCATTTGAATTTGCCTTGCAACAGCAACGGTCTCTCGTACACTAGCTCAAAAACCACTGCAAAGGTCTCGTTGATGTTTTTTACTTTTTGATTATGATTAAAAGAAACCTATACAATGGTCACATTGATGGTTTCTACTTTTTTTATTGTGATTAAAAGAAACGTCTACATTGGTCACATTGATGGTTTTTACTTTTTGATTATGATTAAAGGAAACCTCCGCATGGGTCTCATTGATGTTTTTTACTTTTTGATTATGATTAAAAGAAACCTCTGCATGGGTCACATTGATGGTTTTTACTTTTTGACTGTAATTAAACTTTGTTACTTATATTTTAGTTATATTTAAATATCTATTGTAACTATAGGCAGTTATTATGTGGCCCGCAGGCTAATTTAGAATCGAAATTATGGCCCGCAGGCTTTCTTGAGGCCCATCTCCAAAATTGGTTGGGCAGCCTTGGTGTAAATAATATGGTACAAGGATTGCAGGAACATGCAATAATAATACGAGGAGATGATTTCAACTTGCCCTGTATCGATTTGGTCAGTTTCACTCACAAAACTCATAGCAGGAATAAAATGATTGTGAAACTGTTCTTGAGCTGTTCTCCGATTGTTATCTTGAACAGCTGGTCAAATTACCAACACGGTGTCTTGACGGTAACCAGAACGTTTCAGATCTTAATAACATAAACAGGCACACATATTCGAAGATATTTCAGCGACTACAGGAAAGAGCGTCCAAACACTTTAGATGTATATATTATATCTGCACATTCTAGTTATGTGTTATTAAATTCAATTGAATTTACTTGAAAAATATTTAAGCTACACAGAAATAGTGCTAAATGGAAATTTAAAGATTTATTAATATTTTCACATTGTATTGAACAAAATAAACAATTTCATTGTTTCTAACACATGTTTAAAAATGATAATTGGCATAACATAGCTTAATAACGTCCCTTAATTAAAACTCCAGGTGCAGAATTCAGTTTAACACAGTTATAAAGTATGAAACACTCATTCAGAAGAGTTTGCGCGAAATACAGTACAAAATAAAATATCCTTAAAAAGAACGGGAAACCATTGCCTCTGCTCCCTAGATGCTTAAGTCTCGGAAACTAGCGATATGACTACTTCGCTGTTTAAAGGAGATTTCAACAAGTACGTAACTGACTGAAATTATTTTCAAAAAATGTCAAAACTACGGTTTAAAAAACTGAAGACATGAACTCGTAACGTCTTTCGTCTCCATACCAAAGACCGTTTTTCCGTTTATTTATCCAGTTACCAGACGAGAGGTGTTAATCTGCATAGTCTTGCTATTTGACACCCCATTGAGAACTTATTTATAGCAGGCCGGTAAATTTTACTGTTACTAGTGGGAACAATAGGTAATTTTTTAGTGATTATATAGAGTGCAAAACTATTATTAACAAAGCCGTTAAATTTACAGATTATTTGATGTTCATAAACAATTTCCATCTCCATGAAATTTTTTGAAGGAAGTATCCAAAATGGCTGATTTTCCTACACCCAAGCCTGAGGACAGACGTCTGTGAGTGAGTGATACCTGCTGGTAGCCGGTTTCAATATTTTATGATAATACTGGTATGATGAATCGTGATTTGTTAGATGAATAGAATTCCATTTAAAAGCTATTTCGCTGTGGAATCGGACAGATGTCGTACATCTTCCTCGAATGCTTTAATAGTCAATGGACCACTGAAAGAACTATATGATAAACCATAAACAGTTTTTAAAACTTTCAGAGATTAAGGTACTGATGGTTGGTACTTCAATTATATTAAGTTTCTTTTTCACAGAAATGATAAATTTATCTTTATTTCAAGATGCAGTATGTCCAAAACGGTTATAGAAAATATCGATGAATTTTAAGGCATGCGGTTGATGGCCGATAGCACATGGCCAATAGTATGCGCTGTTGTTCATAAATTACGTCTGGATGCGTGGTAGAAGTAATCTTATTAATTTTTGGAACATTTTAATCCATTAATATTTTAGGCTAATTACTAATTAATACAAACTTTATGCATTAAACAGCGTACCGTTTACCTTTAGGAAGGTAGTCGGGTATCCTTCAGCAGCGAACCGGACTGTACCAGGCAACACATTTGTTTGCAGGGGTTACGACGATCGCAGTTTAATTGCTATTTCGGCACATCCCACCGAATCACGGTGGAGCCCTTCTCCCCACCATTAAGGGGAGCGGGTGCAATATAGGCAGCACGCACCAACCATCTGCACCCCGGGCTACCGGCCTATTATCTAACCGGCGCGCCAGCAGAATGACGAAATGGACGCAGGAACAGAGGCCTAATGTGCAACTTCAGAATGTGTTTAAAACGGAGCTCGTCAAAAGGGACAGTCATAGCAGAATGTTAAAATGCTAACAGCAGAATAAACAGCAGAATAAACAGTCAAGAGGCACGAATAGTAGTATGTGTCTGGGACTCCATTAATATATGCGAATGACAGGTGCATCGTATCTATTTAGGTCTTGCGTAAAAAACGCTCAGTTACTTTGGTTTCTATTTTAAAACAGAACGGTATAAAAAATAGTATCTTTTATTAAAAGTTCGCCTAATGCATGTATTTATTTATGTGTTTGTTTTGTGGCAGATTCCTGTTTTTGTGTTATGTTGAGCACATATATATAGTACCGGGGTGACCAATCTTCGCTCGGCATTTTTCGATTTCTGTTCAATATACAAGATTTTGAGTAAAATAGGATTAAAGTTAAAGGTTTTTCTTGAACGCTTGCCAGGCATTTTTAAGAGCACAGATCTTTGCAAAGAGGAGATTAACTAACATTAGTAGGCATACTGGTACCAAAAACTTCTGCAAGCTGACGTTAGAGCCGTTCCGAGATACCAAATCCAAGAATTGTTATTTTTTTGTTGTAAAATCACGTTACAAACCTGAAAAGTAAAATGTTATTTACATATGAAATTACATCCAGATCATTATAACTATTTCCATGATCGTCAGGTTTACCACCTCATAAATTTCTTTTAAAGAAAAATGCTGTTATTATATTAAACAGAAATATTAATGCTAATCAGGGATTAATTAATGGTGCAAGATTAGTGGTAATTCTCTTAGACGAGCACATCATCAGTGCTAAATTAATTCACTCCGACAAAACTATGCTCTTACCTCGTATTGACGTCATACGTCTTGATTGCATGTCATCACGTACAGGAGCAACCACGACTGTTTCAGAGTGCGTGATTGCTTACGCGGAAGGGCTGAGGCATGATTGCCGTGGGCGAACGTCACATTGCGGCGGACCTGTTATTTATTAACTCTGAAAGAATGCGTTTTCGACCCTATGTTTATTAGACATTTTCGTCTTATTTTGATGCATACTATTGCCTCCTAAAATATTGTACGCATTTTTAACATCCTGTATATTAACGTTCACACCTATCTCCAATATTCTCTCATAAATTTTGTTCTTTTTCAATCAACCAGTTTTCTTTGTCAAATTTTACTAGCCAGACATTGGCGCCTATTTCACCGACAGTACCTCCCATAATGGTATTCTTGGGAATGAATGCAAGAGTTATTTGCCCTTTGCCTTCTGCGATTAATTCTTACCAACCACTGAGGGAAGGTACGTGTTAACATGTATGGTTGAATAGTGTCGGCTTTGTTCTTTGTGGTAAGTGTTAACTTGTCCGTATATAACCCAATTTTTTAGGTGAAACCTAGAGCGGAAAACTCTCTTTGGCGATTGCAAAAAACCTCAAAAACTAAATCTGGACAACCTGCACTTCAGGGAAGAAATGTTCTGCCACTTCATTATTTAACTATGAACCACTCACGAATCAATAATCATAACCTTCATTAATGAGCGCGATTGAGCAAAACACGTATTTATTAATAGTCAACGAAATATTTGTATCTTAAACACCTTTCTTATTTGTGGAGAAGTAGTTCAGGTATTACCACACATCCCCAAGCTTTTACTGGACAGGTTTATCAGTATTTTTCTGTTTAGTTCTTTCGTAGCTTGGATTCTTGAACGGTGGCCTCTATCGTCTGACACCCATTACCGGTTTGTATTTCATTGGTCCGATGTCTCATTGGGAGAATATTCGATGACTGCAAATCTCTGACACTAATGGTTGATACGCTGCCACTCAGTATTTGCCGTATGAAAATGAGGCACGCACTTACTTTGTGAACTTAAAATTTTTCTTGATAAAGCTAACAAGTGTATGAAACGACACTGGTGGAAATTAAATGTGCAGGAATGGTGGAATTATAGGAAACTCTGGAAATATATCCAGGGTCATACCCAGAAGAAATGAGAGCAAATAGAAATGGATCAACCCTAAGTTTATTACGTTTAGATAGAGTTGTCAGTAAGAAGTTTGCCCACCTTAAGCACGTGTGCATTCGTGGATCCTTGCCAGTATTGAATCAATAAGTGTTCCGATGTCTTCTTGGGGTTTGTCTCTCTACCACGTGTATTGTGCAGTCGGTTTTTCATCCACTGTGTAACAAGTCTGTATACTGACATTGCATTACGGTCAATCTTTTGAGAGATTTCACGATATGATGCACACATTTCAAACACGACAATTCTCCGACATCTGTCAGAGTCAGACATGTAGAGGGTCGTCACTCTTCGCCTTGGCATACTTGCTCAACAAGAACTTCTAAACAAAAATACATGTTACACCACACTGTTAACCACTTATACGCTATAAACATAGCAATTTTTCATAGTAAATAAACCGGTAATTCTCATACATGTAAAACTTTTAATTATTTAATACTCTTCATAAGGGGATACTTGTGGCCGAATTTCATTCATTTATCACTACTCCGTCTGGGTCATTCATTCCTGTTATAATGTTTGGTACCAAACATTATAACAAGATATTCAATATAAGACTCAATAATATTGGTTTTTTTCTAATATATGGTCAATAGAAAATAAAACCATCCAACCGTGCGATTCTACCGTATGGCATGAGTCTCTGTGAGTCATCTTCTCTATCTCATTGACCATTATTGTTGACGTGGTGGCAGGTTATCCGCTCCTGTTACCCACGTTTCGTCGAGAAATGTCAGAGAGAGCCGATGAAAGTCAAAACCCGATACCCGGCTTTTCTGCAGCAATTAAATCAATTTAACACGACTGCTGAGTGGAAAGTTCAACACGACATCCTGTCAGACAAGGTTACCTGGTCCAGCCGCAGCAATGTAAGCCTGGCTTTTACGAGAACGTTGCTTCAAATCCCCGTTCAGCCATCCTGATTTCCTGAAACAACTTCAGCTGAATACTAGGATGGTTCCTTCAAAAGGAAATGGCCGAATTTCTCCCCTCTTCCACCTTTAATGTTCTTGATGTTGATTTGGTGTAAAATACTAAAATAAAATAAAAAAACAATGGAATACTTTGCGCCATAAATAGAGCCATTAAGAAAATGTAATTCCCCACTAACGAAAATATTACAGACAGTTCGTCTGAAGAGTTTTAAAGACGCATTCAGGTTCGTACGTAGTCATCGTTACATGGTGCACACTGTCTCTTTCCTTATCCATTAAATAATTATTATGGTTAGGCTTTGCTTCGAGCCATAGTGCTAACAATCATCACCATCAAATCTACCAGTTCAATCTTTAAACGATGTAGCCTCTTAGAGTTATCAGGTAGAACTTGAGAAGTCTTCTCCAAGTCGCACGATCTTGGGTGATCCTCTGCCAGTTAACTCCGACAGCCCTGCGTTTGTCCTGTCCCATTGGTCTGCTGGTCTTCCTATCGGCTTCTGGTGATCTCTTGGTCTCCGCTCTAACACTGCTTTTGTCCGGCCCACTGCTACTTCTAGAACTTGCGGTCTTGGAGATGTCTGTAATCCTTGTCCAGATAGCTCAGGCAAATGTCGGGATGTTTCCTTTAAAAGGCCATGGCGAAATTCCTACCCGTTTATTGTCTCCAGTCCCATCCCGCCTCTAATGACCTCGACGTCGACGAGGCGTAAAAAAAAAAAAAAAATGTAACCGTTGTAAATGATCTAATGTCGGTTACTGTCTTCTTGTAGTTTCTAGTTAATTCTTGCATTTACCTTTCCATAGCTCATTGTTCAACTCTGAGTTTTTATTTAGTAATTTCGTTTGTTTTCAATGTCTCACAGCCATAAGTCAGAACAGGAAGAATACACTGGCCGTAAACTATTTTGTTTAGATTTGTGGCATGTTAAATCTAAAGAAAATAGTTTACGCTAGTGCTAACAGTACTTTACAATAATATCGTCATACCATTATCATGGTATTTATTCATCGTTGAATATAGCCTAATACTTCATTATGCTCCGATTGAAACACTGAATGAACGAAATCCACTTAGTTGGTTTACTAGCCTCATACAAAATGTTGCTTCGGTGTTAATAATAATATTAATTACAACTTGTAGTGAGATCAAAATTGTTATTAGAAAAGTGGTTGGGAGTGCAGAAGAAGAGGCCACGAACGGAGTCTCGCTAACATCCCACATCTCGTAATGTAACAACACGTCTAGTAGAACAGGAACCAGTGCGATGTTAAATCGTAACACTGTATAAAGAAAGATGACAAACCGATACCGCCAGTCACTGGTAAAGCAGCAGTTTTTAAAAACCACAATGCAGTTCGCTGTTTGTTCGAAGAACTGCAAACCTATACCCGTAAGTACAACTAGAGCAATTCTAGCAATGCAAATAAACTACTTAGGTATATTGAAGTTGGGCGATCCCTTAGGTGCAAGTGGCATTGTTATTCAAACACTCGCAGACGTTTAGCTAAATGAAAGTGGTGAGGCGCCATTAGCATTCGGGAGCGCGTGGCACAGTATTCGGCAAGTGTCGTTAGCGGGTCCACCTTGGGAGTCCCAACCGTGTTAGGGCGAGTTTGGCCCAACCTGCATGAATAAAACATGGCGCGCCCGGGGACTCCCCGGCCGCTCGCTCACGTGATTAGGGCTGCGGCCTGCAAACACCGGCGACGCGCGCGCGCCCTGCGAGCCACTCGCGAACTTCACGTGCAGGCACGACCAGCGGAATGTTAACTGCCTGCTGACGACAAATAACAGGGCAACCCACCTACCACGTCCGGCTTAAGAACATGCAAAATACTGGATTCCTCCAGTCTACATAACATAAAGATTTCCTTATAAATAATGTAAATTATGTATTACATGAGTTTATTGAACTTAGAGTAGTAAGGTTCCTTTCTGTTTTTGTTTCGGATTTTACAGATCGTTGACGTGGAAGTCATTAGAGCAGGGTCCAAGGAAACGACGGGGGGCAAGGAAGGGAAGGAATTCGGCCATGGCATTTTGAAGGAACCATTCCAACATTCGGGTTTTCGGAAAATCATGGAAAATTGAAATCTGGATGGCCAGATGAAGATAATACGTTACGTTGTTAAAGTCAAACATTTCTTTAGGTATCGGCGAAACCAATGTCATTTTGTATGAAATGCTCTCGGGTGACTAGCCGAGTCAAGAATGCGTGCGACAATGTATTTAGTTGCCGAAATATCGTGTGACAACGCATTCTTGACTTAACCAGGATATGGCGACACTGAATTTAGTTGCCGAAATATCGTGTGACAACGCATTCTTAACTCGGCTAGTCACCCGAGAGCATATCATACATTCTCAACGCCAAGAAAGACTTCGTTCTTATATACAATGTCATTTTATCTCACTAGGAGAGGTTTTCAGTATGGAAATCGTGATGGCAGAACAAACAAGTCTGGCAAATAGTACGTCAACTCTGGTTTCACGTCCTAAAGCAGAACTGCCTGGTGGGTCTCCGTTTAAGAGAAATCGTGGGTTAAAAAGTACAAAAATTCTGTGTAAATGATCTATACCTGTACGGAAGAACATTTGTTTATGACGTCGGTTTAGCCGTGCGCGTTAAGGCGGTATGATCCCACCACCCGCGAAAAATCTTTTTTTTCTATTTGTATTTTTTTATTTCTATTCCATCTTGTAGCAGTAAAAATTTGTTTTGAAACAAATTCTACCAAATTTTTATTTTCCTTTAACAAATACGCAAATATTAGGATGATATAAATCATAAAAACAGTTGAAAAAAAAATTTATAATTTAAAAAACTAAAAACACGCTTGTGTAGAAATGTGAACTAAAGGTTAAAAATAATATTTATTATAAAGATTTTGCTTAACAGCGATAGAACATCCCACAATTCAGCATAAATTAATTTTTTGAACATGCTTAAAGTAAGAATAAATTCACTGATTAAAAGTAAACTTTAATTTAAAAAAAAAGCGTGGGATGCTCTCTGCATGCTTTTCTCAATGACTCTATCTTTACGAACAGCTAGCGACAAAAAATATAAGATAACTGAAATTAAGCACAGTCTGTTAAAGTTCCTTGTTTTACGCGCATTAAGGCGCCAACACACTGGATAACGGGACCAGGTTTCAGTCCTGGTCTCCATGTAAAGGCCGCACTGATTGCAGTTTTTGGGAGGTCTCACGCAATCATCAAGGTGAATGTTGGGCCGGTCCCTAATCTCCGTTTCATAAACTATACATTTGACAAACAAAAAATACACTCATCACACACAGAACATAGCTGGAGAGTCACCGAGACTCTTTTCAGCCTACTAGTCTACGGGGAGGGAAAGGGGATGGAAGGTCGGCCGTGGCCTTGTAGGGAACCATGCCAGCATTCACCTAGAGTGGTTGAGGAAAACCACGGAAAACCTCAACCAGGATGGCCGAACGAGGTTTGACCCTCGTCCTCGCGAATGATAGGTAGGAGGCCGAAAACGGCCTTCTCCCATCTCGATCAACCCATTAGGTATATATATATATATATATATATATATATATATATATATATATATATATATATATATATATTGTCATTTCGTTCATCCCCCTTAATGTGGGAGGCGGGCTGGCAGCACACATGTCGTGCTCTTCAGCCAAATGATAATATAGTTTACAACAGATTTTCGTAAAGGAATGTTTACACATTTACAAAAATAATACAGTAGATTTGCATTAAGATGTTACATGATCAGAGTTGTAGTTTTGTACAATATTTTGTTTGCTTTTCTTGCAGATTTGTGGCTAGTAGTAGGCGATTTTGATGTCATTCACAGAGTGGGGTAAATTTTTGTTCTCTTCTCTTGTTGAGGTATTGTAGGTGGTCGGTCTCTGTGGTGGGTTATATAAAGGATATTTTGGAGGTGCAGTATTGGTGGCATCTGTTTGTAACAGGAGGGGAGGTGAAGTGGTTCTTTAAGTAGGCGGTGAGTTATAAGATTTTTGTTTGGAAGGTTATTGATAGCATATTTTAGCCGGAGAGATTCTATGTGGATCAGTATGTGAGGAAAACGCATTCTGATATATGGCTGTTTGGTAGGAGAAGGTAGTCTTATTCGGTAGGCGATTCGGAGGGCGTGGCGTTCCATTATTTGGAGTCTATTGTAGAAGTGATAACCCATTAGGTTCATGGGCTCATTAGACTTATTTATATAGCTGTTTACAAATACTTCAACTGCGAAAAGCAAACTCTGTTTCGGTGATTCAAGCTAGAAATGTTGGATATATTTTCCATATATGGTTTCAAAGATAATGCACTCCAGGGTCTTAGGACTAAAATAAAGTACATGTTTTATTTTGACGCGGCATTGTATAGCTGAGAAATACAGAAAAAACGTGCATGTCCGTCTGCTGTTCGTTTAATTGGACGAGATTCAAGCAAAAAATTTTGGTCGTCGGATTTTTATGTGGTTTCGAACACTGCATAACGCATGGTCCCAAGAGTATAATAGCATGTTTCATTCTGATGTGTCGACGAAAAGTTAAGAAATTAAGGTATTTAAAGTGTCCACAAATTAATGTCCATTTATTTCTTGGAGGTTACATACAAACGGCATCTTATTTTTCGGAATTGAAATCGATATTCATCATCATCTGTAGTTTAACCTATTTATAAGAGTCGTGACCACATTGGATTTCTCGCTGCATTTCCGACATTCTTGATTATTCGTTGATGTGAAATTCGACCGTTAAAGGGTAAAAATGTCGATAGTTCTAAAATGATATTTTTTATGTAATGAGCTATTTATCTCCCTGGATATCTAACTGAAATCGCCAAATGAAGTATCATTTGAAATATTAAGATCACCGCTTTGGTGACATCATATATTAAGACAGAAATTTTTTGTAATTCGACCCTTTAATGGCAAAAGTATCAATATTTTTTATAACGCGATTTTGTGTCACAAGCCATTTATCTCCCTTGATTTCCAACTCATATAGAAAAATGAGGTACCACTTTAAAGATTAAGGTCTCCACTTTGATCAAATCAAATTTTAAGAAAGGCATTTTTCGGAATTCGACCCTTTAAGAGCAAAAGTATCAAAATTTCTACAATGCGTTTTTGTCACGAACCATTTATCTCCCTTGATATCTAACCGAAATAGATATATGAGTTATTATCTTAAAGATTAAGGTCTCTGCTTTGGTCACATCATTTGTTAAGAAATGAATTTTTAGTAGTTCGTCCTTTTAAAGGCAAAAGTATTATTATTTCCGCAACGTGTTTTTTTGTTACAAGCCATTTATCTCCACTGAAACCTAACCATCTTCTTTAAAACAGGTATGTGTCTCGCTTCACACCTAACCATAACCTACAAAAGAGGTATCATTTAAAAGATTAAGGTCTCCACTCTGACAACATTAGGGCAAAAGTAATAACTGTGAAAGTCGCACGTATGATACACTTCAGAGTCAAGCCGCTAGAAAGCAGTACCACCTATCACAGAGATATTAATAAAGTGCTTCACTGGCGTCGACTTTTGTTATGTATCAATTACACTAAACAAATAAACAATTGAATCAAAATCCACCTATTTTTTTATAGCTGTCCATACATCCTCGTATCAAACGAGTAGTAAGAAAAGAATATTCCTCTCCATCAATCCAGTCTACTGGGCTTCAAAGTCCCAGGCGGCGACACGGAGACACACTTTATGAAATGATGACAGTGTCCACTATCCCCCCCCTTCTCCCCTCTTGTAGCTTTACGACTCGTCGACGTCGGGATCATTAGAGGCGGGAAAGCAATTCGGCTATGAGTTTTGAAAGAATTCCGGTATTCGCCCGGAATTATTGGAGGAAACCGTGGAAAACCTAAATCTGGGTGGCTGGATGGGGATTCGAACCAGCGTCCTCCCAAATGCGCGGCCAGAGCTTTGCCGCTTACCCGTCACGCTTGGTAACAGTGTCCATTACAGAAGGGTAAAATCAAAGCATGTAGTGGAATGAAAAGTATTCCATGTGCTTCTAGAAGTCGCAACTTGTGTTGTTCCTTTGTCGTTGGGTACGACACATTCCGTAACTGTATATCGAATCTTCATAGTCAATTACGCGCCTGTTACGATCACTGTAGTAACCCGTTTCAGTAGATCCATATTTAATGCCTTCTTTTAGAGAACGAGTTCTCAACTTGTTAGAGTAAGTGCCCTCACAATCCCTCCAGACTATTGTTCCAGGTTACACCTGGCTGTCGCATAATATACAAGAAGATCTATGTCAATACGCTAAAAACCAGCTTCAAATTTGTTTTATAAGGCTTTATTAAAACATGTCAGTGAATAAATACAACAACTTCATTATTTGTCATTTTTCTCAAAGCTTCATATGTTTACTGATTTTATGTATGCTTCCGTCCTTAAAACTTCATGTCTCATTTAAAAACCTCCTACACCTCCAGGAGGTACTGTGCCTCACTATTGAAAAACCGTCTACCAGCGCTTTATGGTTCAACGCGAAATTCTTCCACGACTGAAGTGGTGGTCTGATGAGCAACTTAACAGTTGTTACAAACAAAATTGTGAAAACGTCCAGAATGCAACGAGAATCAGTGCTTTGACGCCACGAAATATCAAATGGCTTCGTCGTCGTGGTGGAAAAAATGTATAAGAGACTAAAATTAAATGATGAAACCACGAATATAGTTCGAGTATACGATGAACCTACTGTTACATTCATTGCAGTGTATCATATTAGTGTTCTGAACTTCATATTTTTATTGCTTTATATGGTCTATAATCCACCTGAGAAATAATAAGGATAAACCATCATTTATTTAAATCGTAGGACATATCCGGGTACACTTGCTAAGGCTGGTGCAATGCAGAATACATTATGTGAAGGCAGGCGTTTCAGAGCTTGCGAACGCGGTGTTTGCAAAGAGACAGTTTTCAACTAGAGGAGCATATAGGGTCATACATCGCTCTCCATACCATTTCAAAACATTCTCCGGGCATTGACAGGGCTGACTCGCATTCGGGAGCACGCCGATTCGAATCCCCGTCCGGGAATCCAGATTTGTGTTTTCCATGGTTTCCCAAAATTATTCCAGGTGAATGCCGGGATGCTTCCTTCAAAAGGTCATGGCCGAATTCCTTCCCATTCATTGTCCCCAGTCCCATCTAATGACCTCGACGTCGACGGAACGTAAAACTGTAAGTAAAAAAAAAAAAAAAATAATAATAAAAATTCAGGGCTGAGGACGCATTTTAATTTTCGAAATTATGTATATATCACTCAGTATCGTTAATTGTAAACAGTGAGAATTGTTTCGCTAATCTGACTTAAAGATTTTACACTTAAGGAGCCATCCATAAATTGTGTAACACGTTAAGGTGGAGGTAGAGAGTCGATGAAGTGTGACAATGGAGGGGTGGAGGGCAGGAGGGGGGGGGGGGTGAGACGAGTCATAAACTTCGTGATGTCACACGTATAACTTGCATAACTTTATGGCACGTGGCGGCCGAGCGAGTGACGCTCGCTCTTCCTAAGTTATCATACGTCGGCCGCCTTTGAGATACGCCGAATGGCCATTACCGCCTTTGAGGCTTTGAAAAAAATACGACTTCCGCTTATTTATTTAAATGATCGTGTGCCACCTGTGGTCTGTATCTTTCATCATATCAACACAAGCAATCACATAAGAGGCAACAAGAGGTTTTGCCCCTCACGAAGTTCGTCCTCAACCAACTGCATGTAGATGTAACAGGGAAGTACTTTGTTCGGTAAAGGATGACTATATTATATGTTTGGATGAAGACGATGTTGATACATCGAATGTTCGTAACACTATCCAAATCGAGAACCAAGTGACTGCTATGCCAATCATAAATAATATAAAAGAATGGATTCAAATTTCATGGACACTAGATGATTAAATTTTGTATCATTCATTTGGTTTGTTATGTTTTGTCGATTTTCTAAATGTTTGATTGATTGTTGACTTTATGGAAAAAAAATTAAATAGAAATATATAAATAATTTTTGAAGTGCTGTTTTAATTTAAAATTTCGAAATATGTGTCGTCACACGAGGGGAGCCGGTCACACAAACGTTACCATCTGTGACAAGGAGAGGAGAGGACTACAAAGATCTTGAAAATCGTGCGACGCAATTTTTGGATGACCCCTAAGATGTAATAAAAGGTATTCGCAAGGTTCAATTCTATCAAAATTCAGTGTTGAGTTTGTAATTTAAAAACTGACAACGAGTTCTATAAACGCGAACAGTAAACGAAACTTTGTTGAATTTATAAATCTCGTCGCGTAAGAATAATGCTTTAACTACAAGTGAAAGATCACTTTAATTATAAAGCTTTCAAGACTTGTCAAACAAGTAATGATACATGCTAATGTCCGGAATCGAAGATGGAAGTCAATCCCAAAGCGACGGAAAGCCACATGTTATGGACAGAATAAGGGTTTAGAAAATGCGAGCGCTGAAATTGTTTGAAATCGTTTAATGAGGCCAGAACGTACGAGGAGTGTAATACCAACGGATAAAACATTTTAATCGTTGGCACTTGTTACAGTTGTCTTTGTTTTATGCTGAAATTGGACAAATCGGGGCATTTGGGTGAAGCGTGATGGGATCTCGTTTGCCGGCGCCCTGTTTGCCTCGTCACGACCTGCGGCAGTGGTCGAGGCGACTCCCGGGGGCCTCGCCTGAAATATTCAGCGGCTCGAGCCTGAATAGCAAGCAGCTGGCCGCCCACCAACCCAGCGGACACAGGAAAAAGTCAGCCAACCGCTACGACACAGGCCACTCCAATGCAAGGAGCGCGCTGCGTGCTTCAGCTGTTCCGGCAGCGGCGGATGAAAGAGGACCGTTCACAGATAATTAATCGTCCGGGTCTCCTCTCCTCCCTATCTGCGATCTGCGCTGCCGGTATCAGGGGACCACGTTTTTGCGCTTCCTTCTCGCGACACGCCGGATTGCAAGAATACACTGGCCGCCTTTTCAGCTTCTAAATTAAAGCAGCTTCTGGAGAGTTCAAACAAAACTCAGAACGCATTAGCGAGGATGTAATCAAAATATGCCCTGTAATGGTCTCCAGCGCTGACAAGAGGTTAGCTGCTTCGATTCCTGATGGTGGAAGAAATTTTCATTAAGGTAGGAAAGTTAGTAATCAACAATTCCTGATCACCAGATTGGTCCTGGGAATTTGTCACATACTGCCTGCTACTAACTGTAGTGATGTGGGCACAATACATTAAAACCGAACAGCTTCATGCGAATTACGTAAAAGATGGTATCATAATTCAGCAATGTATAAATAACCTAAGTCGATATGGTTTTTTTTTTTTTCAGTTTATCGAACGGTTCCTGATACGTGCAATACCCAAGCTGCCAATACAATCATTTGAAGACATTTCTCAGCCATTCATTTACTCTTGCCTGTTACAACTTTTAGCCCTTAAATGAAATAGGAGATTAATAATTCCTTTCATTGTGGTTGACGCATTAGGTTTTGTGCTTTGCCTACGCATAGACGAGTGCCACCAGTGCAACATTCCGTTAAAATTATTAATGATATGGTTTCTCGTTTGCCTTCTTTAATATGGTTGTAGATAACTGTGACGAACCTATGTAAAATGCTGTGTTGTGTCTCTATAGTTGAAATAAATGAGAGAGTAAATGCGCTACCGACTCATTCAGTCCGAAAGGTAAAAATCGAAGTCAGCTAGTTTAAGTCCCTATCCCATAGACGAAACATCATCAGTACTGTCGTGTTCAACACGAGCTACCGAGGAGGTGCTGTTGCGAATGGTGCACCCTACATTTCCTCCCCTTTTCGGCAGAAGGGTGAAAATTCGTTCCTTTAACCAACTATACCTTGTTCGCTCCGAACTGGTGAGTCCATGCACGCGGGTGGCAAATTTTCCCATCACATTTAGGAGATTTAGGAGTACAGGCAGCCCAGTGGCTATACAACTGATTGACCTTCAACCACCTCTGTTAATTGAACCGTATATAACGTCGGATGAAGCGCCATTCACACACACACACAAAAAAAAAAACCTCCCTTAGTTCATAGTTAGATATAATTATCCATCATAAAACCAATCTAAAAACAATTCAGATTAACTTATATAGCTTAGGACAACTACATTTTCATCAAATTCTCAACTTAGACATTAGCCATAGGATTCCCTGGTGCTAAGGACGACATGCAGCTTGAGTCTGCGACAAATCACGGATGGATGGATGGATTCACAGTTACTGCGCCTTTGCTATCCCGACCGCGATATAGACTTGCTTAATAACTTAAAAATATTATTTCCTTTACATCTGCCATTAATACAATACCAATATAAGGCTTACTCATTTCGCTTTGTTTTATGTAGGTACAGTACCTATTCGTCTTCATCCTTTTTGGAATTTTCTCGTAGAGTTCAGTAGTTGTTTGAGCAAAAGTTTTCAGCTTCGAAACATGAGAACAGTAATAATGGTATTTTACGTTGTTCTGCCAAAACTGAAAACGATAGATACATACATGTTTGCTTTTATGCAGACACATCTGTCTGAAATGGGATTAGGAAACTATTTATTTATTTCTCTATTGCAAATCGGAGCAAATTAAGATGACATAGGGAAAGAAAAACAAATTTTACCTAATGCTTCCTGTACTTATATCAATAATGTTTGATCTTCCAGACACCGTATTCCCCGCGTGTGACATGTGAGACTGTTATAAGGAAATTTAGATCAAAGATGAGTACATATGATCTGTTGGCTTGATTATCCTAACAGATTCCCTGTAAGCATATTACATCAGGAAAGCACACATTTGGATATGCTCCAGGGTACGACGAACCAGGAGCTGTTTCTGAGTGCACAAGTCCTACAACGCAAGTTGTAGGCTTCAGTTCTCCTATTCGAAAGGTTCTTTCATGCCAACTACTCGTTGACTTTATACTTAATTACTGTTCATCTAATTTACACGTAAGATGAAGACATTGGCGGTTTGTAACTTTGCGCACTTAGAGAACATACTGCATCACATTCGCACAGGGAACAAGACTTTGAAATTAAAAATTACATGAAATGTCTAAACAGCGGTCTAAAATGTGATCATTACACCAGCTACGAATGATGTTGCTCCGCTTCTGAAAAACGTGTCCATTATCTTAAAGGCTTGTGCAATTTTTACTGCGAAACAAACTTCTCACTCGCTTTCTCTAAAAGCAGTATTGGCTGGTTTTTTATTTTATTTTATTTCTTGTTATTTAAAATTTACACGGAGAAACATTAACTAAACATTCAAAACTCTATCACCATAAAATTATTCTATTCTACACTTCATGTGTAGGCAAATGCCTGTTCTGCTAAAGTTTGTGAGTATGTAAAATGTTTCCCGCATAGGATGCCAGCCTATAACCGAGTGAGTCACCTACTGATTTGCCAGTTTTTTGTTCCAGGTTTCTTCCTGTAGATGAGTTGCTTTCACTCTCAACTAAAGATCTCAACTGCCATTTTTTTCAAGCCAACCTTTACTTGTATAGGACACCCTGGTTTGCTAATTCTTTTTACTTTTGGCCAACTTCCAGTTTTAATTTCATTCGCACCTCCCATGGATCTGGGAAACATTCTCTTATCGGCCAGTTGGGGAGTAGCCCGAAAAGGGACTAGCAACTCCCCAAAGGAAAAAATTATTGTCCGAATTTTAATCACAATTCCTGTGAGTCAACACATGTTTTTTTTGGATATATCTTTAGCTTTATATGTGTCAGTAATCCAGTGTTGTCAGTTAGCCAGAGATAATAAACGTTTTTGAAAGACAGTGGTGCATGTGCATGTGCGTTTTGCGGTGAGTTCTTGCATATTGTTGGTTTTTTGAGTTTTGTCTAGAATGTTACTCTGAGTTATTGACACAATACAGAAATCCTGAAAAATCGCACAGCATCTTCGTGATAAGAATGCTTGTGCAAGTATCAACTGATAACTGTGAAATTGCGAATCGTCGGCCTTCTCGAATTTTTTTGTTTACATGAAGATCCAAGTTTTCAAAAATCGGAGAAGGTCGGCCTGGCCGTGGGCTATCATGCACACTAACCAGTCGTCCTTCAACATTATCACATTACTATCACTCATAGCATTGCCTACGTCCACTTCACAAATCTGACGGTGAATTTTCACTGCTGCCAAGTTCCTTGCACCCTAGAATCGAATTACAGATCGTATCTCACAGTCGGCGGCCGAATCAGTTTCCTCAAACACTATAGACTTCTACAGTTCAATTCATAGACAGATTACGCGGCTGCAAGTATTGTCTAAACGCGCTCAAAACATGCGTACTGCGGTGACCGAACGTCGTTATCACACTAATTTATAAACGGAACTTATTAAAAATTAATACATGTAGCTTGCTGTGTAGCTTGAACTGACAAATACCTTTTTAATAGTTCAGTTTATCACAGTGCTTCATAAATATTTAACAATGATAGTATACCTACTGATCATTTGTTTCTCATTTGCTGCGTAAATTTAAAAGAAAAGACAATTACCACTGAAGTTATCAGGTATAAACAGACGTATCATTCACTGACGACTTGAACAAGTATCACTTGAAGAGAAACAGTTTTCGCGAACATAAAATTTACCATTTCAGCCATATTTTGTCTGACATAATCAGTTTTAAACAACCAGAGCAGGAAAAAAAAAATGTAATTCGTTAGTTTACACTGAATTAACAGTTGCAGACTAAAAGTTTAGAGTGGGAATATCTTTTTTCAGCTGTTAATAGGTTCTATATAGTCAGACACATCTCATTTGAAATAATGGATTGCAATGACATACTGATTTCCTGAAAACAATTAATACAAATGCAGTTGACGAAGCTTTTGATTGAACACCATATCAAAAACGCTCAGACTACTGCCAAGTCCTTCCTTACAAGTTCTATGAAGTCATCTAACTACGTAACGCCATGGAGATGAGTTTCTGAATAGACCTCAAGTGGACATCATAAAAAAGTAAGTTTACTGCCTCTCATTTCCTCCATTAGATAACGACTTTCCCAGTGTAGTTCATCTCGTGGCTGGATTGACTCTGCTAAAAGAAATTGTTCATTTCATTATACAGAACAGGTGCCATGTAGCATGTAGCGCTTGCCTTGAATGCCGCAGGATGTCGACTAGAGCATATATTCCGTAATGAGTACTCTGAGACAGCGCAGGTCGCTGAGAAAGAACTCTTCTGCGCTGACGTTCAAGAACAAACTCCTAGCTACAGTAATCACACCTGTAGACTACCCATCTACGAAAAGACACATATTTTACTGTCAGACGTAAGCCAAGAGTATAGGATTGCCTTAACGGTCAACACCTAGAACCGTGTTGGTAACCACGTTGCAGAAACGAGTGTCAAAATTATTAGATGTTCGTATGACAATCAACAAGGCGCTATCGAAAAAGCATTGGTCTCAAGGCATCAAAGCACTTTCATTTTAAATTGAGGGGAGACAAATCACTATAAAACGTATCACAAATTACTGAAAATAACAGTAAACAAGATATAACACGCTAGATCTAACAAACCCGGTTTGAATTCTGGAAGGACACAAGTTCTTTCTCCCCGTCCCCCCTCATTGTTCACACTGGTCACTTGTGAGCAACAGGGGCTCCATGGCACGTGGTTACATGGCCGGATTGAGAGAGAGAGAGAAAGAAAAAAGCTGATTATAAGAGCTGTCTGGTGGTTCAGTGATTAAGGCATCTGACTGGAGAGCGAAAGGTCGCCGGTTCGAATCATGGTTTCGGCTGGGATTTTCAGGAAGCACTTAACCCGATCTTCGCCTCTGGCACAGCTCGCTGTGTAATGTGAAGTACGCCAGAACGCTTCCGTGGTTCGAATTCCACGTTAAACTGTAGGTATCTTCTAGGGTTAGCAACTCTAGTCATAACACTGATTTGTACATATCCAAAGCAAACAGTGCTTAATGTGGTCCTAGTTGGCCCAAAACGGACATACATGCATACCTACACACAAAATAAATATAGGTGTATTTGAAGATAAGAGATAATTCTGTTATTTAAGAATAAAAACGTATACTGTTTGTGACAGAACAGAAACATTTCATAAGGAAACCATATTTTTGTGTCATGAGATTAAACAAAAATCGATATATTTACTCCTATAGCAAAGAAATGTAAGTTGCCATGTCGATCAGAAATCAAGAGATAGCTAGAGGTTAGCGGATATAAAGACTGATTGGTTGCTTTGAAACCATTTCATTGCTGAAGAACCTTGCATTCTTCGAATACTATAAGTCCGATGTAGTTCCTAGAGGAACATGAGTTGTGTATAACAAATGTAAAACGGTTGAAAGCAAAAGAACTGAGTTATTTATAATTATAACCAGTCACGCGATATGTTGTCCGACGGATTAACAATCAGTAAACCAGAATAGCATTATCGAAAAGATCCTTACAAACAATCAGTTTCACTCATTGACCTAAGAACCAGAAAGAACATTCTAAAACTCTAATGTATGGAGCATATCGCTCAGGAAAATGAAGCTTGGACCTTTAGAGATTGAAGAAGGGAAGACCATTGTAGTATCCAAAATGTAGTTTTGAGGAATAAATGTTTAAAATTAAGAGAATGTTCTCTAAATGATTAGTGAGGAAAGTTATGCGTATATGAGCCAGTTATCTGCAGTTTTAAATACTATATTGCGATGAAAAGATTGGTTACGCATGTGAAGATACCGAACAGTGAATTAAAGCAGTCTGGGGAATACGACAGAAAAAAAATATATGAACACAGGACTGGCGGTGAATTCAGATTCAACGGCATGCGTACCAGCTGTGCAAATTTGTTTTTATAATCCCGGAACGCTTCCCAACTTCCGTAATGCAAATAAACATTTTACAAATTAATTACGACGAAACGCAAAGATCAAATGTTATGCCGTTCACAGATACATGGCAAAACGCAATTCCAACCTCGGTACAGACTCAAAATACTTGTGCAAACTGATAACAAAAGTGGTGTGTCAAAAAAAAAAAAAAAAAAAAAAATGCTGGAAAAGGTAAAAATTTTGCTAAGAGGAAGTGCATATGAGTATTGTGATAACATTTCTTTCAACGTAGAGTATAATATGTTGTTATTCATCACTCACTCATGTGGGATACAAACATGACTGTCTCGTTTTATATATATGATTTTATTGATATCTGTATCTCTGTGAAAGGTTGTAATCAATACATTGATAACAACTAAATAACAGCATTATCACTATACAGTATATCTCATTCTTAATGTCATCGTAGGCGACAGCTACGCATACTTGTGGCTTGCATCCGACAAATCTATAAGCCTTCTTATAATACAATTACAAATTTCATCTATGAAAATTCTAAATTTTCTTTTGTATCTCAATCTTCCCTTCAGTAACGAAATCATGTTTGTTTGTCAGCCCAACAGAATTTTCAATTTGTTCAGCTTATGCTGCATTATATATTGCACTGTTTGCCTAAATGTGTCTGTTTGGAGAAATTCGTTTAAAATATGAGCGTATCTACTGTACATTTTTGTATATATGTTCGTTTGGGGCAACTAGGATCACGTAAAGCCTTGTTTGGCTTGATGTTGCTGTGGATTTGTACACATCAGCGTAACAACTACTCTTGTTAGTCCTAGGGAGGGACCTATAGTTTAACGTGGAATCTAAACCCCGGAAGCGTTCTGGTGTATTTCACATTACACAGCTAGATGTGCCAGAGGTGAAGGTCGGCTTAAGGAATTAAGAAAATTTCTGTCGACACAGGGGACCTTTCAATTTCAAGTCAGACACCTTAAACACAGAACTACCATGCTACTTTTTGTGCAGCATTTATATTATTATTTGCTGTAGGTATACGGAAGCCAAGATGTTACTTTTCCAGATGGTTTCACATCACCGCAAGAAAATCCATGCATTCAGATATCTGTCATTCCCGCACTGTTCACATTATAATGGATGTTAAATTGTATATTTTATCCAGTAGTGTGTTAATTTTCCGGCTGAGGAGAGCAGTACATTTCTTTTTTTATATCGTATATACTTATGGCCTTACGCCTCGTCGACATCGAGGTCATTAGAGATGGGATGGGACTGGTGACAAGGAACGGGATGGAATTCGGCCATTGGATTTTGAAGCAAACATCCCAGCATTTGGGGAAACCATGGAAAACCGAAATCTGGATGCCCGGATGGGGTCCTCCCGATTGCGAGACCAGAGTGATAACCGCTCACCCACCACGCGTACATTTTTTCTGTAATTTCAACCATACTCAAATCACCCATTTCACATGGTAATGATAAATTCTCAAATTTGACTTTGAACTGCTCACCCTGGCATATGAACCAAAAAACCTAGCGTTGTAAATTATTGGTTTATTGAAGGAGGTGCTAGTTATATTTGTGTAACTTGTTTAAAATAAATATTTTCTCTAATCTTGACTTTACCTGTATCTGCTTTGATACAGTGTCGTCATTTTCTGTTTATGTCAGGTTGGATTCAACTACATAAGAATTCAAATTGATGTTCTGTTCGTCATGGAAAGAATTCAGAGCAAGCGCCTTCATAACGTCTGAATAGTGACAGATTTGTGGGAAAATTTATTCTCATAGATAATAAAGCATTTCATGGAACTGTTACATCTATTTAAAAAAATACTCCGTATCACCTGAAGACGTGACGAATGAGCCCTTCCATAGTCCCAGTACTGTAATCCCAGACTGTACCAGACTCGCCGCGGGACCAAACGAATCCGTCACACAGCCTACCTGCCCCGGCCGGTTTTCAGACCTCTCTTTTAAAAAGGACTAAAGCAAAAATAGCCGTGAAATTGTGTCATCTAACCATTACAAGAAAACGGACCCCGGGTGGACTTAGGAATCCGTTTGATTAACGCTACTTTTTTTTTCTTTGGAATGAATGTATACTTTCCTCCTTGTTCTCGTATTTTTCTCGTTTGAGGCCCATCTCCCCCCCCCCCCCTCTCCCCCTCCCCCTCCCCCCCTCTTGTGACAGCTGTTGTACTCTATACGCTGAACGCTGGTATTAAATTACCTTTAATATATTCCAGTAACAATAATACCAATGAAGGAAAATTGTGTTCATCGCTAAGAAGTGTGTTGCTTAAGGGATATCTGTCACGTTACAGAATAGTTTTTATATTGGGGGTGCAGAACACTGAGCCTCTGGGTTTTGGAGAAGAAGCAATGTAGATTAGTTGTTACAGCAACACTGAGTGTTTTCTGGAGCATGTATCACCACCTTCAAACATTAGTCTCCGTGAGGATTGTTCGGTCTGTTTGAAAATTGATTGTCTCATCTTGGCTTTTCCCATAGCTTTTTTTCTGGTACAAAATTTTTGATATTCTGCTATTTAACCTATCTAATTTGTTCGTTAAGTAATTTTACCAATGAACTTCTTACCGCTAATATTTTACTGATGTATACATTGTGTATGACACCTGTTCTTATTAATCCTGAGAGCATAGGAAATTTATTTTCATATTCTGAATTCTTTGTTTTTGTTGTTTTATCAAAACCCATCCTTGTTCTACATAAATCAATATTGGAATTGCCATAAAGTTTGTAAAATTTAATAATGGTTTCAGTACTTTCCACCCTTTTGAAATTCTTTTATCTGTACACATAATGATTTTTTTTTAAAAATGTAGTGGTATTATACATTATACTATTTAGACTCAAAATTCTCTCAAGGTATTTAAGATCTTTAATCTGTTCTACAGACGTGTCTCACCAAATATTTTACTGTTAATGCTTTTCTGCTACAGATATATCTCTTTCGCTACTAGTTTAAGTTGGTGAATTGATTTTATATAACATTCGACGTTTCGGCTACTATTACTTAATCATAATAATCGTAATAAATTCAAGTAGATTATTTTTTACTATTTTTTATTAATCTTTCTTTCCATTTGCAGATGACCTCGTCTAAGTACTAGTGAAACATTATAGCTGACAAAAACATCTTTGTGGCACTTAAATTTTAATTATTTCCTTAGCAAAAATTATTAAATTAGTAGATTTTAGGAAAAGGTGCAAGAGTCGGAGATGACAAAATTTTAAATACCAAAAAAATTTGGTGACATTTGCACCAGGTAGCTTTTATTGCTCTTTTTGTATTATACGGACTACTCGTTGCAATGAGATACGAGGTATTATTTCCTGCTTTTCTGTTGCTATGATAAATATTTCTCTATGTACGCAGCAATTCAATCATTAGCGTACCAAAAATATTATTTCCTGTGGTCCTGACTTTGTGTTTATAAGAAAAATCATTACAATAGAAAATTTGCATGTTCAAAACCTACATACACTACTGGCTTTCCGGTACATTTTTTCTTATTAATAAGCTATTCGTGATGCCGATGTAACGAAGATAATGATAAATACTTAAACTATTTTCTCGTAAATTAACCGTAAGGTTGTATAATATCCATTAAACAAGAGATTTCACTGCATACGCAATTTCAGACAACACCCGCTCTGCTAATACGTTGTCAGCTGCGTGCATGCAGGTAGTCAGACCATCGTGTCATGAAAAATGCATGCTGCCCGACTGACAGCGAGCGGATACAAGTCGACTGAGCACTCTGTGGAACTTGCAGCCGGTGTAAACTTTCCGAAACAAACAGCTCTCGTAAGTTTTCATTCGCCTTTTGAAAATACGGCGCCGTAACCCTTTCGGGCTACTCTGCCACGTAGTCTGCAGAAAAACGAGAAGGCGTTCGTTTCTTTCCTTGTGCAGAGGGCAAGCAGGGATTTTCTTGCGAGCGTCGTCATCCGAATGCCCGGAACGTAAATCAGAGTTATCTTGGGGCGCGCCGTAGAGAAGTGGAAAAACTTGCAGCAGCGTTCTGTATCCGGAAGGCTGCTCGTCCACGTAAATCCCAGAGTGCGCGAGCTCGCTATCTCACGGACGGGGCTTTCCCGCCCCGGGAGACGACTTCTCCTATCTATAAAAAAAAAACACGTCTCCGCTGGCATTGCGACTGCTACGTGTTTCAGTAAACAAGCAGCAGTGCCAACGCATCGAAAGACCTACAACCACTGCAGGTAGCTAAAAGTATCCCGTGTGTTATGATTAAAAACCTTGATAAAATTCTCAGAACAGTAACTTTGATGAAGATCTCTATGAAGAAAAATACTACAGCAGTTTACGTAATCGAGGCTCTGACGCAAACGGACAGGATCTGCTGGTTTTATTTCACATCATTTCAATTGGTTGCAACCATTCGTGTTTCCTAGAAATGGAGTCCCCTACTTATTTATTCAAGCATTGCCTCAAAATAATTTAAGCTGAAAGTGCTGTGAGAGGAAAATCCTTTTTATTTAGATTCGTTCTTAAAACGCCAAGCATATGTTGTAATAAGTCTTTATATTACAGCCCGTTTTGCATCTTAGATTACACCAAAAATATTTGACGATTGCTTCCTCTCTGCTGGTTTAAATTAAGTCTTGAAAACTATCTATCCCACCTTTCATAACTCGTTTCACGTTTTCCACCATTTAACTCTTTCAAAGACTGAATGAATCATTTACGGATCCATTTCCTTCAGAATATACACTAAATTAAAAAATTCTTCCCTTTCCTGACTCGGTTCACTGTTGCTTATTCAAATCACTTAGAATCCAATTTTTTTTAAAATTTAAGATTAGCAATTTTCATTATATACCAATCAAGCTTACAGGGTAGCCAAATTAATTATTGATATTCATGTCCTGAAACCGTCCACTTTGTATATTAACATATTATTTTGCATATATTATTCCATACTTATTATATCTCTGGTATTTACCTTGCAGTGCGCTTTTCGTTTTGCACAGTTATGTTTACGAAATTCCAGTCATATTTTTTTATTATTATTATCTTCTTTCGAAAAATTACAAATTACCCTCCTGATGCCAACTTATATTATGATAAATCTTTAAAATCGTCGTTTTGTTGCATTTCAGTCTTTCTTGGAATTGTCACACTGTATTGCTTTCTGTTTTGACGTTTCATCTGCACTTTCGCCTTTCAACCAGTTTCTTTAAAAAATCTTCGATGCTCTTACTTACTACTAATGTTAGCAGTGTGTTTCAATGCGATATATGTAAAAACATATTCTTTATGTATGATAAGTTTCATTTAAATTCTTAGCAACTTGTATAGAGGTGAACGAGAAATTATGCATGTAATTTATTCTTAATTTTTGTATTACCTTTTCAACGAAAATAATTTTCGATGTAAGAATTATTCGTGCTCACTGAAAATCACTCGTCTGGACAGCAAACTGGTGATGAAATTTCCTTTTATGAGATATGACTCCATCAGTTCCACTCTACAAAGGCATTAGATGCATTTCCATTTCCTTTGTCTATAACTATTTTCACTGATTGAGAGATAAAATTTGTTATTCACTTCTCATGGGTCATCTTGAATGCTCACAATCGTTCTGATCATGAAAACTTCAAAAACTGCATCGACTCAAAATGAAATTAGAGAGATTTATCTGCGCTAAATTCATATCTAATAAGGTATTTTCCATAAACTACGTGGCTGTCTACGCAGGCGGAGGGGGAAGGGGTTGGCTGGAAAACTACGCTGAGCTACGTGTGGGAGGGGGGGGGGATAGGTTTCCGAGCCAGGCCACGTAGCTTTTCATTGATATTATTTTTCACAGTTAACTTAAGGTACAAAACACACAACAGCATGTGAATACTTATTTCCGTCATTTAATTATCTCCGTATGCAATTTACGATAGTCTGATAGGAGAAAACAGTACAAAATGTCTTCTGATTCAATAGGGAGACGCACGGGAGAAGAAGGGGGGAAGGGAGGAGGTAGAGGCAAAAGCCACGTCGGTCTACGTGAGGGGGGCGGGGGGAGGCGGAAGGGAAGGGGTTAATAGGTGGCCAAAATGGAACAACGTAGTTTATGGACGCTCCCTAACAGACTCCAGTGTTTGGACTGTTGGTTAACACAATTTCAGTGTCGTTCTTAGTCTGACAATAAAGTTTAACTCAAAGCAATCTGTTAACGCATACAGTTTCACGGGAAACTAGGGTTATTGGTCGTTTAAAATAAAATATGATTCCTACTCATTGAGCTTGTACTTTGCCTCCGAAAACATTTAGTGATTAATTTGTAATGCCGCGTTTACACTCTCGCGAGACAGAACGAACACGAGTGCATACAGTGTACTCGGGTATCTCGCCTCCCGTAGTTACTCGCGAGTGCCGCTCGCCTCAGTGACGGTTTTTTGGCGCGAATCAAAGGAGCGATCACATTTACACTATCCTATCGATTCGGCATATGAAACAGCTTTGAACGAGGAATCGCAACGCTCTTATTAATGCTGCCTAATTAAACCTCTGATTAATACTTATATGTTCTTACGTATTATTTTGTTATTGAGTTAATTCGTCTTATATCATTAATACAAATAATATTATGTAAGAAAATGTATTTTATTTGAAGACTAAATAATACTAACAATTGTCTTTTAGTTAAATAAATAAATAAGCAAAATAATAATACGAAACAAAAAAATTAGTTCATTTGGTATAGGACATTTTTATTTTCCTTCTATATTTCATCCTCAAAGGTAGTATAAATAGTTTCCTGAGGTCCATATCTTATATCTTTAAACGAGCAATTCTTGTATATATATATATATTTCGGATTTCGGAAACGGCTGTGACGATTTGGATGAAATTTGGTATTTAGATAATGTTTTGACTTTTAAGATTACCTGAATAGTTGTCTTCCCTACTAAAAAGCGAGTTTACAAAATATGAACAATTTTGTCACTCCGTATATCGAAAACAGCACTAGCGCCATCTCTTAGACAATTCAGGTACCAGAAAGCCTACAAATAGATTTTCTTTGATTCCAAAGAATAAGTAAACGAACAGTTCTTGTATACTGGCTGACCCGTGGAAATATTAGCACTGCAAGTTCAATTGTAAAACATTTAAAAAGAAAGATAATTAAAAATTTATCAATGGTTTTATCAGAGGTGATAACTTTACAGAAACTTCTTTGAAATTAATATTACCGGTACCAGTTATAAAGTAATCATCGTTTACTTTTTGACTATAAATAGTGGTTGTTAGTTAGCCATTAAATACTACCACCTTAATTATAAAACATCTTTCGATTTCTGTTCAATATACAAGATTTCGAGTAGAGTTTGATAATAAAGTGCATAATTAAATATTAATACATCTTCAAATTCCAGAAAAGCCGCGTGCGAGTGCAGATACGAAAAAACGGGTTCTGATAAATAGAATCTTGCCTTTTGAATCGTCTGACCTTGTGCTTTATTGTTTATAACGAAGGTTACTTCTTATGGGAATTGTTTTATTATCATTTTGAAATGCTGATCAGAAGATGTGAGATTACTGCGAGGTATGAGCATAGTTTTATCGGAGTGAATAAATATAGCACAGATGATGTTCTATTGACGTCACAACCTGATGATGAATTCTCATAGTACTCGATGAAACATATCGAAAATAAATAATAAATTTTCTTGGTTTTCGAGATATAGCATGTCAAAAATCAGTTATAGGTATAGTTCCTTGTGCTTTTGGCGACGTTTCTTTTGGTCCAGCCCGTATTTCAACCTAACAAAAACCACTAGGTACAAAATAAAACATTGAAAGTACATTCCCACCATATAGACATAGTGCTTTTGGTGGATTTTTTTCTGATCCAGGACGGATATAATCCTAACCTCTTCACTTTTGAGATATAATATCCCCAGAACTAAGTGAGATATCAGAAAAATAAATTCCTTATTTTCGATTTGTATCGACGAGTTTCATTTGGCTATGGCGAAATTTTTCTTCTGGTTCAGGTCGCATTTCAACCAACCACGTCAATTTTGAGATACGATATCTCGAGAACTAAGCGAAATATTTTAAAAAAATATATTTTTTACCTTCAATTTTTCTCGTCGAGTTACATAAGAATCCATCATCAAGGGTTATCGTAGAATCCTTTGAATTACCACAAATCTCGCACCATTAATACCAAACTGGCATTAAAATTTCTGTTTAACATATTAATAGATTTTTTTTTTTTTAAGCAATTTGTGAGGCCGTCTCGCAAATGGATCTAGCGATTTGGATGAAATTTCACATGTATATAACGTTTTGATTTTCAAGTTTTTAACACGATTTAAAAAAAAAAAAGGAGCAACTTTTGTATTTGGTTTCTCGAAAACGGCTCTAACCTCATTACATAGAAGGTTCAGGTACCAGTAAGCCTACTGATGTTAGTGAAACTTCTCTTTGGTTAACTGTGCACCTCAAAACGCCTAGGAAGCCTTCAAGCCTTATACTTTAATCAAACTTTACTCGAAATCTTGGATACTGAACAGAAATCGAAAGATACCGAGCGAAGATCGGTCACCCAGGTACTATAATTATTAACATAGCTGTGTGTGAAATATTGCGCAAGTAGAGAATAGTTGTCAAACTGTCTCCAGTAGTTAGAAATCGTACCGTATGGTTAATCGAAATTTTGCTTGTATTGGTATCCTGAATCTAATCTTTCCTTTTGATGTTAAAGGTTTAGTTTTACCCAAAGGATGTTCAAAGTCAGCTTGTGACATTCTTAAGAATTTGAAGACTCTCCGGAATCTTCACGTTCCATTTTTTGGAACAACTGTTCCATACTTCCCTTGAAAATGTAAAACTGTTTAATGAAACATAAAAATACTACTATAAATCTATTACTTTGTGATTGATATTTTATTCAGTATGTCATCCAGGTTTTTTTTTTGGAACGCTGATTGAATTCTGATGAGAGTATTGGACGAGACGAGACACGAGACGAGAGTATAAATGCAGCATAAGAAAAAAAATTAGAAAAAATGTTACTTAAGTGTGAACGTGACAAATACGTGGCGCTGCATTCAAAGGGAAAGTATGCACAGTGGAAGCATGGCAGAAATGAGAAATACGATAGAGCCACAAACAGTCTCATACAATTGATAACCAAGGACATAAGACCATTCTGGCCTTTGAAAAATAGTAGCAACTATTTGTGTTTTATTACTGAAATTAATTGATAAACAAGTTTTCTAAAACACGTTTGAAATGCGGTCAGCAAAAAAGGTTGGCTCTCGCAATCTAAGCATTTTCAACGTACTATATAAATCAAAGATGGACGTGTATATTTTTTTAAAGAATTATCCTTTCTATCCTAAGGTGACTATGTATATATATATATATATATATATATATATATATATATATATATATATATATATATATTATGATTTCGAACGTAATAATGTATCGTGATTGGGATTTTATTGTTATATTTGTGCATTTCGAGTAAATGTTTTATTGTTAAAAATGTGTATTGTTTACGAAAGTGACAAGAAATTACGTTAATAAATTTCTCTCGGGCTTCCAGCCGAGTTAAGATGTTACATTTGTGGGACGTTTCGAAGGCGTCCATCTCTGCCTTCATTCTCAACCAAATGTCAATGATTAACTGTTGTTTATTCAGCCGCTGCCACGGAAACGGTGGATGACAAAAACCAACACAACTCGATTACGTCATCCTCTCTTCTGCTCGTTACCGACGCGAAACTGTTTCAGAATTTTAATAGCCGGGTTCCAGGCCGCACTGAGTTGATAACCAGTGTCCTTGTTGACTAATAAATCAGTTGATCTTATTTCTACAGCTTCTGTAATAACGTTGGCCCAAAAATCTTTTACCCGGCCTAAAATCGTTGTTTTTCAAATTCAAATGTGTGACCCTCTTGCACACTATGTTCGGCCACCGCAGATTTCTCTTCTTGCCCAAGACGAACATTTCTGACGTGTTCAATACATCGCTGCATTGTCCGATGTAACCGCGGCCAAACTACTGGTGCTACCGAAAAGACAGGCTGACGGTCCGTGGGGGTGTTGCGTTGTACATTAAACGCGGTATTCCACATTATAAAGTCCCTCTTCGTCCACTTCAGCAGGCAGAGGCTGTCGCGGTTAAGTTGAAAACAGCCTCAGCTGATATCACCGTCGTCGCCGCCCACCGACCTCCAAGCAGTGTGTTCGACGAAGCCGACGTCACCGCCCTTGTCACACTTTCTGGTAAAATCCTTACTGTGAGAGATCTCATTACGAAGCATCAGGACTAGCATAGCAGAACTGCTAATCCGGCTGGAAACCTCCTAAGACGCCTAGCCCACCACCACAACCTATGCGTATGGGGACCTGATTTACCATCGCATCATCCTGCAAATGGAAGCCGGCCTGATGTTCTTGACATTACTGTAACAAGAATTACAGGATTTATCTCGGCAACAACCCTTAATAGGCTTTCCTCGGACCAATCATCTGTGTTACTTGAAATCGACATTGGGGCACAGCAGCCAACGAGTCGACCAATTCCAGATTACAAGTGGACGAACTGGAACCGGTACAGGGAAGTCGTAGCGATCAAATTGGAAAGGGGTACAGTAGACGGGAATGTTGAGGTGGCTCCAACTATCTTTCACCAACACCATAAATGAAGCCACAAGGATCGCCACAACACAGATCCACCCACGCATGGAGCATTCCTGCCAGCTTCCCCCTTGCGCAGATCAGACACAAAAATCGTATCGCGAAGGAATGGAAACTAACGAGGAACCGTGCCACTCGTCGCCTCCTCAATCAGATGTGGCGAGAGCTGATGGCAGCACCGTTAGAACATCGAAACCGTGAGTGGTCCGCTCATGTTGTAATTCTGCGACCGGACGATGGCAGCATATGGAACGAGACTAGGCGGCTCACCAGCGGAAGAAGCTGATACCATCACTCCATGTTGAACGCGGTCTTGAATTTCTACCGGTTGATAAGGCTAACGCGCTCGCTGACTGCTTTGAGAAAAATTTCCAATCTGTCGATGATGACATTGACCACCGCCACATCGCCGCAGTAAGTCGCCCACTTCGGATGTACTTGTCAGCCGACGATGACCATGAGATCACCGAGATTAGAACTCAGGAGATAGCTAGCTGCGTAGCCGGACATCATCTACGAAAGGCACCTGGGCACTACCAAGTGGACAATCGTGCTCTCAGAAATCTGCCACCTGAAGCCATGAACTACTTGGCGCGACTCTTCAATACCATTATGCGAAACCAGATATTCCGAGAGTATGGAAGCATGCCATTGTTGTCGGGGTCCATAAGGCTGGGAAAGATCCAACATTTCCCCAGCATTACCGGCCAATCATCCTGCTACCAGCTTTCAGCAAAGTGTTCGAGTGAATTCTGCTGAAGCGTGTTGCCACGTACATCCAGGTTGCAGGTGTCATACCCGATCACCAACTTGAGTTCCGTAGAGGAACTACGCAGCAGCTGATGCGTGTTGTAGAGACAGCGACGAGCGCTTTCAACGAGAGTAGCTGTGGTTTGTTGCTACTCGACGACGCCCCGGCATTCGACTCTGTGTGGCATACAGGTCTGGTCTGCAAGTTGTACGAATGGGGCTTGCCTGGAAACTACGTGAAACTGGTCCGCAGCTACCTGTCGAGGTGCACCTTCTGCGTCAGGGTTGGCTATGCCATGTCAACACAACAGCGCATTTGTGCCCGTGTACCACAGGGTTCAGTGCTTGGTCCTGTTCTTTATACCGTCTACACAGCAGACATTCCAGCACCTGCGAATGTTAAAAAGGCCACGTACGCCGTCGGTACGGCATTCTTTACCTCCAGCTGGACTATTACCATCGCCACACCCGCAACTTCAGCTCGGAGGTAAAACCATCCCCTGGGCACCAACTAATCGCTACCTCGGTGTAACACTTGACTGTAAGCTGACATGGCGATCTCACATCAAGGACAACAGGCAAAGGGTTAGTGCTCGGTTCCATACTATTTACCCGATACTTAACAGGGAAAGCTCATTGGCACCACATCTAGGAGTTGCCACTTACTGCTCCTTAATTAGGCCGGTAATTGAGTATGGTTGTCCTGGCTTGGGGTACACTGGTAATTGCCACCTGAAGAAGTTGCAAGTGCTGCAGAACAGAGCACTAAAGCGGGCACTACATCTGCCCGACCGTTTCCCTACTGACGCAGTCCACGAGGCGTCTGGCTTGTCGAAAGATTCAGGCAACATACCTATAAATTCTACAGTGCAGCACATCACTCGGCCAATCCATTGGTCAATTGTCTCGGCGAATATGAAACTGCTGCTGTCAAACATAGTAGACCATTGGCGCTGACGTAGCGTTAAGAAACAACAAATAGTACTCCATCGAGACGACCAACCAGAAGTAAAGAGAAGACCATTCAAGAGAAGACTGAGGGAGGAAATGTCTCGGGACAACAACCCCCAAAATTACTAGCTTTAAGGCTGAGATTGGTGTGTAATGTATGATGATTTTAATGTTAGTGCTGACAGAGTGAAAGAATAATAATCTATAATACGCCAGCAAGATGACCAACCGAAAGTCCAGACATACTAAATCAAAAGAAGATCGAGGAAGGAAATATCTCAGAACAAGAACCCCCAACCGACCAGCTTTAATATTACTGAGATTGGCGAAGATGAATGATTATTTTAATGTTTGATAAATATATGCCTGGAGTGATGGACTAAGATTTATTAATAATTCAGATTCATATTTTAGTAGTAAGAGACAGTATGCTATGACCCACTGATTTTCTAGTTATATTTACATTTAACGGTCAAGGTGTAAAGAAATTACTGAATTGCACGTACGGAATATTTGGAAAAGATTTTTTTTTCTACCAATAGCAGTTAACGCTCCTGTCTCGAAAATTTAGGATCCCGATACAACCAGAATTGTTAGAGAAGCTCGGCCTAGCTTGGCTCTAAGGAGCTCCGTGACTCAGATTCAAGGTTAAACAGTACGCCCAGGTACGAAGAGGCGGGATTCACGACCAGTGGAAACTTTGTTACCAAGTCGCATTATCACATTCCGAAAGGATCATTCTTATAAAGAAGAAACTTTTTAGTACGAAACAATGGCCTAAGACGCGCTCAGAATTTTTTAAGTCACTGTTGGCCACACCAATATTTAAAGGGAACCTTAAACTTCGGAAAAGCCAGAAAGAATATAGAAGGAAGCATTTGAAAAGTGATACTATACAAGGATCTGACAAATTAAGTTACCCCATTAAGTTTAAAATTATTACTTTCTTACTGGACTAGTTGAATATAGGAGAATCTTAGCAAAAGAATAGGTATGATAATACGTCAAGTTTTGAGGTATACAAGATTAGCATATAATAAAGCTGAAAAGAAGTTGATGATGAAAATAAATATCTGATAATGTGGTGCAGCAGATGATGAGGATGAATATGGCGGTGTTAATGTTGAAGGTAGAAAATAGCAGAGGACTGAAAGTAATTGCAGATTGCACAACACCAGTCGAGAACAAAGAATCTGATATGACTAGTGGACAGTGTAATTAATGTACACTTCCTCCATTTTGGTGATACCTGCAGTGAATATTTTTTAACTTCGTCTTCACATTTTTGATATAATGTTAACAAAATAATTTCCTTTACATAACTGTGAAAAACATTTCCCACTTGTTATCGGTGTGGAAGGGTTTTGTTACACTTATTTCTGAAAATAAAAAATTTAGTGGCTGTAATGCAGAATGTCCATTCGGTGCGTGGTTTTGTTAGTAGCATTGTTCTCTAATTGAACAGCGTAATATTTACTCAGGTGAGTTAGAAAGCTCATTTAGCTGTCGAATGTCGAGCAGTCAACAACATTTTTCATGAGATAATTCTTTTCAAACATTTTGTAACGACAAAGACAGATCTAATCCATCAGAAACTTTTTAATTAGATCGAAACTTATGCAAAAGATATATGAAATTGCCTCGGGAAAGTAGGCGAATGATTACGTTTGTAGACTATAACAAGACGTTTCGGCGGTCATATTCTCTGCTGCCGTACTCACTCGTCTAGTTTCCCGAGAAAATTTCTCACGTATACAACGACGAGAAAGTGTCCATTCTTATATAATATAAAAGATTACTATATTAATTTCAACATAATTCACGAATTAAACTTTTCGCCACTTGTGAGTAATTTTTTTTTTTCGGGACCTTACGACTCGTCGACGTCTAGGTTATTAGAGCTAGGAAATGACTGGAGGCAAGGGAAGAAAAGGAAATCTGCAGGTTTTTACCAGCAACCAAGCCGGCAGTCGCCTGGAATAATTTCTAAAGCCATAAAGAATCGATATCTGCATGCCCGAATCTCGTTAACGGCTCACCCCTCGTACTCGGTTCTGAATACCGAGCGCGGTGTGTGAACGATAATGCTCTGGCCTCGTATTCGGGAGGACGTTGTTCGAATCGCCACCCGGCCATCCAGATTTGAAATTTTCATGATTTTCTTAATTCACTCCAGGTGACTGCCAAGTCGGTTCCTTCAAGAAACCATGGCCAAATTCTTTCCCGTTCCTTTCACACAGTCCTTCCCCGCCTCTAATGACCTCGACGTCGACGAGGAGTAAAGAGAAAAAAATGGTTTTGAATGATCAGCTAATGTTTGCTAATGACCACAGCAAATTATGGCAGTTTCGTAAATTCTTAATTTTGTGGTTGATCTGAGGATTGATGTCACGTGACCTTTAAAATAGATTTATTGTACTACTGCTATATGATGCTTTCCGTTTATGTTTCAATATATACAGAACGCTCCGCTCGTAATGCAAAAATTGCAATAATTAACAGGTTATCTGATGATTGATATTTAAAGTTTCGTGCACAATGTCATTGAGAAAAGCTTATTAGAGGTGGGTAGATAATCGAGAATCGATTCAAAGAGTCGGCTTAAAGAACTGTCTTCTGAATCAACTCACTTGCAAGTACCACGGTTCACTTAAGAGTGTGGAAGCAGGATTTTTTTTTTTTTTTAACTGCTTTACGTCTCTTTTTAACATCGAGGTCTTTAGAGACGGGAAAGGATGGGGGGCAAGGATGGGGGCAAGGAATGGGAAGGAATTCGGCCATGGCCTTTTGAAGGAAGCATCCCGGCATTTGCCTGGAGTGATTTGGGGAAACCATGGAAAACCCAAATCTGGATGCCCTGACGGGGATTCGAACCGCCGTCCTCCCGAATGCGAGGCGAGAACGCTAACCGTTACACCACCACGGTCGGTGGCTGGAAGCAGGAGTTGAAACGTTAGTGTTGGAGAACCATTCACTGACTCGTACAAATTCTGATTCGATTCTGGATCAACTCGTCCAGGATTACGACACTCACTCTCCGCTCACCTATGGCTTTTCGAGTCTCCTTCTTTTACTACTTTTTTTTTTAAATTCTTGCCATCTCCGATGCTTGTGAGTACTTTCGATTCCTATGCCTTGTTTCCACGGCGTGTGGTGTGGAATCTTCAATCGCTCGAGGCTCGTACTAGTGGATTTTCCGTCGGTTGAATTCAGAGCTATGCGCCATTCCCATTTACTCTATTTTCTGTGATGTGAGCCGAGTTTGTTCTTTCAGTCATTAAATGTCCGGATTTCGAAAAAAATTCCACTCTCTCGGTCCTGTCTTTTTAGTGTTTTTTTGCACAATATTTGAAAATACTCTCTTTCTTTCATCCTATCGCACAATAGGTCCACGTTTCTCGTCAGAGGAGGTACGGCTGAACATTTCTCCACCTTCCAAATAGCCGAAGCCTTGACATCAGGAAGTTCAAGCCACTGAAGTCGGCTGTCAAATTTATACAACTCGTTAAATACCGTGAGTTTTTATTCCATCATCGTACATTTCTTTAATGAGAACACAAATTTCAATTCGGCCTTTTTTGATTGTAGTGAATTCCCATATAAGCATACGGCTGACAATATAACTAGTTGGGCATAAGGGGTACTTGAAACAGGTTTAAAAGTGTGCGCTGTAGTAAATGTCAATGCGGCAAATACAAAAACCGGCAGCTGCTTCTTCAAACATGAGAAACACAATCTGTTTTGCTTATGGCCTTAAACTGGCCGTTCAGTGTGCAATTAGTTGTTTTATTTAGAATATTGTAAATAAAGTAAAAATAACGGTCCAATTTTTTAAGCCAAGCAGCTATGCAACAGCAAAATTGAATGAGATGCAAAAAAAAAAAAAAAAAAAAAAAAAAAAAAAAAAAAAAAAAAAACTATAGGTATTACTGCCTTAAAATTTACACCAGGTGTTACTCAACATACACTATGTTAGATAAATCCGTAAAAATCCCATAATTGCAGTATTAACATTTGACAATTCTCATTTGGCATTTACAGAGTCTGAAAGTGAAATTACTTAGCAGGTCGTAAATATGTTAGGAGTATTTTTTGAAGTGACAGAAGAGATTTCTGCTTCAAAAACGATGTTCCTTTCTAAGATAAGTATTTTCTACAGCTTTACGCCTCGTGATTAGAGGCGTTAAAGGATTGAGACGAAGGAACTGGAAGGAATTTTACCATAGCCAATTGAAGGAAGTATTCCGGCACTCACATGGGTGATTTGAGGAAACCATGGAAAACCCAAATCTGGATTCCCGGACTGAGATTCGTTGTCCCGAATGCGAGGCCAGAGCATTAATGCTTGCCCATCACGCTCGATAAAAGATAAGCATATTCTATCGTGGCCTTATAAAAAGAGTAAAATTACATCTCGAAAATAAGCAACTCTTGGGGGAGGTTAGAAAATTGGAGGATTTGACGAGCGATTCGGCGGAGTAGAATGTATAGAACTGGTTGATCTGTTAATATTCTTTGATCCAAGGTTCAAGAACAAATATTTTGGGAGGACAGGTTTTTCAGAAATTTTATAAAACAATTTTTAACAGGGTAAAGGTGAAGGACTATCACGTTTAATAAACGTTAAGTAACTTAAAAATTAATCACTAAATACAAATTTCAGTAACCATCAGTTGGTAAATTCTACCACATCTGTTAATAAACTCGTTATCACTGTTTGATCTTTAAAATACCGTGCGAAAAGAATCAGAGAGTAGTTTAAAAGAATCGGATCCTAACAAGGACTGAATCAGTCTTCCCATTGCTAAAGCTATACAGGGTGATTCAGGACGAATGGTAAATACTGAAGGAGACAATAGTATGAACAAAATAGTTCATACAAACAAGTGTCTGATTTCCATTCGTTTTGGAGTGTCAGGTGTTGGAATGTTATGCATAAAACAAACCTCAGAAAATGATCGAGAACACACAAATAGTTTATTGAAGTAATTTATTCATGCGAAAGCACCAATATTTTACGATTACCAAGTGACAAAATTACAATCGTGGAGCAACTACAGTACCTTTTTTCAAAGATGCGTGCGCATCTGGACTGCACGACGCACGTGTCGACTTCAAGCATCAATAAAGTGCTTCAATTTTTGTGTTGAGGTCGATGATGGGATTTTCGAACATTTAATTTAAACTGTTGTGAAATATGTATGTGGTTGTGAATGAGTAAAGTACTTCAATAAGTTATTTGTGTGCTCTTGATCATTTTCTGAGGTTAATTATGCATTGGATTCCAGCACCTGTATCTCCAAAACGAATCGAAATCGGACACATGTTTAAATGAACTATTTTACTCAATATTGTTCATACTACCACCTTCTTAAATATTTATAATTTCTCCTGAATCACCCTACATATGCTAAATTTTTTAGTAGGGGCTACCTCAATGTTTTAGAAATGTTTGGAAAAACTCTTTCTGCAATTTTTATTTTGTGTACAATATTTAGCTTATTACGAATTACAATATTTCCCGCACCTGTTTACTCTGGGATGGAGTTGACATATCGGGCTGGTGGCTGCGGGCTACGTGAGTCGACGTGTAGAGGCGGGACGGACGGCTGCTGACTCAGGAGCAAAGTGCCGCGCCAGCGGGCACGACGTGACGTGAAAACCCAGCCCACACCATTACTATCCTCAAGCAGAGGCTGTTTTCTCACTTTTTATCGCCTTGAACTAAGAAACGCAGAGACATTAGATAAATTCATGTTTGTTTACCTGTATTAGTTAAAAGGTATTACATATTTTGAGATACCTAATCTACCTCGTCGGGCCTTTTATGAACAATTTAAAATTTTAGAACATTAAAAAAGATAATTTAAAAATCGGTTCTCGTGTTACACATTTAATTCTTGTTTCATGATACATAACACATATGCCGTGGTATATGTCATCTATGGTTAATTATGCTCCTTGTGGAAGTGTTGGAAATTTCTTAGAAGGAAAAAACCATTATTATTATTATTATTATTTTTTTTTTTGTAATTTACGTTTCTTGTAATACAAAAACATTTTGGCATCTTTTAATCATATTAAATTACTTCTACTTCATTTGGATTTAGTACGATTAAAGTCGACCAGAGATACGAATCTAGATTTACCAGAGTAGTAACATGGAGGAAGGAAATACATGGAGGAGAAATGACGTTTAATCGGTGACGCCGTGCTCCTACTGCGCATGCGCGGCGGTTATAGCGGACCCAGCTCAAAACATTGTATTTTCACATTGTGCTCAATGTAGTAAAAATTTGAATTTGTAATAGTTCTAAGTTTTTTATAATGCCAGTTTGTGTTGCATACGGGTGCGCAAATAGGACAGATAGGAAAAAACCGGGAATATCATTTCATTTGTAAGTTGTATTGAAATTATTGTTATGAAATGTTCAATAGTTTTCAGTCAGACTAGCTACTACCATGAAAGATTTATTCATAACTCTCAAATGGATGACGTTGTTTTCAAATATTTGTTGGTGTAGTGCAGCCAATCGGCATACCTTACTATTTTGCACATCATAGACTACCATTACTTTATACGAGTGTTGTAAAGTCTAATTTAAGTTGGTCATGTTTACATCGTGATTGAGTTGTGCATTCTTTCGTTACGTTTGAAGTTTCTACTGATAGTGTGGGATGAAATTAATTGTGATAAATTGTGCTTTGCGAAATAGGAATCGTGATGAAGGAAACAATGTCGTTATGCGAAATGTAGTTCGCGATGCAAAGTTTGTTTTTGTAGCAGAATATAATATATATTGTGGTTAGGTTTAAATGCAGTTTGTACCATAATGTTTTTCTCTGTCGCAGTTTGATGCTTGATTCTTATGTAGCTCGAAGAGACAAGTTGAAAATCAAGAGTACCATTTTTTCTTATATCTCCCTTAGTTCTCGGGATTTCGACTAAAACAAAATTTGGTATAGGTATGATGTGGTTATAATTCCTTGTGCTTTTGGTGACATTTTTATTCTGTTCTATTCCCCATTTCAATGTAATAACAAGCTGCAGTAAAAAAGTAAAACACACTCTGCATGTGCAGCATGTAATTCATTGTGGTTAGGACGGAATTATTTTTTGGTCCAGGCCGCATCTCCACCTCACGTCCACAATTTGGAGACACTATATCCCAAACACTAAGCGAGATATTGAAAAATGTTTTCTCTTCATTTCCGATTTTTTTTTTTCGTCATGTTACATTAGAATCAATCATCAAACTTGACTTCTGCGAAATTTTTCGTCTGCATTTCATTCAAAAACACCTCACCTTTGAGACGGTATATCACGATAACTAAGCGAAATACCGAAAATTTGTATTCTTCGTTATATTTTCTTCTCGTTGTGTTACGTAAGAATCCATCATCAAATTTGATTTTGATCAATTTTTTTTCTGAATTTAAACCAAGAACACCTCACCTTTGAGAAAGTATATCTCGAGAATTAAGCGAGATATCAAAAAAGATTATTCTTCATTTTTTATTTGTTTCGTTGACTTATATAATAATCCACCATTAAATTGTGGCTCCACGGTTATGGTAGAATTCCCTGGATATATTTGGGCATGTTCCCGGTGATTCTTGGGTAGGGTAATATGGCGTCCCCCCATCCCCACCCGGCGTCACTTCAGTGCGTGGTAAAGGTCCCTTGCGTCGCCTCCATATATTTCCTTCCTCCATGAGTAGTAATTGCAAATTTTTTCTGAGCTTGTGACGACTTAGATGTCAGTACTTGTAAAGTATTAAAATCGGTGTTTAATTCGTGGACAATAAGATACTAAAATATTTTATAAATTTCTCGTTAATTTTAAAGTAATACGTTTCATCTGTAGTCAACGTATTCATCTTTGTATAGGAAATAATTGCATTGATCAAATATTTACAACGTATTATCAGACGCGATTCGAAAGAGTGCGCTTTTTGTTACGAGCAATTTAATTGGCATAGCTCACATCCCGCCAAGTTGATTCATCAATAATGTTGCACACCAAGTCGAGTCAACCGCGGCTTGCCTACCCTTTTCAAGAAGCGATTCGAGCCATTTTTGTACTTTAATATGTTCGGTCTGGATGACACTAAATGACTCGAATTTCGATTAGCAAGCACATTAAATTTAGTGAGCGGTCTGGTAGATCAGTTGTTAAGGCATCCGACAGGCGATAGAAAGGTCCCCGAATCCAATCCTTGTCTCGACCTTCCTCTGACACAGTGCGCCTGAACGCTTCTGTGGTTCGGAATCTACACGACCCCTTCACCCTGTAGGATTACCGAGTTAGATTAAGGTAGCCTTGACAGAGGCGTAAGCGCGGCAAATCGAAATTCTGTCGATTGGCGGCGGAACTATTGTGGGATATCCCGGCCAATAACCTCGTTCGTATTACTTGAATTACTAGCCCCAAAACCCGCCAAAAATGACGGGTTTAACGGAGTGTTATGGTAATTTATTTCTCTGCAGTTGCTTAACTAAATAGAATTGTTATAAAATAAAGCTCAATGTAATTCCTCGTGCATTGCGCTGTAGCAAAAGTTTCGGTTTCCATCCGGGTCCAGATTGTATTTCAACCTAACCACATACTACGCTAAACTTGCCGTCAGAAAAACAGTACTTCAATCTTACACATATTAATACATGTTTTTTATTGCATTTTAGTGGCAATAATGCATCGCGATATAAATATGATCAAAAATCTTCAAGGGTTTTACACCTTTCTTTTTTGTTATCCGAGATTCAGACCGATATTACAACGTTTGCATGGATGCCAGAGTTACATATTGCTAAAATAAAAGCCTCAGCAATATTGCTCAGTGAAGCAAAGGAAATTAAAATAAATATTATAAACTTACATTATGTCATGTAGTATTTGTTTTAATTGTAGTGTAGGCTGCACAGATCGCGATCAGTGTGCAACTATTTCTGTTCAAGCGATTTAATAATTTCAGTAATAGCACACAGTTTAAATTATTTTGAAAAAAAAAACTAAATTATTCATGCCCTCTGCTGTAATGTCAAATACCAGTTGCAATTCTGGCCCCTGCTAAGTAACAATCTAACCAAAACTTTCGCTAACATTGATGCTCGAAAATTAAAGCTTTCATTCGCCCAATCTATAGACAAAGAATCTATATATCAAAAAAATAATACTAGAGCTGCACAAGTAACGATGTATTCGTTACTGAGTAACGGGTTCGTCGCCTGACTCAAGTACCGAATTGTTACTCTTAAATTCATTTCGTTACTCCCATGTTTCGTTACTCGCATTTGTCTTATAGATACGAACACGTTTCAGCTCCCGCAAGTAACTAATTTTGACAACGTGAAGACTAATTTTGTAGTTTTTATTTTACTTAACATTAAAATTTACAGTGCATTATTTGTAAACAGAAAATTTGTACGGATAATTTGAGATAGTTACTGTTTTTTTTAATTGATCGTTCATTACTGAGGTTTATTGATTTCAAACATTTATGAGATTTTAAGATTTGGTACCTTCTATTTTATTTTATAGTGTAATTTACATTATAAAAGAGTGGTCTAAAAGTTTGTGATATTCATCTCTGCACTTGTTTTGTTCTAATAATATTTAATTAAATTCCAATAGATCACACGCTCCAGTGGTAATTTCCCTGCACACTCATCTTCCTCTCATTCCTGCATCCACCTACATTTGCCCTCTACACATTATAACTTTAAATTCATTCAACGTTTCTAGTAAATTATTCATAATTTCTCTTGGTAACTTCCAATCCCTGACACCCTTCCTACACCCTTGTGCCTGAAATCGAGTGACAGCTTGCGGTCATGGTCATCTTTTCCCTTCCAAGCCTTCCTTTAAATTCTTACACCAATATCTTTCCATGCCTCATCATCAATATACGCCTTGTACACTGCCATGACCCTCTTCACTCTCCTCCTGACTTCCAATGAATCCCATTCCAGCTCTTTTATCATATCGGTTACTGATTGCGTTCTGAGATAATTTCCAGAAACATATCTAGCAGCCCTTTTTTGCAGTTGCAGAATTACATAAACAAGCAACAAGGTATAATGACTTTATTCCTTTGCCTGGTGTTAGTTATTGTATTATTACCGCAGGATCCATGTGATCAATGCGGTACTAACTTTAATGTTGAATGTTTGTTGTAACCGCGACGCAACAACAATTACGAATCTAATGGTATGTTTGTCCTGTACCTTTGATATTGATTTAAATGTTTTGAATGTTGATATTTTTAAAATTAAACAATTGAAGGCGGAGTCATTAGCACTCTGCCGGCAAGCCCGACTTGATGGTATGTCCACATTTATTTTAACAAATCTATCACAAAAAGACGAAGAATTTACAAAAATAAATGAAAACAGTAAAGGAAGATAGTAGTAAAACATCCTATTTAAAAACTAAATACTTTGATGAGATGATAATAGTTGTTAAATACATGTTCCATTATCATATCAGGCATCTATGCAGGGTTTTAAGTCGGCTACTTTACAAAATAACCGTCATTATTTATTGTCACGAGATATGTCGCAGTCAGGTGAAAGGTCAGGTCTTTTTTTTTGTATGCAAACAGGTGTTTGTTTGGAAATTAGATTATTATTTCATATATAATATTCATTACAGTAAATCAAGTGTATATTCATAGGTTTTCCGTAAGATCCATATGCTAATTACTTTAAGTTTTATCCAAACGAACAACTTACCTAAACTTATTTTACTAAATAAACAATTTACTTAAACATTACCGAGTACGAACGAAGTCCTCCCGTATGCGACCCAACTCGATACGAATGCGATGCTTCATGCTGGTTTGTATTGTACCGAAAGTAACGAGTAACGAAACGATACGATAGTAACGAAGTTATCCCGTACGCGACGCGACTCGATGCGATGCTTCGTGCTAGCGCTCGATTGTACAGAAAGTAACGATTCGAAAGTGACGGGTACTGATTGGTTTAGTAAAGAATACATACGGTTACAGAATTTCTCGTTACTTTTACAGCTCTAAATAATACGTAAATATAAGCATCTAATGATTGATATGTCGATTTAAATGTAACCCATACTATAATTTCAGTATTCTGTAGTTAATTTATTCGCGGTTGCTTAGAAACGTTATTAAATAACGAGCATAACCTAGAGCAACGGCGTGAAGCGTGACGTGATAGCGAGAGGTCATAGAGTGACAGCATGACGTGATAGATGACTCACAGATGACAAAAACTTGCGTTTATTAGTATACTGTACATTAAATTTTTTTTCGTTCCTGTTTTTAATTTGGAAGTATTCAAATGCAGATTCGTAGCATCGTCCACAGCGTTCCCTGTGCAACCAAGTAGTTGGCGTGCGATGACGCACACAGGTGCAATTACCATACTCAGTGTCCTGTTGCCGTCACGGCTGGTGGTGACCTCTGATGATACCGTAATGTCGATCGGATACTGCCTGCATTGTGAGAGGTTCTCGAACATAGGCTTTTTCTCACTTAAAAGTAGCACGTTCACAGGTTGCATGGCCTGTCTCTCACCAGCCAACCTAAACACATGATGCGTGCAAAATAATTTCGGAGTGACCTTGTTCACTACAACCACAATAGCAATGTCCGTTGTCAATATACAAGGCTTGGAGCGAATGTTCGGCAACTATTCGGTCAGTTTTATCCTATTCGGCTGAATTTCTGGGTACTATTCGGCCGAACACCAAATACTTAGGATTTTTTTTTTAATAGCTGGACAACTGCCTGAAACAAAACGATTGATTAATTATATGGCAATGTATTTTAGATATAATTAAAAAATAATCATGTATAGTCAACTTCCGCAATGTCAAATCAAAACTAACAAACATACTAAATATCTATTAATTTGAACAATCATAACTGAAGTTTTAGAGTGAAGATTGTGATGCAGAAAAAACTAATTTTTCTGCATTGTCAAGTACTAGTAGCTACAAAGTGACATTAATAAAACGAAGGCCATAACTTAAGCTTTTCGTGCCACAATTAATCCATTCAAGCAAAACATTTGAGGCACGAATTTTCCCAGTTCCCCAGCTTGTCACTGACAAACGTCAAGGATGATGACTTTTTGGCCTATGTTCAACAATTAACATAAATGCCCCTCTCACGGACTTAAGAACGAGATGTGAAGATGTTTTTGCTATGAAAATAGCGCACTCGATTATCGATCAATATGGTGCATCTGAAGACTGGCAAATCGCATTACAAGAAGAATTGGTGGAAATAGCCAGTATCGAACAAGTTAAGGCGCAGTTCAGAATGTGTTATCAGCATTTCGGGCTTTAGAAAGATATACCTGTTGCTTATTCTGTATTATGAACTATCGGAGGTAAGCTTTTCCATCTTCACACCTCGTGCATCTTCACACCTCAGCGCAAGTAACCGATATTCTTAAGAAAGAAAAAGGAACTTTTCACAAATAACTCAACGTCGATATTCGAGGTCATTCTTCAACCATGTCAAAACAGGTGCATAGTTATGGAAGGTAACTACATTAATAGGCGGGCGAGAGATAAGCGCAGATTTTGATACCAGCCTGGCTGAATACTTTAGCCGAATATTCGGCTATTAGGCCACGAAGTCTGCCGAATATTCGGTATTCGGCGTATGGCCGAATATACTACACTATCCCATTCCCAGATGACTAACGGAAAGTAATTACCCAGCCACCTCAAGCTCAGCCTGCTTCGTTTACGATGATCTTTGTCAGTCGTTCTGATGAAAGTTGACATGAAAAGATACCATTGCTGTGGTTTTTACTGACTTAAAAAGATTTGAAGGTGTGTCTGGTGATTAAGTGAGTTGAACTCTCCGCTAGAGGACTGGATACGACAGATAACTTTTAAAATAACGAAGCTGTCGATAAACTTTTAATTTGACACAAAAATATACATTATATTTTATTCCGAAAACTATACAAGCGCATTACAACACACGTAAGGACGTAGAGTCGTATTGCAAGCGATCTTGCGCAGTTGCAGTTGTCGGGAGCATATATACGCGATGTAGAAATTTCTGGCGAACATTAAAGCACCGACTGTCTTTTCTGGAGAGTTAACAGTCACGTGAACAATATAAATCATACGAAAAGAACTAGAATTTATCCACAATTAGACAAAATCATGCGGATATATTGCTGATTACAAAATTATTTACATCATATCAACGAAATTAAACATTTCAGACAGTGAAAACCTCATCTTAAACACGGTTGCTGGTATAATATTCCCAATCAGTTTCTTAATTAGTATTCCGGGGAATTTAATCCATTTACAACAGTCCTTCAATTTCTTTACAGCACTTTCACTCATAAAACACCAGGCATTTTAATATATCTACAACCAGTCTCTTCCCATCCTTCCTTTTCCTTTCCGTTGGGACCTTCTAAGAACGGCAAGCTAATTTCAACGCTTCGTCGTTTGTTGTTCCTTCTTGCTCTTCCTGTCCTGCTTCATCTTCTCACTACGTATCTTTTTTCTCTGTTCGGATCATTTCTATCCTGTTTTCTTTCCTTTCCTTTCTTGGTATCCTTCCAATTTTCATAAAAATCTCTCTGTCTGTCTGTTGGTTCTTCATCACTTATATTTTATCTCCCAAATCGTCTTAACTTCCTAAATCGATATTGTTTGATTAACATGTTGTCATCCATTCGATAGAAATGTACATAAAATAATAATGGCCTTTTTCCAGATTGCTTACGTTATGTTTTCTATGTTGATATATCTTTCATCTATTTACTTATTAATTTCCAGTTTTCTGTAGCTATTGAAATTGCAGTTTGAGTAACTTGTAATTCTACACTAGACATTCACTTGAGTGAAGACATTCCAGTATGATTACTAAAGTGCAATACTATATTTTAAATTGTAGATAAACGCCTTTTTTTTTTGTAAATATCCCTTGTTATGCCGTATGCCGTTTCTGTCTTAAGACGAACTTAATTACTTATGAGAATGGTTATTTAAAGGTGACTGGGTCTTATTGCAAACAAGTGCGAAATTCCACGACCTCCCTGTCCAACAACAGCTGGGCACCTGCAATCGGTATGTTACTATAGTATACCTGTCACACTCTATGAGTAACGAGAACTGGAAGAGAGGGGAGGCAATAAACAAATAACGTCACTAGGGAAAAAAATATTGAAAACTGGTATTCGAGCAAAAGGCACAAAGCCGCCCTATAGTCAGGCTTGCCTTGACGTCAAAGTTGAAAGAAACATAGTAATGAGGCATCCATTAATTACGTGAGCTCAAATAGGGGGGAGGGGTCCGGCGAAATATCACCATAGGGGGGGGGGGGGGGAGGTGGCAGCGACGAAATTTCACGTCAACTTTTCATTTCAGATTGTCTCCCTTTAATCAACATCAGAGCTAAAAAGAATTAAGAAAAGGTCTACAAAATTACGAGGTCAGTGTCGTCACAGAAGGAAGAGGGTCCCCCAGATCTCACCACAGGGTGGAGGGTAAAGATTTACATCTGTTTGACCTAAAAAAAAGGAACTGATTCGTGACGTCGAAAAATTCAGATAGGTAGGGGCTATTACTGCACAACAATACGAAGTTTTAAATTGGCTGGTGTGGGATTGTTCCAGAATTTGAACTCGAACCAACGGTCCTCAATTTCAATTCAACATATCCGTCTCGTGGTAGCTGTACAGTAGTAACAGTGGAATGAGAAGCACATAAATGTTCCTATTTCGTTTCCTTAAAATTTGAAAAGAACCGATGTAGTACTGGAGGGAAGACACATTCTAGCTGCCACAGTATTTTGAATTGCAGAGCACAGATTTAAATGTGGATTCGGGATCGTTCTTGGATCGATCCTTTCCAATTATTTAGTGAGAGGTGTCTCTGATTGGTGGGGTGACGCGGCAGCTCTCGACTTGGCTCTTCGTGTCACGCTAATTGCTGCCCTGAATTGATTTAATTTATCGACTCCGGGCCGAGCCCTCCACAGCTGCTAGAACAGTCGCCGCCAGAGGCAACAGCGGGGGACGGGGAGGGTTTATTTTTTTTATCTCGTCGAGCCTCATTCATTTCCATAATTACAAGCTCGAGTGCCTTCGCGGACAGCCCGGAATAACGTATGTTGAAATATGCTTTCCCTCTCACGCCTGCCCCGTGCTCTGCAATTAATATACAACCCACCCATCTGTTGTTTGCTTTCGCTTCCGGCGTCTTTCCTGTACTGCACATTATTAATTCTTACCAAACTAATAACGTAATTGTAAGCGCCCGGGATACAGTTACGAGTAATTTGGCTAGCGTTCGAACCAATCCTAAAAATTTTTGGCCATTATTTCGCGAAAAACGAATACTTTTTAAATTTATATCTTTTTATTACACGACTGCATCCATACCACTATTTCAGATGGGAAGTAATTCTTTCGTTGCGTTTCTCAAAATCTCATTTATTTTGGCGTTCTTTGCACATTCCTCTTCTGATATGTAACCTACACGTCGGTTTATAAAAGAGTGGTAGCAAATAGAGTTGAAAAGCACAGGCTGATTAGTTTGACATCAGTGGAAATTAAATTGATATGCAATCACATCAGAGAAGTATGTGAGAAAAGAAACTTGTTTTCAGATTTATCATAGGCTAGGATATTTATGTGAATCTTAATTAGTGGGCTATATACAAGATATTTCGGACGAAAAGGAAAGAGATCGTGCGGCTCAGAATCTACCTAAGGCATTCAACAGAGAGACTAAAAAATCATCGGAGTGAATGAGAAAGTGACTTCCATGGTAGAGGAATTGTTAAAGGGTAGAAAGTAAGGAGTTAGGGTAGCAAACGCAATATCAAAAGTGAAAATGGCAGTGCTACAGGGCAGTACATTGGGACTATTGCTATTCATTATTATAATGAACGACTGAATGCTTTAAAGTCGGAAGTTAGGTTGTTTCCAGGTGACTTAATGGTAGAAATAGGATCAGAATGGTAGATGACTGTGATCAGCTGCAGGATTGAACCTGGATAGGATATCTAACTGTGTAAGTTATCAAGGAATGAACATAAATGCAAAGAAGAATTAGCTTATTAATTATACAGATAAAAAAAGCTAAATATTATATTGTGAGGGAAGGATACCTTGTTGAAAGCGTGAGATGTTAATATCTTGGCATAAAATTGAGAACAAACTCAGCTGAGCCGGATACATCGGGCAGGTGGTAGAAAAAGATCTAAAAAATACATCATTATTGGGTGACGAGGATATATTCGTAAAAGTGAAAAAATTTGGTTATAACAATTTGATGAGAACATTGCTTCAAATTTGATGAAGTAGTATGGGGTCCAAACATTGTAGCTGTAGGAGTTACAAAGGTGGGTAGCTAGATTTGTTTTTGAAAATTACCGAACAGCACAATAAGTAACTCTTATGATAAATAAACTTGACAGGCTTAGAGGAATGGGAAATTTTTTGTACAGTTCTGGAAAGCAGGAATTGGAATAATTACTTACTGCTCAACATAGCAAAAACACTGAAAGAACCTTAAAATTAAAATTGTAAAGAGTAAAAGTAGGTGAGTGGAGAAATTGTATTGAAAGAATTTAAGATAAGATGAAAAAATAATTTAAAAATAAATAAAAAAACAACATAAATGCGAAAATAGGTTAGTATGGAAGTTGCCACCGGAGCATTTGCTCCATTGCAATTAAATTAAAATTAGATCTAATAACCGTCTTATCCTAATCCGTTGTTTTGAAATATTTCAACGAGATTAATTTCTGGAACTGAACCATTAGCGCTTACTGAAAGGTTATTGGAATAGTATTACCTGTTATACATTACTTCGCAGTTTCAATGGTCTAATTGTACTTGTCATTTTTGACACATTTCTTCTTATTTTCTGCGACAGATACGAAATAAATCGTTATTTAAAAATTCTTATTACAACACAACAAATCTTCTTTTCGCTGTTTATATTATTAGATTATTTTTAGATGATTATTAATATTAGTGATACGAACAAGTGTTAATGATGACCTTTAAACCCATTATATAATGCCCCTAGATTATGCCCCTAAAAAGTTCAAACTGGCAGTATCGAATGTCAACAATCCTGATGGATTGAAATTTCAAAAAGTTTGTTGCTTGAGTTGTCTTGTTTCTTGCCGCCTAAGGTAGTGTAGTCGCAATCCGTTACTTCACAGCTGGAGATGGGTTGCGACAGACTTATAAAGTTAGAAGTGGGAGATATGCTTAAAGGATCGAGACAAAAGTCGCTCGAGGGTTTACTCTGGAAAACCATGTCGTCATTCGCCTGGAGTGTTTTAAGAGGAGGGTGGAAAATTTAGAACTTTACTTGTCTACCTGTCATTACATCACTAAACGCTGTTAATGTCTATTAGTTTCATGTGTTAGTGCGGAGCTATACTATCATTTATTAGATCTGTGGCAATTTATCAAAGAATGGTTTTGTAACAATTAAGAAAAAACAGAGACATCCGCATCAAGTGACTTTGTATTAAGAGGATTTGTTAAAATTTCTAATTGCCATCTGGTTAGATGCAACATGGCAGTAGCGAAAGGTGACGAGGCATTGTGGAAGAGTAGAACGCACTAGTCAGTAAACAGACCTGTCGACCGTTTGTGGCTTGTGCAGAAATTACACAGTACAAACCGTAATACAGTCCACCCGCACCGAATCTGCTTATGTTCCAGCATGGTTTTTTTTTTTTTTTTAATTATTTATGGTCGTTGGCTTGCGCCATTTGACCAGCTGATTAATTACAATATTTTACAGTTCCATTTAGTCTAGACATAGTACAATTTATTTCTATTATAAACATTAATATATTTTGATTCGGTATTACCTATAGATAGTAGTACATTTTATATCCATGATGGCCAATGCGGTGATCAACATTCCTGTTATATATTACACTTGTTGGATTTTTCATACATAATTGACTATTCTATTGAAAATGTTGTATTACATTGGAGTGGTAATTAGTTTAGACATAGTACAATTTACATTTATTGTGACCTTCATGTATCATTTGTTTCGGCATTACCCATAGATTGGAATACATTTTATATAAGTAATAACCAATGAGATGAGTAAGGTAATTAACAATCCTATTACAAGTTTTACATTGGATTGTTTTGTCAAATAATTTAAACTGGGTATTTTGTATTTTTCATTCGGACTTTTATAATGAATAAGTGTGTGAATAATTTCTCGTCTTTTACTTTATGATTTGAAACGTGAGTCTATCATGTGGGTATTATTTTATTGTAGTGTATTAAATTTTTCCTTAGCAAGCTTTTATCTGATTATTGGTTGTCTATATCTGTCATTAGGTGATATCTCCTATTTTGATGGGAAGTTCAAAGTTTTAGGTTGGACTCATGTAGAAATCGGGCTAGTGCTCCATACACATCTTGTCTTTGTGACATCAAGAGGGAGGTTACGGAGGTCGGAAGAGGTATATTTAGTTTTACTAGAGTTTTGTATAGTTTGTTTTGGGGGTTCTTGTACTGATTGCAAGCTAGGATGATGTGATTTAAATCCGCTACTTCTTCGTGGTCTTCCTGACAAGAGGGTGATTGGAGCACTCCTATTCTATATAGATGGCTTGGGAAACTTCCATGGCCCAATCTTATGCGGATTATTGATGATATGTGCCTTCTGCTCATTCTGCAGGTTGCAAACCAAGGTTTGGGTGGAATATTGGGTTGAATTGAAGCGTAGTGCTTTCCTCTGACCGATTGGGTTGTGGACCATGATTCTGACCAGTCACTAATATATTGTTTCTTGATAATAGGTATAAAGTCAGTGTGTGGCAATTGAATGAATTGTCTCTCTCCGTGTGATAAACTATCTTTTGCTAATATGTCGACTGCTTCATTGTGTTGAATTGACGCATGACCTTTGATCCATACTAGGTGTACATCTTTCCCTTCTACGTAGGCCGCATGCATCAGTTGTATAATGTCTACTAAAATCATATTGAGGTCACTATGTCTATTTGGGTTGTCTAGTTTTAAGGCTACGCTTTTCGAATCTGTTAGGATCAGCATTTTACTGTATCGCTTGAATCCGTATTTTATTGCTTCTCTGATTGCGAGGGCTTCGGCTGTGTATATCGAAGTTTCTGGTGGTAGACTGACTTGCTTAGATACTTTTGATTCAGGACAAAAGTAGGCGTATCCAACTCCGTCGGGGGATTTGGATCCGTCAGTGTAAATGTGGATGTGATTCGGCCACGTTTGAGATAAGAACCCCTCCGCTAAGGATTTTATTTTCCCACTTTTCATAATCCAATTTGGTAGATAGTGTATATTGGGTTTGAATCTTAGAACCTCGTAGTCTTTTGAAAAGAGGGGTAGCATTTCATTTTGGATAATTAAAGGTGCCATAAGTTTTATTTTTTCGTAGCTTAGGATCAACAAAGGAGTTCTTGAAATGGTGGACATATCACTTTTCTCCATCACTTTTGTATAATCTATGGCCTTTTTCATTACAGGGTGATTTGTAATTGCTGCTCGCCTGGTTAAGTAAACCGATGCTAACAGCTGACGGCGGATGACCAGAGGCATTTCCTTTGCCTCCACTAATAAAGCGTTAGTTGGCGTGGACATCATCGTTCCTAAGCATATTCTTATGGCTCTATATTGCAGGATGTCTAATTTGCGGAGTATATACTTGGGTGCATTACCGTAACAGTGGCTTCCATAATCCAGGATTGGTCTAATGAGTGCTCTGTACATAATTAGAAGAATGGCAGGGTCGGCTCCCCACCAAACACGTGATATCGATCTTAAGACGTTCAGGTGACGTTCCGATTTGGTTAAGATTTGATCGATGTGTTTTTTCCATGTAAGTTTGCTATCAATCAGTAGCCCGAGGTGTTTGACTGATGTTCGTACCGGGAAAAGGTAGGGCCCTAGCTGAATCTCCGTCTCTCTGAGGGTGCACTGTTTCCGGGAAAAGATTACAATTGACGATTTCGTTTGCGATATAGTTAATCCTAATTGAAGAGTCCATTCGTATAGCTTTTTGGCGGCTTCTTTTAATCTCCAGATGTTTATGCCTTGAGAGGGAGACCATGTGTAGACGCAAACGTCATCTGCAAATTGCAATACTTTTATCGATGGGCTGAATATATTTTCTATGTCAGCTATATAGATGGCGAAGAGAATGGGACTGAGAATTGCTCCTTGCGGAATTCCTTTAGTGACAATGCGTGGTCCGTATAGAGTATTGTCCTGTTGTCGGATGTATATGGTCCTACAGCGAAGGAGATTATATATACCACGCAAATATACTTCCGGGAGTTGTAATGTTCTAAGCTTTTCAATTAAAGTCGGTATCTGGACATTATCATATGCTCCTGTTATATCCAAGAATAAGGCTGATAGGTATCCTTTATTGATAAAGGTGCGTTCTATATCGAGGGTAAGTATACTCAGATTGTCGTTTGTACTTTTCCCTTTTCTAAATCCGTACTGTGTTTTCGGTAACTTGCTGTGGTGCTCCAGCCACCATTCTAATCTCGTTTTGATTATTCGTTCAAATGTTTTAGCAATACACGAGGAGAGAGCTATAGGGCGATACGAGTTTGCACAGTTACTATCTTTACCCGGCTTCTGTATTGGTATAATAATTTGTGTTGTCCAGTCTTCCGGGAATTCACTTTTGGACCATATGTTCGTAAACAGTGTAGCAATATTAATTTAGCTCTGGGTGGTAGGTGAAACAGCATCAGATAGTTTATATTATCTATTCCCGGCGCTGAGTTGGTTGACGTTTTGAGGGCCATGTCCAGCTCCTCAAGCTTGAACTCTTTATCTAAAATATTTTGTCGATTCTCTTCCTTGGAATCATTTGAGGGGCTTGAGAGACTTGGTGGAACTGTAGGCGGAGCAATTTTATTGGCGAATTCTTCCATCCTTTGTTTAAGCAGTTTCTTCCATTTTGTTAAGGATTTCATTCCTGTAGTTTTTCCGAAATCTGTTTATGGTATTCCATACTGTGTTCAAAGGTACATTCTTGTTTAGCTTGTTGCAGAATTCCTTCCAGCAGTCTTTTTTCCTCGTTTTCAGAATTCTTTTGGTTTCAGCGTCGGCTTTTTTATAGTTTATAAAATTTTCCCACGTTGCTGCTTGTTTGTATCTAGTTAGTGCTAATTTTCTTTTGGCCGTTGATCTGGAACAAACTTCATTCCACCATGGTACCGGGATTCTTTTTCCTGTCGTTTCAGGGTTACATCGAGGAATTGATTTTTCTGCTGCGTTGTTTATGATTTTTATAAATTCTTGATATTGATGGCTAATTGTGTTGTGAGAACAAACATGATCTAATTCTGTCTCTATTGCCTGACTGTATTTGGCCCAATTGGCTTTCCGGATATTCCACTTTCTATAGGGTAGTGAATTCTGTGGTTTGGTCCACTGTTTGGTTGATATAATGATTGGGTAGTGGTCCGAGCCCCATGACTGCTGCAGGTTATGCCAATGAAAATCGGTTGCCAGGGAGGGTGAGCAGATAGATATGTCTATTACAGATTTTCGATGTCCAGTTTGGGATTAAAGTTGGTGAACCGTCATTCAGTACGTACAGGTTAAGTTCATCTATTAGTTCCATGACAGCTTCCCCGAATGTGTCGTTTAACTCGCACCCCAAGTTGTGTGGTGTGCATTTAGGTCTCCGCATATTAAGAACGGTTCCTCTACCTGCTTAGTAAGTGCTCGCCATTCTCCGCTTCTAATTTTTGTTTGGGAGGGCAATAATGGAGATAATGGACAATTTCGTATTATGTACCTCTTACCCTAACTGCAATGGCTTGGAATGAATTTATGCGCGTGTGGTCAATATAAATTGCTGTAAATGGAATCCTGGTTTGTATTTCTATGGCTACACCTCCTTTTCCATCCTCTCTGTCGTTGCGTAATATGTGGTAGCCTTTGAAGTGGAGGGGAGTATCAGGTTTTAGCCAAGTTTCTGATATTGCCGCTATTGATATGTCATTACAGCTTAATTCTCTTTGAAAGGATTCTTGGTTTGCTCGAATTGATCTAGCGTTCCATTGCAGAACTTTAAATTTGGCCATTGGGTTGGAATATGTTACTAGTCTTTCTAGAACAATTGAAGGGTTTAGTGAATTCTCTGGTGACGATCTTGCATCTTTAATCAAAAACATAATAAGATTGAATATTTTTTCTATTAGGCTTTCATTTTGTGGATGTAATATCTCAGTATGAGCATAAGGAACATTGTGCTGCTGATTCGTTGGAGGCTGTATGAGGTTTGTGGTTTGAATCGCTTCGCACGGAGGGGAAGCGTATGGCGCAGTTTCCGCCTGGTCCGTTTGGGCCGAGTATAATTGATGGCCTGTGATGATTGGAGCGGTGGGGCCGTTATATGTGTACAGGGAATTTCCTTGTATTCAGGTCTGCGTTTTCTTTAGTGAATCTTGTATTTTTAAAGGATTTAGGGCCTTTGGTCCAGACATATCGATTGGGAAAATTATTGTTATTATTGTGCTGTAAGGTACTGGATGGTTCGGGTTGATTAGAATCTACTTGCACTGTTTGGAAATGTATATGCTTTGGAGGCTCGGCTGTGATTTTTGCGTAGCTGTGAGCCATTTCACCGTATTGGTTGGGGTGGGAGGCATATATTCTATTAATTTTTTCCGCTCGTCGTCTCTGATATTCTGGGCAATTTTTGTCAGTGGCAAGGTGATTTCCGTTGCAAAATATGCAGCATGGGGTTGCCCTGAGAGGGGCAAAGTTTGTAGTCATGAGGCCCTGCGCACTTGCTACATCTTTGTTGGCTACGGCATTGCGCTTTGACGTGATTATAGCGTAAACATTGGAAACACTGAATTAGTGGTGGGATGTAAGGCTCGACTTTGCATCGCATTCCGTAGAGGTAAACATATTCAGGAAGAACCTGGGATTTGAAGGAAAGTAAGCAAACTGGCAGATCTCTGAGGGTTGTCTTCCCGTTGTTTAGGTATCTTTTAGAGAAGCGTTTGACGTTAATCACTTTATACTGACTTTCAATGGATTCAGAAATTTCCTTAAGGCTTAAACTAGTGTCTACGTTTCTAACTACGCCCTGTCTTGTTGTCATAGAGGTTGGGATATATGCCTCCAAGCTGATTTCTTTAAAGGATTCTAGCGCAACCAGTTGGTTTGCTGACTGCCCCGTTTTACATTCAATTCTGACTCTGTTACGCCCCGCTTGTACAATGTTAACTATTTTATCTTTTAGGTGGCTATGATTCTGAAACAAAAATTTCCCCAACGCCATGGGATGCCATTTACCCACGTTCCCGTCTATGCTTTCTATTATCACAATGAATGGACCATTGTCCGATGCACTAAATCTGTTGTTAACACTGTTATTGTTCCTGGCTCGCGTGGAGTTTACATGATCGTTCACTGTTGACTGCACACTGGGAAGCGCAAGCTGCTCACCTGCTAGTACCGTTGTTGGTTTTGGCTGCTAGTTGTCTGCTGCCAACTCCATTCTGATGGTTTCTGTTTCTTCTTGCTCACTGCGTCCCTCTTGCCTCATCTTCTTCTTCAGGGAGGAGTCGAAGTTTGCAGATGTTTCTCTTGTTGGTGGAGAGCGAGGGCGATTCTTTGCAGTTTGCTGGCGCTGATTTGTTTGTAGATCTTCCGTTAATGTAGCTGATGGTAGTGGTGGAAAATGGTCTTGGTACTGGAGTAGGGGGGGGCTGGTCTGATATGTTGAACGTCTCACATTGCTGACTGAAGTTGTTGATCGGTGTTGAAGATGACTCACTGTCGTAGCACGTTTGTAGAGCTGTTGCTATCGATTGTCCTGTATCGTAAAGCTGCCCTTCCATTGCTGTAGACTTTACCTACGGCGAAGACAAGGTTGTCTTGTCTGCCACAAGCAAAGTTAAAGTAAAACCACAAACAAAGTTAAACTAACACACACACTTGCAGAAATGAGGAAATTTGTTCACTGCTCTGAGCCTACGAGGAAGTTACCGGTTCGGCGACTCAATGCGAACTCCCACCAGCATGGGTTGGCGGCTTATAAACACAGACTAGACGGGCCGCTACGCGCAGAATGCAGATACCTGTTTCATGGCTGCTGTTTTGGCTAGGAACACACTAATCTCAGACAGAGGCAGTTAGTTTCGATTCAGATAGCAAAATGGAACGAATAAGCTCCATGAAATGGCCAGCAAGCTTAGAACCGTTGTACAAGACTATCAGGATCACAAAGTGAGAGTGATACGGAATGTAGCCAGTGTCAGAACTGTGAAACCGCCGGCCTCGGTAGCGTAGGGGCTAGAGTGTTAGCTCCACGTGCCGAAGGCCGCCGGTTCGAATCCGGCCGCGGGCATGGATGTTAAGTGTTGTGTGTCTGTGTGAATGTCCTGTCCGTCCTGTGGCGTCCATACATTGGGAAAAAATACACATTGAGCTGGCTGTATGGCCTCCGTTGCCGAATGCCATAAAAAAAAAAAAAAAAAAAAAAAACTGTGAAACCAGTCGGAAGTTGAAACCATGCTGGTAAAAGGTCAACGACTAAGGCTTTCGGCTTTCATAAAACATAGTCCACCTCCCGAAGGTTGGATGGATCCTCCCGATGGAAGGTACTACGACAGGTGGGGACGGCCAGTTCCTCTCCTCTGGGACCTACTGTTTGGAATGACATCTGAACCGCGGAACATACTGGCGCAGCTCATGCGATCAAATAAAACTCTTAATAATTCGTAGCCTTGCCGGGATTTGAACTTCGAACCGGAGTAGGGATGTAACGGAGCTCCGCATCTGCAAGTGCGGAACTTTCGAGAAACACAAATCTACAATTTTTATCGGATCTACAAGAAATTTTGCGCCATATGCTTTAAAATAAGTGGAAAAATAATGTTTACATTTTGTTTACAAAACTGCATCCCCCTTTCTACCTCTTAAGGCAAAGGTACAGGTGCAAATTTTCTGTTTTTTGCATTACTTGAAAACTGTTGGGAAATCGGCGGTAAAAGGGAGTGCTGATGGAGGGAATCTGATCGAATGGCATGAAACTTTAGAATTTTCGCTCATCGCCAGGTGCTCTGCTATTTTATTGCGTCGCGGTCAGTTTCGCGTGGGGTCTGTTGTGTTGGCCCCCTGGGCTCGCCAGTGTAACTGGGTCGCGCTGAGGGTGTCCTGCTAATTGCGTCGCTCCTTACTCCAAGCACCCAACAGTCGCCGTGCTGTAACAACCACACTGCACTGAGATGGTGTCTTCGCTGCACTTTCCAGACACCATCTTACACACTATTTTTATTTCAAAATAATTTTTTTCCCCTAGAGTCACAGTTTAGTCTGCAGCCTCACAAATGTAAGCCTCTACCTCTGGCGGCAACTCAAGAAGTAGAGTACTCGTATCACCATTTATTTCCAAGTGTTAATTTTAAGATGGGTGCTTTTATGTCAAAAGTGTCTGAAGCTGTATGCTGCAATGATAGTGAAAAAGTCAAAAATAAGACGTTTGAAATGCAGCTCTGTTTTTTACCAATGTTATAAATGCAGGACTTTGGATGTATATTTTCTACTCAATCACGCAGTGACGGCACAATAAATTTGGAACCGAGTTAGAATTTAGTTTCGGATAAAACATAAGACACATTTAATCCCGAGTTCCTATGTGAATCGACCGACAATGCGAACACGACGGACAGAACGAGAGAAGACTAACGAAAACAGAATATATTCATCTGCATCTTTCGTAGAAGAGGAAAAATTATCACTTATGTGATCAAAATGAATACGAACACAACGAGGAAATATAACAAAACAAAAATGAAATCAAAGATTACATTCATAAAAGGCAATTAAACGGTGTTAAATAAGCATTCAACTCATAGACAAACCCGTAAACAAAATTTCCTTTTGAAAATATTATTTTAAGTGGATTTTTTTCAAACAGAAATATTCGATTTGCTCTTCATATTGGTTTGACTAATGTACACGAACCGTTTACGTAACTTTTACTACCGTATTTATTTCTACAGGTTTTTAAAACAGTACATTTAACTGATTTGAATGAAAATTGATAGGGAGTTAGAATATAATATGGATAAGTCATAGGATACATTGCATCTCGAAAAATCGAATAGTTCCTTTTTGGAATCGAACGAAATTGCGAACACAACGAGTAAATCAACAGAATACCAACGGAAATCATGACTGTCTGGGATGCGAACACAGCAAGTAAATGAGACACGAAATCTAATATGTATCAATAGTTTCTCAACTCCGCACCTAAATAATTTAAGAAAACCGTTTACTCACGGATGAAGTAGCGGACAAAAGTTAGTTCAATCAAGTACTAGGCATGAATATATTTGCATACACATTTCTGTTTATCCGTAGTAATTAATTTCCTTCATTTTGTTACTTTGGTTTCAAGATCAATGGCTTCATTCATAGGTACCTCATGTCTGTTCACAACCCAAAAAAAAGTTGTAATAGGCCTATATATTTTTAATTAGAGCATCAATAACTACTTCATATCTCATTAAGTTCAAGCAAAAAAAAAAAAAAAAAATAAACAAATGTACCTAAGGAAGTAAATGTTTTAGAGATACAATATACTTTTGTTATTGGTTGTAGCATGTGAGCCATACAGTTTACTACGCCCATGTAACAAACAACGCACTTTCATCACTTACGCGAATCCAGCCAAACATTACTAAATTTCAAATACACTAAACAAACCAAAAAGAGTACAAATTTAGACATGACGTGTTAGTAAAAATTTATTCGAAGAGAACGAAATTTATTTTACACGTCAGTAACACGTCTAAGCAAAAGTTTATTAATATAGATAAAACACGACTATAACCAAGAAAACTGAGCACACTGTGAATCTTTCAAGAGCTGAATGAGTCAACGCATCTGTATAATGGATAGCTGCCATGCTTAATATTTAATGCTGCATTTGCTTAGGTATAGTCCAGCTAATGGTATATAGCGCGCAGTACAAAACCTACGATTCCTGCCAGTGTAGTTTTCCTGATCAGCATATTGAGATTTTGCTAAGGGTAGTACCAGCAGATATCTCTCGCCAATAAATATGACATTCCGAAAGAGTGCTTCCCAAAAGTGACTTTTAATATTGTAAGCGTTGGTATTCACCCGTACGTCGAATGTCACTATCTGTGAAATTTGCCGCCGGCGATAATCGTAATTCTTTCTATATGGCCTCCAATATCTGGTGTGTGACCAACGCTTTTGTTAATCAGCTATCTAGTGTTGTTCTCCTAAATGACTCATCGAGGCTTTCTATCTACTATAACAGGGGTGGCCAACCTGTGGCTCGCGAGCCACATGCGGCTCTTTGAAGGATTATTTGTGGCTCTCGATAAATGTACCAGAGTTCCCTTTTCAATTTTGTGTTATTATATTTTTTAAAATTATTATCGTTCCGTAAGTGTTTCAAAATGTCTTTTAAATTACTGATAACAAACATGAAAGACTAAGTGCAATGTTGTAACAAATTTCATTTCCGTCCAAGTTAAGAATGATATGACTCATCGAAAACTGTGAGAACGAACATAAACAGTGGTGTGATCGACCTACTCCAGACCGATCTTGAATTTGTAAACTTTCATTGCAACGGACAGTTGACACTGTGCTCTGGAGGAAACAATTTGTATCACTCTTACTACGGGTATAATTTGTAATCTGGAATTTTTGGTAAGTTAACTATAATTTGTTTCGTAGTATGTAACACGTATTATTGTTTTAATAACACAAAACTTGTATTTTCTAAATTTCTTTATTTCCAGTTCTTTTAAAAATATGACGACAGAGAACGAAAATAAAATAATAAAATATGAGCAAGAAAATAGAAGATTTAATAATGAGTGGGAGGAGAATTTCTTTTTTATTGACAATAACAGAAAAGCATTATGCTTTATTTGTAATTCTACAGTCAAAAATAATAAAGCTAGCAATTTACGTCGACATTATGAAACCAATCATCCTCAGTTTTCGAAGCAGTATCCACCAAATTCCAAATTAAAATCAGACAAACATGCTTCTTTAAAATCAAAATTAAATAAACAACATTCAATTTTGATGACCTTTAGCAATGAAGCTAATAATGTGGCTGAAGCCAGTTTTTTTATTGCCTGGAATATTTCTCGTGCAAAACGCCCGTATGGAGAGTTTATTAAAAAAAAGTTGGAAGATGTACTTAAAGTTTTAGATCCAAATAATGCAGCATTGCACACAGTTGTTTCGCAAATTCCCATCTCGAGACACACAACCGAACGACGCTTAACTGCAATTAATTCACCTCTTGAATATAATTTAAAAATGATTTTAAGAACTGTGTATTGACGAATCGACAGATATCACAGATCTTCCGCAATTGGCAGTTCTCATACGTTTTGCTTCACCTGACTTTGTTGTTAAAGAAGAATTATTAGATTTAGTAGCACTTCAAGAGTCAACCCGCGATGTCGATATTAAAAATTCATTAGATTCCATAATAAAAACTTTTGAAGTGCCTCTCAATAAACTTGTAAGCATTGCAACTGATGGAGCTCCGGCAATGCTGGGTTAAAAAATCGGTCTTATTGGGCTTTTAAGAGATGATTCTCAAATTCCACAATTCACACCGATTCACTGCATAATTCACCGAGAACATCTCGTTACAAAATATCCTGCTGTTATGAAAACAGTGTTACGCATTGTAAATTACATTTGCACCAATGCAAAAAATCATCGACAATTCAAAAATTTCCTTGAAGAATTAAAGGACGAAGAACTTCCAAATGACATTAATTTATTTTTCATTGTTAGATGGTTTTCTAGCTACAACGTATCTACATCGATTTGTAGATTTTTTGTTCGGATAACTGCATTTCTAAAAGAAAAGGAAATAACCTATTCAAAATTAGACGATGACGAGTGGTTGCAAGGCTTAATGTTTTTGACTGATGTCATGGAACATTTGCAAACACTGAATTTACAATTGCAGGGGAAAGATAGAATAATATCTGATCTCTCACAGTGTATATTTAGATTTCAAACTAAATCACAACTTTTTGAAAAGGACATTAAAAATAAAACATTTTGTCATTTTCCTCGAATTAAAATAATTTGTTCCAATACTAAACAAGAAAAACTCAACGAGTATATAAAAAACCTAGAAGGAATATTGACGAAATTCCAAAATAGTTTTCAAAACTTGAAACATTTTAAATCGTCTCTTGATTTTTTCCTAAATCCAGTTGAAATTAACATAATTCAAGGTGAGTTTTCCATTTACAATATAATTATGACCCAAAAAGCATCTGGAGAATTAGAATTAATAGAGATGCAAGAAGATCAAGCTCTACAATTAAAATATAAGTTGACAACGATTACTGAATTTTGGAAATTTTTACCATAATCGAAGTATCATGAATTAAAAATGGCTGCTTGTAGAATTATTTCAATATTCGGAACAACGTACTTATGTGAATCATTTTATTCCACTTCAAAATTCGTGAAATCCAAACACCGATCTGTATTAACCCACCAGCATCTCAAAGAATTACTGAGAAGTGCTGTCACCAATTATTCACCAAATTTTAAAGAACTATCAAGAGAAGTAAAATAAAAGTGTTTAATTTTTAATATTTAAATTCAATACACATATTTTTCACTTTTATTGATATGTTTTTAATAAATAAATTCTGTAAAAAAATTTTTAATACCTTTTAAATATGTATTTAATTGCGGCTTGCGAATAATTTCAAATTTTGAAAAATGGCTCGTACTATCAACGAGCTTGGCCACCCCTGTACTATAATCTTCTATAATTTCGTAAGGTCATCCACTCACCTCGATAGCGATTGGCTGGAAAACGGTGTCACGTGTCAGCCTTCGCTCGCAAAACAGCGACCAGTGATACCATTAGAAGGAATTCGTGGTTATGTCTACAATTTAATAACTAAACAAATGCTGCCAAATTAATTGGCATAATACATTCATTAAGTTTGATTTTTATAGAGTTTCATAGTTAAAATAATTTAATAAATTTTGCGGCTGTAGAAACATGGATCTGCTTTTCAGTAACATGTTACTAATTAAAGCAACTTAAAAAACTTATTAAAAAAAATTGAATTACTCAAAATCTTTGCTCTAACCACGAATGACAATTGTCATTCCGGCTTAGAATAAATTTCAGTTTAATTACAACTTTCCCTCATGTTGTTTCTTGACCAAAATTTACGTTTTATTTGCTTTTTAGGCATTTTACTGAACACTTTCCTTATTGGTCTTCATTTATGTTCGCTTCATTTGAGTTATTAGGTTATTTTAAGTGGACATCAGATCAAATGTGTCACCGAATCGACTATTCTGGCAACTTATTTCGACGGAGTTGCTCAACTGTTTCATAATATGGAATGTGTATTAAGTTCTCTGGCCGTCACAGATACTATCACCAATGTTTACTTTATGAGTGTTGGCCCAGTGTGAATAATAAACAACGTGATGCTTTCGAGGCAAACAGGATTTTAAGATTTTGCAAAGTGAACTTGAAGGGTCAAATACAAGTTCGTATCTAAGCAAGTTCCAGTGCATGACCTTTGAAACAGTAACACGATAGGGCGATCGTTCCTGTCCGTGTTTAATACCTATCCCTATTAATACTTCTGAGTTCTTCAAGCTCAAGATATTGTATTCATCTTAAGGGTGAAACACAGGTCAAGCTTATATTTGGCCAGATCAAATAAACCTGTCATAATCTTTCATCGTAAAACTGGAACTATTCTAGACCCGTGACGATACGCAAAAAAAAAAAAAAAATAATAATAATCACGGGCTTACACTAGTGACACATTTATATTACAATTTATTTTGCAGCCTTACAACTGTATTAAGATTAACCGTTTGTACTTATCTTTATTACGTTTCACAATGTGTAATATTTAACTGACAACCAAAATGCACGGATCACGTATCAAAAATTTCTCTTTTCTCTAGGGCTATGTTGATATGATATACACTCCTGGAAATTGAAATAAGAACACATTGACGCCGGTGTGTAAGACCCACCATACTTGCTCCGGACACTACGAGAGGGCTGTACAAGCAATGATCAAACGCACGGCACAGCGGACACACCAGGAACAGCAGTGTTGGCCGTCGAAGGGCGCTAGCTGCGCAGCGGTTGGGCACCGCCGTAGTCAGTGTCAGCCAGTTTGCCGTGGCATACGGAGCTCCATCTCAGTCTTTAACACTGGTAGCATGCCGCGACAGCGTGTACGTGAACCGTATGTGCAGTTGACGGACTTTGAGCGAGGGCGTATAGTGGGCATGCGGGAGGCCGGGTGGGGTACCACCGAATTGCTCAACATGAGGGGTGCGAGGTCTCCACAGTACATCGATGTTGTCGCCAGTGGTCGGCGGAAGGTGCACGTGCCCGTCGACCTGGGTCCGGACAGCAGCGACGCACGGACGCACGCCAAGACCGTCGCATCCTTCGCAGTGCCGTAGGGGACCGCACCGCCACTTCCCGGCAAATTAGGGACACTGTTGCTCCTGGGGTATCAGAGAGGACCATTCGCAACCGTCTCCATGAAGCTGGGCTACGGCCCCGCGCACCGTTAGGTCGTCTTCCGCTCACGCCCCAACATCGTGCAGCCCGCCTCCAGTGGTGTCGCGACAGGTGTGTATGGAGGGACGAATGGAGACGTGTCGTCTTCAGTGATGAGAGTCGCTTCTGCCTTGGTGCCAATGATGGTCGTATGCGTGTTTGGCGCCGTGCAGGTGAGCGCCACAATCAGGACTGCATATGACCGAGGCACACAGGGCCAACACCCGGCATCATGGTGTGGGGAGCGATCTCCTACACTGGTCGTACACCTCTGGTGATCGTCGAGGGGACACTGAACAATGCACGGTACATTCAAACCGTCATCGAACCCATCGTTCTACCATTCCTAGACCGGCAAGGGAACATGCTGTTCAAACAGGACAATGCACGTCCACATGTATCCCGTACCACCCAACGTGCTCTAAAAGGTATAAGTCAACTACCCCGGCCAGCGAGATCTCCGGATCTGTCCCCCATTGAGCATGTTTCGGACTGGATGAAACGTCGTCTCACGCGGTCTGCACGTCCAGCACGAACGCTGGTTCAGCTGAGGCGCCAGGTGGAAATGGCTTGGCATGCCGTTCCACAGGACTACATCCAGCACCTCTACGATCGTCTCCATGGGAGAATTGCAGCCTGCATTGCTGCGAAAGGAGGATATACACGGTACTAGTACCGACATCGTGCATGCTCTGTTGCCTGTGTCTATGTGCCTATGGTTCTGTCTGTGTGATCATGTGTTGTATCTGACCCCAGGAATGTGTATATAAAGTTTCCCATTCCTGGGACAATGAATTCACGGTGTTCTTATTTCAATTTCCAGGAGTGTTCAAACATTAATGGGTGCTACAATCCTATGAGCATTGATTCAATTTTCTCTTTAGGCATCCCGATCTCGAAACCTCTTCTTAACAACATTATCATTTCACATATCAATTGCTTCCATCAATTCCAGTTTCTTCCTTACTACATCCTTCCTTTTCATTTCTTAACTAGCTGACCCGACAGACGTTGTCTGGTCCAAATTTCAATAATTTTGTTTGCTGTCGTTTTGTGAATATGTGAAAAGCTATTGAAAACCTATAAACAAAGTAAAATTATTGTTTCCATGGTTATTCAATTTAAGGAGGAGTATGCTAATGGGAAATTTTACATTCTATATGAATTCTATCGATAGTACACCCTGAAATGCTTGAAATGTGTGATGTGCCTAGAACGTGATTAACTTAGAACCACGCGGTTTTGTTTCAAAATTCAATTGAGTTATTTCTATCGCGGGAACATAAGGAACAAAAAAATAAAAATAATTACGCATATGTATCGTTATAATCCTGAGTTATGGTCTTCAGTTTATCCAAAAATCTCATAAAAAAATCACTTTCAGTTTTCACCAAATTTTTCAATTTTCCCGGAAGCTGTTCAAATTTTTCTTTCTCCAAAATGTTTATTCGGACTATTAGGAACATTTAAAAAAATAAATAGTGAAATCGGTCCATAGAAAAAAAAGCACTTTGTTTCTCCCGAATTTTCCAATTTCCCGGGCAACTTCTCCAATTTTTCTTGCTCTAAAAATCTTAATCGGACTGTTACGAACATTGAAAAAATAGCCTAATCGGCCCTTAGAAAAAAGTGCTTTCAGTTTTCCCGAATTTTCCTGACAATTTTTCTTTTTCTGCCGAAAACCTGATTTTAGCTATTACGAACACTTTTAAAAAAGATTTAGCCAAATCTTCCAGCCGTTCTCAAGTAATGCGGTTACCAACGAACAGCATTTCATTTTTATTTATATAGATTATCCGTCCACCGAAGATACTGCTTCATACCTTTGGTGACATCTTTGACCTTTTTTACTAAGGTTTTCAGAGTTAATATTGCTCTTTATTATTACATATTTACGCGATATTTTCACAATAATGATGTAAATTCCAAATAAAGGCTATGCACCTCACAACATATAAGCAGACAAAATACAGGTTGGTTACTCAGAATGACACGTTTTAATTGAGGACGGGTACAGGGCAGCCCGAGGCGTAGGCGGTTCAGTATCATAGAGATGCGTGCAGCCAGTCCTCTGTGAACCAGACAGCAAACGAATGGCGGCAGATCTGTCGCAGTGCTCCACTGTCGCGATAATACTTCCAGCAGCGGTGACCGATCGGTCACTGCCACGCCCGGCGGGGTCGTCACATGGCACCGGGATATCCATGGCGTCCATTTCTCTCCGCCTTTACACGCACAGAACTATCTTGACCAACGTCCAGCATGAGCGTCGTGCACTAATCCGCTTACACGCAGACCTCCCGACTCAGATGCTTCCTATTTGACCAGGTATAACGTCACGGTATTACTCTGCCTCTTAATGACATGTGCAACAGTACAGATCACATAGTATTATAGCGATCTATTACTACGAATCATTTGTACCGAACCTAGTGGTTGAGCGGCTAAATACGAACTTGCAATTTCGAAGGACGCAGGAACGATGCCAAGTCCGGCTATCCAGATTACTGTTTCCATGTTCAACAGTCAACCGACGAAGTATAGATCGCTCCCTGCTTAACAACTATTTGCGCAACAGTGCTGACGCAGACGATAGATGAGTCAGCAACTCTTCAGCGATCCAGAAGGGAAGAAATTTAGATTGACTTATCGTTACTATCCATAGTCGCCTAAAATGTAATCAGTTTGTAACATAGGGGGCAGTGGAAGATATTGTTGTCAATAACACTGGTGTACTGCGATCGTCTCTGTACCTCTGTAATACTTTCAAGTTCCTTCTAACTAAACAGAAATTTCTCAAATTTTGCAGAACAGGTCATGACGTGCAAAAGTGATCAGACAGGAGAAACACATCAGGTCAGACGGTCATAAGTTGTGACCCTAAAAGCAATTTTTTTTTTTTTTTTTGGCCTTACGTTTTATCGACGTCGAGGTCATTAGAAATGGGGAATCGTTAGGGGGGGGGGGGAAGAGCAAGGAACTGGAAGGAATTCGGTCATGGCCTTTTGATGGAAAAATCCCTTGTTCGCCTGGATTGATTTGGAGAAACCATGGAATATGAAATCATACCATAACGCATAGGTCATTTAAACCAAAATGAAATCAGGATAAAACTTTAAGATTTAAGAAGGGTCAACCCAACCGAAGAAGAACCTCAACTAGGACAAACAGAAATTAGGATAAGACTTTGCAGCGCTCAGTCTAAAGAGGGATGAGACTCACACATAAGAAAGCCGAAATCAGGATAAGGTTGCTCAAGGATCAGTCCAACTGAAGAAGAGACTCACTTATGAAAACCAGAAATTTGGATTAGAATTCGCAAGAGTCACTCCGACCAACGACAACCCCAGCCACGAAAAATAGAAATCAGGATAAGATTTCTCAGGGGTCAGTCCAATCAAACAAGAACCTCATTCATTAAAAACATAAATCTGTATAATAACTCTCAGTGGTCAGCTCAACCGCACGAAGGCCACATCTAAACTACAGAAATCAGGATAAGAATTCGGAGGAGTTGGTGCAACTGCAGAAGAGCCAAAGCCATGAAGACAGAAATCTGGATAATAAGTCGCAGAGATCAGCCCAACGAAAGAAAAGTCCTAACACATGAAAAAAAGAAATCAGGATAAGACTTTGCAGGGTTCGGTCCAACTGAAGATGAGCTCCACCTATGAAACAGCCGAAATAAGGATATGATTTTCCAGCGGTCGCCACAAACGAAGAAGAGCCTCACACAAAATACAGAAATCGGGATAAGAATTTGTAGGAGCAGACCTACTAAAGGAATTCCGCAGCGTATATCCAGAAATCAGAATAAAATTTCGCTGATGCCAACCCAGTTAAACAAGTGCCACATAAATAATAAAATAAAAAATAAAAATTTAAAAAAATCGAAATCGAAATAAGTTTTCGCAGGAGTTACTACAGCCGAAGAAGAGCAACACCGATCAAAAAACCAATAACAGGAGAACTGAAGGAAGCCTCATTCAGAGGGGGGGGGGAGGGGGGGAAGGTTTCAGGATAACATTTCGGAGGGATCAGCAAAACGTATTGAAGGGGTTAGCTGATCCGAAGAAAACCTTTTTCAATGAAATACAGATATTTGAATAAGATTTAAAGGAATTCACAACTGAAGAAATGTCTAACAAATTAAAAAAAGAAATCATAATAATTCTTTACAGGGGTCAGTACATCCGAAGGAGAGCTTCACATACAATGCTGAAATCAGGATTTAGATTCGCGGGGAAAGGCCCACCCGATGAAAGGTCAAACCTTGAGAAAAGAAATTATTGTGATACATTGCAGAGGTCAGCACAACTGAAAAAGAGCCTCATCCATGATAAAGCTGAAACCAGGATAAGATTTTAACATTTCGCGGAAGTCAACCCTGCCGAAGAAGTGCCTCGGTTCAGTGAGAGGTACCCATTTTTAATATAGATTTATGATGCCTCGAATATACCCGCGGCAAGACTGTAATAAGCGTCATAATTCCTTTCCCCTTAAATGAAGAGGATTAAGGAAAGGAACAAGAAGGAGCCTTCAGTAGAAACCAATCCAGCATTCGCCTGTTGTATTCGCGAAAACTATGGAAATCGAAATGAGGATGGATTACTCACCTGATGCAAAGCCACTGCGTTCACAATGGCGACGAAGGGAGTAGGAGGGACAGCTTGACCGAAGTGGAAATACTTCATCCACTTGCTACTCGAAACATCCTATTATATAAAACGCTAACGTGGCGTCTGCGTGCGTCGTCTATAGCTGCTACACGTATTGGCTACAGAACGGTGACGTGACATCCGTCACTCGCCAATCAACAGCCACCATTTTGCATTCCTTCCTTCATGTTGCATTTTGTTTATTTACTATAGATGTAGAAACTCGTGTAAGGAGAATGGTGTTCGTTGTTTATGTTATATTATTTGTATCAGTTATACGCCAAAATTCATGTAAGGAGAAGGGATGCAATATTTACGCTATTTTATCTGTGTCAGTTATAAGCCCTAGGTTAAACCATAGCCTAAGATTTTTTCGGCAGACGGTAAGAAACTGTGAAGTGTATTTAAAACTTGGAGAAACGTAATGATGTATTGGTCAAATAAATAATAGTTATCCGTTTTCGAAATTATAGTCTACGTGATCTTAAGTAAAATGAATTTATTTATGCAAAATCCTAACCAAATACTCTGATAATCTGACCAGAGTAACGTATTCATATAACAAAAGATATCATTAAAAATGACTAATTCGTTTCTCCTTATAAGCTTTTCCAGAATAAATTCTTACTACCATTATATATGATACTATTAGTTTTTGATACATATGTTAACTATTAAATGAGATTTAATATAAACTTTTGATTAGATTTTAACAGTCAAGGATATGACTATTTACAGTATAAGCGATATGACACTCGGAATACAACAACGATATTATTGCCGCAAAATAGCAGTGAGCAGAGATATTAGAAATACCGAGAGCAGGGAAAAATATTTAATGCGAGGCAATTATGTGTCACAAAGTTATAATTAGTACGTTCGTTTAAATTTACATATTGCTTTTTATTTATCTACGACAACCAGATGAAAAAATTCATGTAAGGAGAAGGATATTGTATGTGTACGTTATATTACCTGTATCAATAATGAGTACTAGGTTAAAACACAACCTACGATATTTTTTTCGGGCCGGAGATAAGAAACGATGAAGTTTATTAAAAACTCAGAGGAAGTTTACACGAAATGTACGAATCACGAAATATATCATTCAGATAAATGGCAGTTATCAGTTTTTGATATTATACTTCCCGTCATTTAAAGTAAAATAATGTAAATAAATCGGTATTACTGGAGATTGCGATTCTTCCAGGAATTGCTGTGGTAAAATGCAAGAATCCTCTAGAAATATTTTCCGTATTACATTTAACTGTATTATGCCCGTCCAGGATATATTACAACCTAATTTCTGCTTGAAAATAATGGTAGTCTACAGGCTGTATTACAAGGGAATCACTGCTTAAAAACAATATGTCTTGCGATTGATTACTGCATTTGAGAGTAGTAGAAGTTATGATTTTCGAAAGCAATATTAATGGAGGGTTGTGTGCCTGGACTAGGAATAAAACTGATATTACATGGATAGCAAAAGTTTCTGGATTCCTAATTTATTTTTCATTTTATTGGTTCTATACATCCGCCATCATTAATTCAGTAGAAGTTACTACTGTATTGCTGTATAGAACAGTATCAAATCAAGGCCACTAGCATTATCTAATAACAATCCCGTATAATTAACCAAATGCAAAATAATAATAATAAAATGAACTGCCAGAATATGGCGTTCAAACCGTCATTTTTGACGGGCTAGAACAGTGATGGGCAAACTTTTTAAGGGGAGGGCCACATAAAATAAAAAATTATCTCGGCGGGCCGGATTTTTTTTTTTTTTTTTTGTAAGTGATAAACTTTATTTTTGATTTTTACATCACACACAAATTATATTATTTGCAACAATGGTAAAAAAAACTTAGAAAAAAGTTACAAAAATTGAGAGTAGGAAGGTGCATGTGACAGATGAAACTGTGACTGAGCTTCTAAAAGTTGTTCATAATCTGGTAGAAACTGGGATGAGCTGATTCGCAGTAGTGAAGCTAAATGGTGATCAGTCAATCGGTTTCTAACGCTGTTTCTGCGAAGCTTCCTAGTAGAAAACGCCTGTTCACACAGGTAGGAAGATGCAAACATCGCAATTATCTTCTGAGAGTGAGATTTTAGGTTTGGGAAACTTGATTTTGACAGAGCCTTGTAGAACTCAATTTTTGAAACGTTGAGAAATAGTTGCTTCAATTCAGTATTACATTGCAACTCAATTAGTTCGAGCTGCAATTCTGGTTTGACTGATTCACAATCCAGATTTAATGGCATGCTAAAAATGTCCAGGTCATGTTCGATAACTTTGAAGTCTTGGAATCTTCGTTCAAATTCTTCATGAAGACATTTCAAGCTTTTCTCATAGCTCCTAAGTTTGTCTTCCCTAACTGCAACAGTCTTTAGTCTTGGAAAATGAGTAAAGTCTTTCTTGACTAGTTGTTTGGAGAATAGATTCAATTGCATTTTGAAACCCTTGATATGACTCCAACTATCATGGATTAATTGATTTCTTCCCTGGAGTTTAAGGTTCAATTTATTGATGTGACTGAGAAGATCTGTAAAAATGCAAAGTCCGAAAGCCATACAATTTCTTTCAAATGTTCACACTCGTCCATTCCTTTTTCTTCCATGAAAGAGATTATTTCGTCTTTTAGAGCCCAAACTCGTTCGAAAACCCGTCATGCACTGAGCCACCTTACTTTAGTGTAGTAGGCCTAAAGTACATCAGAATATTCAGATTGCAATGAGTCAAGAAACTCTCGAAATTGTCTATGGTTGAGTGCTCGAGAACGAATGCTATTAACAAGCTTAACAACAACATCAAGCACATGTTTCATGTCTAGAGCAGATTTACACAGAGCTTCTTGATGTATGACACAATGAAAAAACACAACTTCGTTCCCAGGAAATGATTCGTTAAACATGCCTACAAAACCAGATTTCGTCCCTATCATATTCGGTGCTCCATCAGTTGTAATGTTACAAATATTAATCAAAGGTACTTTCAAAGACGTGATAGTTTCCTGAAATTCTTGAAAAATGTCTGATCCTTTTGTCGTTCCCTTTTAATGAACGCATGCAAGCTAATTCTTCGCTAACACAAAAGTTATCAATACCTCTTATAAATATCAGTAACTGAGCTATGTCAGTTATGTCCGTACTTTCATCCAACGCAAAAGAACAGAATTTAAACTCCCTTATCTTTGACTCTAGTTGTGAGACAAACTGCTTATCAATTAGTTCAATTCTAGAAGTAATTGTTGTTCGAGACAAACTTACTGTCTCAAAATCCTTTGTTTTGTCAGGACACAAAATGTCACATACTTGGAGCTTACAAGTTTTAACAAATTCGCCGTCAGAATGCTTTGTTACTTTTTGCAATATTGTATGCTACAACGTAACTAGCATGTGTAGCTAGCTTTTGAGAACAACTTTGTTTCTTAAAAATATTTTGCTGACCTGACAGTTTTTTACGTAGAGCTCCTGCTTTTTGCTTCCGATCTTCTTCGGTCATAGATTCATAAGTGGCGTTGTTATGTTTTGTCATAAAGTGACGTGAGAGGTTGAATTCCTTGAATACGGCTACAGCTTCATTGCAAATGAGGCACACAGGTTTATCCTTAATAGGCGTGAAAAAGTATTTCCAAGTCCACTCAGATTTAAAAACACGACATTCTGAATCAACTTTACGCTTTTTATATGCCATTGTAACGATCAAAAATGTGAAAAAACACTAGTAACAAAGGAAAACTATAGAAACACAAGCCAGACACACAGCCGCAGCACTGACTACGCGACTGTCCGAACTGCACTGACCTTGAGAACAGACTAAACGACAATGGTACCGCCCGAGTCGTTCCGAACTTAGCCGAGCAACACGCGCATTGTACTCCACATCGCCATGCTACTGATCTACAGACACGGCCAACTAAATATCTTTAGTTGGCCGTGATCTACAGACATACTACGTCACTACGCAAACTCAGTTAATATTAGACGCGATAATACCGTACTGAAAACGCAATAAGAAGGAAACATTCTATTCTAGCTACGCAGAAAATACATTTGTCCTATTTGTAATTGTAGGGGTTATTCGAAACCATGTCGCGGGCCGGATTGACTAGCCCGAAGGGCCGGACTTGGCCCGCGGGCCGTACTTTCCCCATCACTGGGCTAGAAGCTAGTATCATAATGTTTAACCTAAAACAAAGGATTTGTTCAACACACAAACCCAGAAATGTATGCAGAATTCACAAAATCCGAAAAATCAACTATTAGGAAGTTATAATAAAAAAATCACAAACTGTCTGCGAGAGAAGGATTGACTGACGCACTGCAGTTCACATGGCTGCCTCCATGACGCAGAAAGTAACGAACGGAACTCATCTAAACTGCATATAGACGTAGTACTTGCTCTAATACATATAGAATACCATCCATCTCGGTAAAAGCATTATTTTATTTTCAATTCCACTCGGCCTTAGAGTCATTCAGCCAGCAACAACTATGTACTATTTCGATTCTTTCTAAGTTTAAATGTTGATTTTCCACAGCATTCGTATATTTGGTCCACAAAGTACATACAACACGGACACAAAACTTATTTAAACCTTCTTTTTTACTGTTTAAGCAAGTATTAAACACAAAATTAATAAAAACACTTCAACGGAAACTCTGTCTCCATCTTCTCAACGCCGAGACAAACTTCAATCTTATGTATGTGTACATTATTAACCAATCCTGCAAATTTTTATCAACACATGCCGCCATCCGTTAAGGCCTACACTTCCAACAAAACTCTCAAAAACGGTCATTAATATAACCCTTAAAGATCATCCACACTCTTTGATACCAACTGAAAACAAAAAAAGCTCGAAATATGCATTAAAAATGCTTAAAATATGCATGAAAAGTGTCAAAAAGTGTTAAAATATGCAACATTATACTATATAAAAATAGTTATTTTTTATTTCAAAATCAGTATGCAATTAGTAAGTAGTTGTATAACACATTTATAAATTCGATAATTAACAATTATTTAAGTTTTTAAATTTTGTTAACTATCGACTAATGTTCCAAATATTTAATAGAAAGAATGGTTTTCTTCGATCTCTAAAAATATTTTTAGAAGTGTAAATGAACCGTTCCACATTAACTGATGTAAGCGGGCAGTATTTGAAATTGGGTGCTGTGTTAGCAGACATTGTTTCTGGAAAAAGTTCACCCGTCCCATTAATAAAACTATCATTTTGACACAAGTTCAAATCTGGGTTATTGTTCAAAATATTTTCAAACTTCGCTTTAAGTTTACACAGGAATACTTCTGGCAATGCGGAGTTCATTTGGTGGATTTTACTCATTAATTGAGTAGATTCAAAGTCAAGCCTTGAGTTTCAGTCTTTTTTATACTCGTAGGTATGTAGGAAAAATGAATGCTAATCACAGCTATGGTTTTAATACTACAATTGTTAAATGCTTCCTTTTACAGTCAAACTGTAATAGCCTCTACCTTTAATGGACTCGAAATGTGCATTGTAAACTACTACAGCTTCAACCCACGTTGCCCATAGAGTTACCACTGTTTCAGAAAGAATTTTTACTGCGTTGATCATATAGGGAGCGGCATCTGAGGGGAATACAAACACTGTTTCATCTGCAGAAGATTCAGGATTTACTTTAAAACCATCATTCACAAATCTGAAGATAGTAGAGTGATCTGCCTTTTCAAGTTCTTTGCGAACCACCAAAACGGAAGAAGAAGGTTCCAGTTCTAATGCATCGACAGTTAAATTTGCAATGCAACGACCACTGTCAGCAGTTTCGTCAGCTGAAATTCTAATAACGCTATTCATTAGTTCATTGCGTCTTTCTTCAAGAACATGTAGGTAAATTTTTGGTATGTAATTTTTACGAAATATTGCTTCGTTTGTTTTATTTGATTCGAGCAATATTTTTGCAGAAAATCTTCGAAGGCAGGATTTGTAAGTTTGTGAAGAGGAATATTACTTACAAACAATGCTTCACATAAATCCATGCTTAAGTAATCTTTTGATTTGCCTTTGCTGCTACTGCTACTTGCCGCTGTTAAAAGTTGCCGTGCGCCTTTCTTTTGCAAGACTTGTCTTGACATGCAGGACTATTTGAAACTTTTTTGCACTCGAAATATTTTTCTCGCAAACTCGACAATAGAAAACATTTCCGTCATATGTAAATGTTCAAGGATAGTCACTATCCAATAAAAGACCACATTTTTTTTGAGGCATGGTATATATTAAACTTTATACAAATAAATAAAAATTAAACATGAAATGAGCCCGCGAACAATAGCATGCGTAATTTGTCTAGTAGGAAGAGTGCTGCAGTAGGACTGCGCGACGCAGAGCGCCATCGTCCGTCTCTATCTCCCTTGAGTCTGTTTTACTTGGTTGCATAGTAAAATTATCTAACAAAACAATAGATGCTAATAGTAGTGTAAATAGAATTAAGGTGTAGAATTTCTTAAAGAAATAGATCACTAAGTTTTACGTAAAATATGCAATAACTGGTGAAATTGCGCTTAATATGCAAAAGCATATGCAAACATGCAATTGCATATAATTCGGTCTCTAGTAATATCAACGAAGTCATGTCCTCATATCTAGGAAATAACAATTTTTGCTAGGTCTTTCAAATGTTCATTGTATCGTGCTTCAGACTTATTCTCTCTTATAGAATGACACAGTCTGAGTTCTGTATCTATTTTATGTGAACAATTTTTCGCTTTCCGCTTTTTGTTATGAGTTCTTTAATTCAATTAGAATTGAATTATTATATTCTTCCTGCTGACCACTATTGCTATCTTGGCGGAACACAGATTGAGAGCAATGTATGCCATGTCGATATTTGTTTCGATGCAGACAACATTCACCTCTTATACTGCTACTAAAATTTTAAACTGACAGCTATATAAATATTGACCCTATTTGAGTAATTTCTGCGTGAAGAGAGTATTTTAAGGAGGACAGCAACTAAGGTATACTTGTAAACACTTGTAATAGATGGAAATACGTCAGTTTAAAATAATTATTACTAAACTTCTACACAGGCGTCAATCTAGCTTCACGCTGCAATAGTTTGACACATGATGGTTAAGGTAAGTCTTGATACAGAATCAGTTCGTCTCTCGCAGATGACACAAATACTACAGTAATCCGTCGGTGTCCTCTAATTCACTCTATCCATGATAGAAACATTGATTTATTCGTAAGACAACCATCTGAAAAAAAAAAAAAACTAAAATTTCTAGCTGAGCAAGCCACAAAAAATAATTGTTTTTGTACCATTTCAATCTGCAGGTGTTAATCTCAAGATTTTAATAATAAATGCAACTGCATGAAATATATGTTTCCTAAAATCATTTGAAAATACTAACGACTTTCTACTAAACATATTTGAATAGTAATGAAAGGGCAGATTTATAAAGGGCTGCAGCAAGAAGATTAAAACTACATTCAACGTAACAAACTTCAAATAAATTTAATGTGTTGAATGAAAAAGTCCAAGATGTTGTGTCACGATTCCATGGAAAGGAGTCACAGTATAAGTAGTACATTTTCCCCAACTTCACAGAATGATGTATCTATACGAACCAGAGCAATATAATGGCAGTGGTAGACCTATAGATAAAATGTTGATTCAGAGCTAAACAGTAGCTCAAATCAGTTAACAAAAAATACATTTGCAACTATCGCTTAAATGACACATGTAAAAATCTTGTTTCGATAGTAGTGAAATGGAGGGTGTTAATTGGAAGAAGAAAAAGATCAAATAATCTGTTTGTAAACTCTGAAATATTTGCATATGTTAAACGTTCTAGGCTAATAATTCCGAAGATTTTAACTAATAATGTTACTTTCATAATTTAAATAAATCACGTGAAAAACGTAACAGAATATGTTCGCAATATAAAATCATAATTTTTACTGAAATTGATACGCGTTTGCATAGAAGGTATGAGTGCCAATCAAGTAACAGCAGTGTATATTTGAGTGCTATAAATGTAAGTGTAAAACTTGCTCCTTTAGAATTTAGGTTTTGCAAACTTGAAGCAGACAGCGAAGTTTCCACAGCGCAGATCTGTCATCAGATTCCGACATATATTCTTGCTAGAGAGACAAAAGTTGAGGGGAATAAAACTAAAGTTGTTATATAAGGGCATATACTGGCGATGAGGCATGGAAAGATATTGCAATAGGTATGAAAAGTAGTGCATGGAAGGGAAAAGATGACCATGACCACAAGCTGGCACTCGATTTCAGGCACAAGGGTGTACGAAGATTCTCTTTTTTAGGTAAGGGTGTCAGGGATTGAAATGAGTTACCAAGAGAAATGATTAATAATTTACCGAAAACGTTGAAAGAATTTAAAGATAAAATTTGTAGAGGGCAAATGTAGGTAGGTGCAGGATAGGGGGAAGATGGGTGTGTAGGGAAATTGCCACCGGAGCCTGTGCTCCATTGCAATTAAATTAAATTAAGATACTAACATATCAAAAAAACACGGATAGTAAGTGCAATATTAGTTCATGGTATGCAGTTAAATCTGCCTTAGTAAAAAATAATGTTTGATTTAACTCTGTCAGCAGCTTAATACACCTCCAACCTGTAGTGGCTCATGACACTGGCTTACATTGCATTTCTACACATAGGATAGGTAGCCTACAGTTAATTAGATTTATTTATTTATTTGATTATGGCATCCCTCCTCGTCGACGCCATGGTTATTAGAGGAAGGAAAGAACTGGGGGAAGGGGGACAAGGAAATTTAAATAATTCGGCCATGAACCATACTAGCTATCTCCAGGAGTGATTTGGGAAATCACGGAAAACCGAAATCTGGATAGCCGGACGGGGATTCGAACGCTCATCCCCCCGAATGCTGCCTACAGGGTGTCTAATACTACATTAATAATTGAGTTATTGATGCACTCAGAGCAAAATTTTTTATGGTACTGCCACATATTCCAGGAATATTCCACTCAATGTACAGTGCTGAAACTTACGAAAATCAACTTTATTATTAAATTAGACAGACATCTTAAAATTACAAAAAACTCGTATAAGATCTTATTGTTTGCTTACTGGCTGTGAGGTATTCTCTATAAAAACAATAAATTGCCTGATGTACATAAAACCTTTGTCGGAATAAAAATGAACTGCGACTAATAATTTATTTCTATACAGGTTTGCATAAACCACTTTAAGAGAAAGGATGAAGTTTCAAAATCGTTAGTTATCTTTCTTTTTAGATATTGATTTTATTATTCACACTCTGAGTTAGAAAGTAAACATCCTTTAAAATCACTGTACCGAACGTGGCGGGTGAGCAGCAAAGCTCTTACCTCTCATTCGGGATGATGCGGGTCCGAATCCCCGTCAGAGCATCTAGATATGGGGTTTTCCATGGTTTCCCCTAATCACTTCAGGTGAATGCCGGGATGCTTCCTCCAAAAGGGCGTCACCGAATTCCTTCCCGTTACTTGTACCCAGTCCTTTCCCACCTCGACGTCGATGAAGCGTAGAGTCATAAGAAGAAAAAACAAAATCGTTGTAATTATGAGAGCTGGAATCGACCCCGTCCCCCCCGCGCGTTGAGGCGTCACCACACTGGGCCGTGGTCCCACGTACCGGCCGTCCTGATTGAGCTATTTATCCTGTTTTCCTCAGTCACAGAGGCAAATGGTGGGACTGTCCCTAATCTCCGCCTTGTAAACAAAATATTTCACAAAAATACACGTATCACAGAAAAAAAATGTTATACGAATCGCAGACAGATGGCTCTCCCCATTGCTCCAGCAACTGACAATCCCAGTTTCTAACTACCCAGTGGAAACATTGGACAAATTCTTAATCACAAGCAATGATGAAAATCAAGGCTTTGTATGATCCGATAAAGTCCATTCCCAAATATTACCACCACTAATAATTATAATAAAGCTGAATCATTCATTGCACAAGAAAAATTCATCACTGCAAAAGGATCTTTGTTTTTGAGTTATGTAATTAGTTTTTTTTTATGGTAAGTGGTATACAGACCCATTTTCCGCGTACTCTCGTCTCCTTCTTTTAACTTCTGAGCAACTCCCTAAAATCAAAATTAACACATGCAAAAAAATTAAATCGTGTATAATCAAGATGAAGCTGCTGATATTTCTTCTGGAGAGATACGCTAGTTTCGCTTTCAGTACCATTTCAGACAATTTGCTCTTGTTGATTTTTTACGGTCAGTTTCATACTTGACATCATGTAAATCAAAACTGAAACTGATCTCTTCACGATTCGTTACTTCAAATTGGCGATAGTTGTAAGAGAACGGTTTCATGTTTACTATAGAATGAACTTAAGATTTTAGCGAGAGATGTATAAATGTTACGTTTCATAAGTCTTAGCAAATTCTGTTTAACTTAGTATTTTATTTACTTGTAAATGTGATCACAAAACTTCGTCATGTATACAGAAAGGAGAGTTACATAGATGAAACAGATAATATAAACAATTCTCTTTGTTTGTTTACATATATTTTAGTGAAGATTGTACCAAAAGAGTCATCACACTAATTTTAGAAAATTCATACTTTATTTTGATACAGTTTTATTTTGGATGTGCTTAAGACCAGCCTGAATGTATTCATCGATTTAAAGTGATGCAGAGATTCCAGATCTTGAGTAAGCGCATTTGATTACGAGTATTTGACTCTGGACGAATTATTATTTAAATCTCCTTTAAATCTAACAGGTCGGTAAGTCGCTTGTAACAGCATGTTTTCCATTACAGTTTGATCCTCATGCATATTCCATCGGCATCCCCTGTTGCTGGTACACGGGACAGCTGCCTGCAGAGGGGCAGCTGACGTGGCACATTCATCTCGTCCTTTCATGCTCTTTTCGGTAAAATAGTCAACTCCAGCAAGGTTTTCTTAATTAACACCATATTTTAAGCGGTCTCCTTACGCGGTGTGTGGAAATGATATTGAAGATTGTACTGAAGTAGCTAAACTGTCCACGTGGGGTTTCGGGTAAACAACAAAATCATAAATGTAGCTCAGAAGCAGTTTCATATCCATGCCTTGGTCATACTTCATGTGTCATGCATCAAGCAGCTGTGTCAAACACCTCAATTAGTTAAGGCCGAACGTGACAATTCATTGGAATCAAAGATCCAAATTAATTAGACTCACTGGCGCATACAGTATAACGTCAACAGCAGCTCTGACATTAGCAACAATAGTATTACCACTGGATTCAAAGATTAAGAGATTAGGAGCTACGAACTGTGCGAGAAAGAATATGATGAATAAGATAGTGGAAATAATAAGGAGGGGGGAAAACTATTGGAGTGATGAAAAAATGGGAACATTTTTGGGAAACTAAGAAAATTGAACGTAAAACTTAACGAGTTCTTTCCATGCGTACATCAGTCGTAGAACTTACGACATGTTTCCGTCAGTAGCAAAAAAAAATTTAGTATTAAATTTTTTCAAGCTTCTCCAGGGCCAATCAAATATGTAATAGGCAATAAAACATACGAATGTTTCCAACAAAAATTTGGTATTTCGATAAAAATCAGGTGTGAATATGGAGAAGAAAGTAGTGCGTCAACGTCAGTCAAGGGCTGAGGTGATGGTCACACAGCAAATTTAACAACAAAAGCTACGAACATTCGACATTCAGGCAGACTCTGGCACTTAGTAGATCAAAGAGCAGAAATAGTCTTAAGAAACGGAAACAAGGAATGTTTGAAGTGTATCATGACTGCGGGCATAAACCGACAAAGATATTCACTATGATCGGCCGGAGTCTCTTTATCGGATTTCTAGTCGCTTCCTCGTACAAGTAGAGCCTCCGGCTTTTATTCTACTGGGTCCCCGTTTCCGCGGTATAACGGATCAAAGTTTATGGCGACAAGTAAACTACAATCGCTCGCTTCCTGCGGCGAGAAAGCGTTGTAAGATGCTGTAGTATCGTGCTGCAGACGTGTGTCGATTATTCATTCTGGAATTTTATTTTATTACTTCTTATCAATTGCTTGTACCCTGCAGCTAGATTTAATTAGGTTTTTCTAAGACTGTAAATGAAAAAAAAAATGTTTGGGAGCTACAGAAAGAAAAACATTAAACGTTTCTAGAAATTTTCTATGATATATACAGTCTCTGAGAATGTTCTGTAACGCCATTGGAATTAAGCCAAACAAGTATTAAATACATTGTTAGTTTATCGAGAAATAGTTTACTAAAACGCGGATCTAGTGGAAAGGTGGAAAAGCTGTAACTGAAGTGTAAGGTGTGTGGTTTTTCTGTTTTATCGTTTAGTGAGAATGCATTTGATTTCTTTTACCATATCTTATAAGTTTAGTGTCGTCTCAGCATTTCAATTCATATTTTCTCCATCTACTTTTTCTTTCTGCAGCGTTGCGCAACATCCTTTTTTTCAGATTGTCTCCATGCAGAGAATAATATCATGCGGAGTTCAGCTTCTTTTCCACATACAGTTTATTTAGAATGGAGGTGTTGGTTCTTTTTTCCACCCACGTCAATTTCATATATGATAATGTCTGAAAAGCATCCTTTCTTCCTCTGCTGTCCTCTGCGTATTTCCGCGCGTTAAACAAACAAAAGAAAAACTATAGCGAGGCATATACGTGAAATTAATGAAAAATTCCAGTTTGGAGACTTTATCGGGTCACAGTAGTCGAGAAAACATTTCAGTCGTGTATAAATATCTGTCTATAAAATATGTGCAGATAAAAAAAGACTGGAATAATTTGTTGTTTTTTTTGCTGTCGTCAGTCTTTAGACTTGTTTGATACAATCCTCCATCCCTTCCTATCCTGTGCTAACCTCTTCATTTCTACATACCCCTTATAACCCACGTCCTCAATTATCTGCTTCATATATTCTAATCTCCGTCTACCTCTACAGTTCTTACCTTCAACTGTTCCCTCCACTAACAAATTAACAAATCCAGCATGTCTCAAAATATGACCTACCAGCCTATCTCTTCTTCCTGTAAGCTTCTTCCATAAACTTCTTTTCTCACCCATCATTTCCAAAACTCGTTCATTTCTTACTTTGTCCGTCCACCTAATTTTCAGCATTCTTCTGTAGCACCACATTTCAAATGCTTCAAATTTCTTTCTTTCCGGTATTCCTAAAGTCCATGTTTCGCTACCGTAAAGTGCTGTGCTCCACACATAGAGTTTTAAGAAGTTCTTTCTAATTCCCAGATCAATATTTGAAACTAAAAGGTTTCTTTTTTTCATGAAGGCTCTTTTTGCTAGTGCTATTCCGCTTTTAACATCATTCCTGCTTCGGTCATCGGTTGTAATTTTGCTTCCCAAGTAACAGAACTCACTCACTTCTCCTATTGCATCCGATCCTATTTTTATATTTAATCTGTTAGTATTGGTATCATTACTGCTACATTTCATTACCTTTGTTTTACTTTGATTTATATTCAGTCCAAAATCTTCCTTCAGTATTTTGTTCATGCCATTCAATAATTTCTCAATATCCTCAGCCCTCTCTTGCTAATAAAACAATGTCATCCGCAAATCGTAAAATACTGATTTTTTCTCCCTGAAAACTTATGCCACATGGAAATTTTTCTTTGACTTTCTTCATTGCTTCTTCTACATACAAGTTGAATATTAACGGGGATAGACTACAACCTTGTCTCACACCCTTTTTAACTGATGTATGTCTCTAGTTATTCTCTACTTTTATTACAGCCACTTGATTCTTATATAGTTTATAGAGTATTCTTCTATCCCGATGCTTTAGACCTGACTTCTTTAAAATTTTGAACATCTTGTCCCACCTAACATTATCAAAAGCTTTTTCTAAATCAACAAATGCCATAAAAGTATCTTTGTTTTTCTTGATCCGCCCTTCAAGTATTAATCTTAAAGACAGAATTGCTTCCCTTGTACCGCGATTTTTCCTAAACCCAAACTGATCTTCACCTACTATCTCTTCTACTACCCTTTCCATCCTTCTGTATATTATTCTGGTTAGTAATTTTGAAGCATGTGATGTTAGACTAATGGTGCGATGATTCTCACATTTGTCGGCTTGTGCTTTCTTTGGAAGTGTGAAGATGATATTTTTGCTAAAATCAGTTGGAATTTCTCCTTTTTCATAACTTTTTGATATCAGCTTGAATAATCTTTCAATTCCTTCCTCTCCTAGAGATTTAAGAAGTTCTGCAGGGATCTCATCAATTCCAACTGCCTTATTTGCTTTCAAGTCATTCAGAGCTTTATTAAATTCTGTTCTCAAAACAGGATCTCCTAAGTCATCAATGTCGACATCGCCTTCCTTTTCCAATACAATATTGTTCAAGTCGACGCCATCATACAGTTTCTCAATGTATTCCTTCCATGGGTTAGCTCTATCTTCGGAGCTTAAATGAGGTTTCCCATCGGCAGCTTTAATGTTCATACCTCTTTTCTTCATTTCTCCAAAATTCTGTTTGATCGTTCTATATGCAACATCTACTTTTCCTACGACCATTTCCTTTTCTATTTCTTCACACTTTTCTTGTAGCCATTTTTCTTTTGCTAATTTGCATTTCCTATTTATTTGATTTCTAAATTGCCTGTACTGCTCTCTTCCTGCTTCATCCTGAGCATGTTTGTACCTTCTCCTCTGATCCATCAGCTGCAAAATTTCTTCTGTGATCCAAGGTTTTCCGGCAGCTTGTTCCCTAAAGCCTAATGTTTCTTTGCCAGCTTTCATTATTTCGGTCTTTAATGCATTCCATTCGTCCTCGGTTGAGCTCCTTTCACAGTTAATTCTTAGACCTAAGTCTACCATTTCTGCAAATTTTTCTCTTGTGCTAGATTGTTTCAGTTTATTCACTTCCAGTCTGTTCTGCTTATACTGCTTCCTTATTTGCTTGAATTTCAGCCTGCACTTCATTATTATCAAATTATGGTCAGAGTCTATGTCTGGTCCTGGGTACGCTTTACAGTCTAGAACTTGATTTCTGAATCTCTGTTTGACCATGATATAATCTAGCTGATATCTGCCTGTATCCCCAGGACGTTTCCAGGTGTATATTCTTCTTGCATGGTTCTTAAACAGTGTGTTCGCCACTACTAGCTTAAATCTTTCACAAAATTCTAGCAACTTGCTTCCTCGCTCATTTCTTTCTCCTAGACCAAAACGTCCTACAGTATTCCCCTCTTTTCCTTCTCTCACTATTGCATTCCAATCACCCATGATTATTAGATTTTCCTCCCCTTTCACATATTGGATTAATTCTTCAATTTCAGCGTATATTTTTTTCTATTTCTTCGTCATCTTCCTGTGACGTTGGCATATATACTTGTACTAATGTGGTTGGGACGGGATTTGTTTCTAACCTCATCAAAATAATCCTGTCACCAAACTGTTCATAATAACTCACCCGTTTCCCTACTTTCTTTTTCATTACAAATCCTACACCAGTGACTCCATTGACAGCTTTTGTGCTAATTATCCTGTGTTCCCCAGACCAGAAATCCTGTACGTCCTTCCATTTAATCTCACTAATCCCAACAACATCTAACTTAAGTTGTTCCATCTCCCTTTTTAAGTTTTCTAACCTACCTGCCCTATTCAGACTTCTAACATTCCACGCTCCGACTCGTAGAATGTTTCTATCCATTCTGATGACTCCTCCCTGAGCAGTCCCCACCCGGAGATCCGATTTCTGGGCTATTTTAAGTCCGGAATATTTTACCCAGGAAGCAGCCATCATGATATATGTAATTTGAGAGGATTACATGTCCTCGGGATACCCTTTGGGTCTTTAATGCAGTGGTTTCCCGTTGCCTTCTGCATCCCCATGCCGTTGATCATTTCTGATTCATCCGCCTTTAGGGGCCGTTTCCAACCCCAAGGGCAAGAGGGTGCCCTGAACCGTTCCCCGCTCTTCCGCCCTCCTTTCGGAGGCCGTTGGCAAGCAGTGGGTGACTCCTTATACCGGGAATCTTTCAGTCGCCAGACCCTCGTCCGTGCAAACAGGGTGCACCACATGAAGGAGAGGTTAACATTTGGTTGGAAAAGACTAGTATAGTCTCTCCCAAACCCTTAAACCCCACTGGAATAATAAAACACCAATTTACATCAAATTTCAAGGAAGTTTTCGTTTTTGCATATTTTAGGAATTTATAAGTAATCGATAAATTTCGAATCTTTTACTGTAGAAATTTTGTTCAATTACTTTGTATAAATCTGAAAAAGGTTTTTGCAACATCGTGATACATCTCTTTCCATCAATGGTTGCGTCGTCTTAGGGCACCTGTTTAACTATTCGCGTCATCTTCTACCTGGGGAGTTGAGTGCTTTCTCGTACTTCTGTCTGTAAACCAAGTGTTAGGCTAATAACAGCCACCCGTCTGAGTGCCTTAAGAGATGGAAGAGGCGTTTTACTAAGCTTGTAGCCCGGCACACCTTCGCTGCGGACTGTGACGTACCAACGCCATGCAGAATAAGTACTTGGTGCATATTGAAAAGCGTAGCACTGATTATTCGAACTCTCAACCCAGTATTCGAGAAATCAACAAGCATCTCAGTAGGTAACAATCTTCCCCAAGAGAATAGGAGCCAATAGAAATGCTACACTAATATACTGGTGTCAAATGGGTACTGAACGATCAGCTTGGAGTCATAACAGCTCACAAGTGGTCCTTTAAGATGCTTCGACTGCTTTGGTCACTTGACTCCATATTGCGATTTATTCAGCAGACAACAGATCCATTGACAAATTTTTTTATCGGGTATTCTGCCGAATTAGTTATTCTGTCCACAACGTTTCGGCAGCAACCCCCACTGCAGTCATCAGGTGAGATGTCATAGTGAAGCTACCACTGTGACGACACAGCACCGACTACGCTTTCGTGCTGTCGGTGCTGTGCCATCGCAATGGTAGCTTCGCTATGACATCTCAACTGATGGTGTCTGAGAAGAAGCTGCTTTTCTGTCTTGACAGTCCTATAAAGTCAGAGAATCTTAAAAGACGTCAAATAATTCAGATTGAAGACAGGCAAGGAAATTAGCATTGACGTTAACGCCCAGAACTACATAATAACAAATCTAGGGGTTATTCGTAGTACTGACATTGTTCATTACAGGCGGATAACCTCTTCCAATACACAGAATTTGACTGTCAGAGTTTCGTATACATGGAAATCAGTATCTGGACATAATTGTAAGCAATCTTTTCAATTCATTGTGCAGCATATTGTAGCTTTCGTGGAAGTTGGTGATACTTCAGCACGTTACAAGGTAAACGCATGCTATGTAGTGTGTATTAGAATTATTAATTAAAGGAACTAGTTTACTCACTTTCTACCGTGGGAGAATTCTGCGGGGAATAAAATTCAATGGGGAATAAAAGAGAGAACAGCCGTTAGGCGGCTGTGGAAGAGAAGGCAGGGGAGAGTTTATCGCAGAGGTCCCACCGTTACCGAGACAGGAAGACCCATTACAGAAGTTCGCAGCGTCCGCAATATCTGCTGCTCCAAGCAGCTGCCTGGACGGCCATTAAGCGAGGAGTTCGCGGAGCAAAGAGCCGCAGCCAGGTAACTAGTAAGGAGGGGATATCCAGTAAAACCTGCTAGCTTCTTCCACGATGGATATAATTGTGAAATTAACTGAATTCTGTTCACATTGGGGGTCAACTGTATTTTACTTACTCTCCGCTTGCAGCTACAATAATTTATCACTGATTTAATTTCTGCACGCGATCTCTTCTTTTGATTATATCCAGAAATGAATTTATTTGCGAGCCACTTGCTCCGGAGAGCGACATTCAAACAAGATTAGAAGAGGGCTGGAGCTCATTATCATACTCAATGTAAACCCACAGTTAAAAATTAAACGAACGAATTAATTTACAGTACTACAAATCCCAATTTATTTTTCGTGACGATTTGAAGAAATATTAAAATACAATTGAACTAGAGAAATGAACCAACAGATCATTGACTCTAGCTCATTGGTATCTGTGTGTTATAGAACACATACATGAACCATTTTTGCTTGTTAAATTACTAGTTTTTATGGCTTCATAATGAAAATTGTTGTCACCTGTCTCTTCAAGACGCAGCATAGTCCGGTTGTGAAGTCTACTGATTCGCTGCCCTTCGCTGCCCTTCGCTTCTGAACAGATGTGAGCCGGGGTTTAAAATGAACTAGCAAGTGACTGAATTTAAAATTGGGATCACTGAACCTTTAACTCGTGGAGCATCATTTAGCAAAACTTGATAGTATTTATGAAATCTTAAATGAAAATCCACTCAAGATTCTGTCACTAAACGAGCTGTGAAGCCTTATCCATGTTGGATAGACTGGCCGTCCGTCCTCTTGTTAGTGTTCGTTCACAGGCCGTGCAGAACAAGGTGCTCGTTATCAACCAGAGAAAAAGTATTTCATGTTAGATTGTATTTCTCTTTAATATATTACAAAATAATAAAACTGAATTCGGCGGGGGAGAATGATGTAATAATCGAGCTTTCAAAGATTCCCACAAAAACTAACGCCATAATTTAGACTCAAGTATATTTGCAATTTTTAGGTTTGTATATTTAATGCGAAGGGAAAGCTCGCCTTTTGAACATTGTGTAATGCGTTTGAGGAAATTTTTACTTCTTGTTTCCTCGTGCGAAGCATTTTGAAACTCGTTTCGTTGTGACTGATTTCTTTATTCTATATTTACAAGAAACAAAGAAGTTTTCACTCTAAACCACAACGTTTCACCATTTAAATATGATAAACCTTACGAATAGTCCACACGCCGAAAAACTTTTAAAATTGGAGTGGTACACTGGGGGAACATTTCTTCTGAACTTATCGATTATTAAAAATGCGTTAATTGCGATCATTCACATAAACGAATTGAAAGGTAGGGAGACAAATATAGAAAAATTAAAACACTTTGAAACAAAACTGATATCTGTAAAAAAAAACAATCTGGAGAGTTTTGATTCAGCTTTAACTTTTTTAAATTAAGTTTTTTTTTAATACTACGATTTAACCGGCATCTGGAAACTAAACTGGGGCGCTAGGAGAAACTTTAAGAGACACTTATAAAGAAGAGAAATTATTATGCTTATATAACTTTGCTTAAACAATATCAAATACAGCAGGAAATCTGTCACTACTTAACAACAATCTATATATTAATATGCTAAGCGAAAACTTTTGTTACATTTTTAAGAATATTGCGCGCACGGAGAAGTGTGAGATTTGGTATAGTTAAAGATTATATGGAGAAGAAGTAAAGGAAGCTAAAATCTATATATAATATGCGTTACAAATACATTAAATTAATTAAAATAAAACGCTCGCTCGCATACGTAGTTCGCTCAGATGGCTGGTAGATGGCGCAGCTAGCGGCCTTACTTTGTCTTCTTTGGTGAACCAAAGCAGTCGAAATTAATCTCTGAACTTATATAGAACCAAGAAGCAACATTTCGAGGGCTGGTAGATAGCGCAGCTAGCGGCCAGAATATTGGGCGAACGGAGGAACTTAAAGAAATACAGAAAGCCAAAATTATATATAATATATTTTACAAACCTTAGAATCGATATAAGCAGTCAGAGATAATCGATTGCTTCAGTTGTAAACAAATGCGCAGTTTGTCTCTGGTTGGCGACATGGGCTGCGCAGAACGAATTTCCCGTAAACTTTTTACTCTTGGTCCAGGCCGAATTTCAACCTAACCATAATCACTATGACAAAACGAACCTATTTAGGTTGATATGATAATACCGATAATTTTTGTGTCATATTTACAGTGCTGCTAACATTTCGCGGTTGCGGAGCATCCCATATTTGGGTATTTTTAATTTAATTCGTGGCGACTTTTCAGGAAAAGGAGAGTGCTAAACGTGAAGAGGGCACTATAAGGAAACAGTTAATCCAAATATTTTGAATTAAAATGAACCATCGATAAATACATTTCATCATTTGCTATGGTTAGATTAGAAGCTAAAATTTAGCATACAGTCACGCGTGGAGTGTATCGTTTTAATTTTATAGGTAATGCAGAAAATTACTAGATTATTACTCTTTCATGAAAGAAACTAAACAACTTAATGAATTACGGTCGAATTTCGATCACTGGGCGATCACTAGTTTTAAATTATTAAGCCAGCAAGGTAACACTGTAATGTTCCCTAATAAAACATATTATATTAACAATTACATTAATACGCATGCAAGACGAATACCGAGTCTGTCCAATTTGCAAGTTTCACGTCTCCTCGCCAGGTAGCTAATAGAATGATTGACTCGAGTCCAGCCTGGCCTGGAGTCGACTGCCTCAGCTCATCAGGGGGCTGACGTCCCGGTCAGTCGCCCTAGTGGGCTCACGACTCTGATGAGCTGTGCTGTGCAGGTAGTGGAGCCTCCCCTCGCCCCCCTGGGGCTTCCATCATACCGCGCCCTCGTTCCCGAGATATGGCGACTAGTGAATCTCTTTCGCGCACGCCCCACTGCTAGTAACATCGCTGGTAAGGTACCGAGATGTCGTACTGAAAACCAGTGTTCCTTTATTATTGCTGTCAATTAATTTTTTTTTCTTTGTACCAAGCGGCTTCATATCTTTCATCATTTTGTTTTATTAAGTTTTCAAAAATGTTTATAAATGACATACAAGTACTTTTTTAGATTTTTCATATATTTCAAAATGTTGCAATTATCATTTTCAAAGAAACTAACGAAATGACTGTAACTATAAAACACATCCACCAAGTGCAAACTGTATTTTTACAAGTTTATTTCGTGTTATTCATCATAAAATCCCATGAAGCATATTGTTGATGAACCCGACTAATAATTTGAACTCCTCCACAAAAGTGTACTTTTCCGCGTGATATTATATGGGAAACAGCTCTCAGGTCTCGTTGATATTTTTATAAAAACTGCATGCCATTTCTTATTTTGGTAATGAACCAGCTGCTTGTGATCATTTCTTAAATACAGGGGTACTCAATCGATGGAGGTGATGTCTTCGCTGAAGCCATTCCCCGTTTCTGCTGCGAAAGTTCTGAAGCATTTCGTACCTTTTAAATACATTTTTTTTATTTGCCTGTCAAACTACTTGTCACAAGGTTATCCGAACGTAGTGTATTTTGGAACTATTACCTTTGACACATTACCCCTCCTGCATTTCGCTAAAGTGTCACAATAAATGGGAATAAACGAAATGTCGCTGTTGTGTATGCTGTTACGCTGTTGAAATAAATAAATGAGATTATTTGAAATATGCATTGATCAAGAAAACATAAAAATTATTTGTCAATCGTCACTCCTTTGTACGGGGAATATTCCTGAAAACCTCTTAGTTTTTTAAATATTTTATCAGGAATAGTTTGTAAAATAGTTAGTTTGAAACACACTGTAATGATTAACATGTTAAGTTTGTGATCAACCATCATTACACCACTAAATTAGTATTTAATTGGCACTTCTTTTAATAAGAGTGCTGACTCCCTCACACGTCATTGCGGTTAGGAAGAAATAGTCATTGAAAACTAAATTCTCCATTTACGAGAAATGCTTAGCGCATGGATAGGAGGTTGGTTTCACGTATAAATAGTGTCTTCATTGAATGTTTCACATCTTCTTTCTTGGATCAACGTTGTCCTTAACGATCTAAGAACACTCCAAAAAATTTCTCGATGACTTTCCCTGTATTTTATAATTAAATTTATTCTTCGTTATGTCTATCAAAGGGGAATCTATATAAATAAATAGTACGCCCTTTTTATTATTTTCCAGTAGTGATTATAAAATTTTTGAGTATAGTACGATTTTGAGACCCATTGATGATGTAAATTATGTTTATGAAACTCTAGGGTCTATGTTTCGAAACGCTATTTGCAAAATTTATATAATTAGTGTCTTTATTTCACTGGAGATAATGGACGAGAGTTACACGTAAATGAAATATAATGGCAAATCGGATGAGCATTATCGAAGTTACCGTTCATTGTATTAGAGGCTATTAAGGGCGCTGAAAGTACAGAAATTCTGTTTAGTTAGCTAATGGTTGTTATTCATATTGAATATGCATGCATAAAATCCGATTTATTTGTATGTTCATAGTTAAATAACAAAGAAGGTAACAAAGAGGTAACTAAAGTAAGGCATATCAATAGTTATTTATATCGTTAATTTGCACAATAAAAGTTTCTAAATGACCCAACGTCGTCATTAAAATGTGAAAAAATATTTAAAACTAAATTTAGAATTTTTAAACGAAATGTTTTAAACAATTTGACAAGATTTCAAAGTAGTGAATGTGAAGAATCTGTTTTGATGAGCAATGCCAGAATGTAATTAAATACGCTAGTGAAAAATGACAAACAAAGATGAATTATTACAAAAGTGTGTGCAACGAAAGGATACCACGAAAAATAGGCTCAAAAGTACAAAACTCTGAGCAGCTGCATTGTTAATAACCCAATTTAATAAAGATATGATAATTACCATATTTCTAATATACAGACACACAGGCATTATGCAGAGGCTACCCCTAAATTAGAAGTATCGTTTAAATGCTGTCATAAGTTATTTATCTGATTACAAGAATATGCTACTGTCTCAAAAGTTTACATAGTGGGCGGAACGAGTTGTGGGAGAATTAACTCGTCTAAATACTATGAAGTATGCATCAATTTTTTGTTTTTCTTCTTAGATAATAATGAAGACAAAGTGGCGTCAACAATCAGATAGCCTATGATTAAACGAAACACAAATTTCTGGTAATCGGTTCGCATAAAACTTTATAGATACAATTTTCATTCATATTCGCTCTAATTTCATGAATATTAGATTCATGATGTAGTATTTCCCCCGGAAGAAGTATTATGAAGATCCAAAAAACGTGATGCTGAATAAGGTCTTCTAACAAACAGTATTTATACAGAGAATTTTGGATTTTGTTGCAACGACCTCTGAAGATTCAATTCATTACACAAGTGTAATAATAGAAAGTAAATTATAGATCGTCTCAAATAATAATTAGGAAACATTTGTTCGCTATTGACAGTTTGAACGCAGCGACTGACAAGCGTGCCACTCGTTGTTGATCAAAATAATCTCTTCTTATTTTCCGTGGAGTATTAATCTCCCCCTTCAACTTGTGGAATATTAATCTCCTCGTTAAACTTTCAGTTTTCCATATTTCCGAGATCGAATTTAAGTGCTGTTCAGAGTGTAAAGCTAGCGTTGGTTGAAGACAATAGGAGTTTAAAAATTGTACATTCTCGTATTATTTCATGAGCTTTCTTCTCATTTTATATGTTATCATTATATATATTCTGGCTAAAATCGAGTGGTGGAAAATAAATTGGTTTTGTACAAGAAATTGCCACCGGAGCGTGCGCTCCATCGCAATTAAATCATATTAAATTGATGGTGTAAAGGCAACAAATAATCAAGAATAAGAACTGGTATAAACAGCTTCACGAATTTCACGCTGCGTCGAATTGCTCCTTCTTCTTCTTCCCAAGGTTTCGACCAGACCTTAGGTCTTCCTCAGGGGACTTAATCGCCTGCTGAGTCTGCTAGATCAATATCGCGACCGCAAAAACGGCAAAATCCAGAATAAAAACTATTTTACATGTTAAACAATACAGGGATCATAACCTAACGACCAGTGCAAGGACAATATTTTGTGATTCAGAACAATGTTTAATCACATAACTTGCACTGACACGATGTGGATATTGTGACACATATAAATTACATGTTGAGAAGTATAGTTTTTCGTAACAGGTGTGTCCTTCATAATCCATACTATTATAAATCTGAAAGCGAGTTGCGTCTGTCTGAGAGTTTGAGGAAGCATAACGCAAAAATTTCCTGTCAAATTGTGGTAGGGCTTTTACATTCTGATAGCTTATGGTCTAGCGTAAACTCTATGGTCTGTCTTACGTCTCTGCGTAACAGCGGAACGGAGCATAAAACGATAAATCGTTCGCACAGAGAGCGATAGGCGTCGCATTTATCCCCTTCCGGGCATCCAGATCTGGATTTTCCATGGTTTCCCCAAATTACTCCAGGAAAATGACGGGATGCTTCCTTTAAAAGATCAGCATAAAGCCATAGCAAAAAAAAAGAAAAGAAAAGAAACTGCATCTCAGGCTGACAATCGTGTATGTAATATCCACCGAAGATCACGCTACAACCACATGAACTCTCCAACTTTTCGATTCAATTAATATAATGTAATGCCATTAGGATACCAGTACACTTCAATATATACATTTTTAACTAAGTAACTTGACTTACTTATTTTTTCAGTTTCCTGAAAAATAACACGTAAGAATGCATAGAAAATATCAATGAAACTACAGCGTCAAAGATTAAAATTCCAAAAACGTAACACATTTGTGAAATTTAATTTGCGGTAAAGGTCACACAGATACAACATTATGAATGTTTATGCTTTGCTGGTAGAAGAAAAACAAAAGATGAACGTATCACCTCTCACACTACAAGGTCGGCGCTAGATTAAAAGCGGGATTATTATAGGTGTGTAACGCTTCGTTGAAGCACTTTGATTAGTGACTTACGTGTCCACGATTTAATTTCGTTTGCTTGCTCCATCCGCCACCGCCGGCGTGGTCACGAAGATTGGCTGGAGCTCCGCTGGACTGGGCCGACGACGCACGACATGAACCGAAGCGAGCCGACGAAATCATAAGATGTATTTTACTCTCTTAGCTTTCATTAAGTTTGCTTTTGGCAGCATTTCATTTTAAATTAAATACGGCAATTTAGGTAAGGACCTTCAGGAAAATTTACAGTTGAAAAAAACTTGGAATAAAACTGTACGATTCAAAGACGTTATTTCCTGCAGTTGCCATTTTCAATAACAAGTGTCAATTTGCTCTGCCATTTGTAGGTATTTAAAATGAACATGAAAAATTAAGTTACGTCCATTAAAAGCAAAATCGTGGCTTATTTTTTTTTATTACATTTAATTCAGTTTTTACATTTTGTGCGCGTTCACTGAAGCTGCGTCATCACGTTATTACATAGGAGGTTTATTACATAGGAGGTATAACGGGAATTTTCAGTTTTTTGAAAGAATTTAATTTATTCATCGATGTAGACAAAATAGTAACCATTAGATTTTATACACTTAAACCAGAGCTTCCAGTCCCAAAAACTGAATCTTTGGGATAGGTTTAAGCCCTTTCAGCGATGCACTTTTAATATCATCGGTGCTTCTAAAATGACGGACCTTGTAGGTTCTCTTTATTTTTGGGAACATGTCTAGCGACTATGTAAGCTGGGCCATCATTATAGTGTAGTTTTTTTGTTTTTGTTTTTTTGTTTGTTTTTTTGTTTTTTTTTTTGTTTTTTTGGTTTTTTTTTGTTTTTTTACCAAAAATTCACGAACAAGGTGCATAATCATGATGTAAAAGCCATGAATTGTTTTGCCACAAATCTCAGCATTTTCTTCGGACTGCTTCACCCAAACGACGTTGAACTTGAAGGTAGTATTTCTTATTGCTCGTTTTACCTTGCGGCAAGAAATTTATACGGATGAAAAATCGCCGACTGTGTCAATACATGCGTTATCGTTTGAACAGCAAACTGGGGACTAAACATCCAATATAGCCCAAAATGTATAGATACCTTTAAGACATGTTTGCCAACATAACAACGAAAAAATCATGCCAATCGGACTAATACAACCCACGAATTCTCATAATTTCCGCTACTTTTTGAACACACCTCGTATATTTCTTCATTGAGTATTTGTGTGTTTCTTTATTGTGATTTTTACCTGTTTATCAGGCTTATAAACCAAAAACTAGAGAAAATATTTTTATATATTACATTTTATTTGCTTTTTATGTTTTATGTGTTGATTGCAGCTATATTTTTTTGTGTATTTGTACTTTGATTACAGTGTATTGATAAGTAATTTCTTCGCAGTTGGTTAACGAAACAGTAATTAATATTAGTTTTAATCGTAGTCCAGGTCGCATCTATCGCGATATATATGGAACCATTCAAGACTCGAGACCATACGCAAAACACGATCGCGGGCTTACAGCTGGTTGAAAATAAATTTGTGTAGCTGAAGCGAACGCAGATATAGAAATATTATGCGGGGCTTTCGCTGAAATTTCCCATTGTGGTTGGCCTGTGGCATTACTCATTCTGTCTGGGCTGGCTTTAACCCGGGCGGTGCTGGTGCAGCTGCGGCCCGCCGTGTTGCATTGCAGGCTCCGGCTAATAACTCCGGGGCTCTCGGCTCCCCACCGCGATACACGCCGCCATTTCATTTTTCAGGATCATGCCGCTTTAATACCAACTTAATCACTATTTGCTTTTGAATGGTGCTCTCGAATAGCCAACTTAGAGAAATCCGATGCCCCGCCCAAAGCAGCCACGAACTCGCCGAGCCGTGTCTCGTTAGGGATGAATTTAACTCTCCATACAGAACGACGCACTAGAGCATAAAGGCTGTTTTGAGGTACAGATTTCTATTCATATATTTTCTTTCGGTATGAGACCATTCAGTCAGTTAATAACTCGTCATTTTCTTCTAGGAAAAACAACCATGTGATGGGATTTCTGTCAGTTAAACAAACAGTCAGTGACATTAGGGAACTTCGTATGGAGCTGTGATTTTAAACTCTTATGTCTGTATCTTGAATTAATTGAATGATTCCTACGTAAACTAGACAATTCTGCAATTAAATCTTCGAGGAAGTAGTTGTCGCGGGTATCTATTTTTGTGGTAAATGTTAGCATTAAGAACGATACTTTGGTTTCTGAACCGAGGCAGTAGCGTAACACTAAGCCACTCACTCCTAGCCCCTGCAAGCTATCCTCTAGAGCCTAGTGTTGCAGTTTCCTGTGGGAAACATAGATACAGCCTACGCGCATGAAGAAAGCAGGCGCCTTCAAGAAGTACAGTCCAAGTCCATGTGACAGTAGCATGATGGTATAGCCTAGCGTTTTTCAACCTTTTTTAATATGCGACGTCTTTACAAGTAAAAAAAATACTGGCGAACCCAAGGATGTAAAAAAAAAAAATTTCGAGCCCCAGACCCGTAAAAAAAAAAAAAAAAAAAAAAAAGCTATGTCAGTAATTTAAAAACGACGAATTTATAATTCTTCCTATTGAGACTAATCCTACTGATCGAGAAATCAAATGCTATGCAAGGTAGTCGCGAGCACTCTGTGGGCAGCGATATACTCTATGCCGCGGTGGGGGCGCAATAGGCCAGAAGGGGTGTGGTCAGTGGCCACATAGGAATAGTTTTGTTTTCGTTCACTGCAATCAGTTTTTCTAGTACGCCAGCGATTACGGATTAACTTCGCTGCGAGCGAAGGGCTCAAGAAAAAAACAAAACCCAAATCTAGACTTCTTGATGGCAGTTACCTGAAATGTGATAGAAAGAAGAGAAATAGGCTACAATTAGAAAATGATTTGGTTATTTGCGTCACAAAAATACAACCACGATTCGACAATTCATTAAAAAAATAAACAGTTACAACCTTCTCACTGAAAATTTTGTAAATTTATTGTTTTGTAAGATAGACAACCCTCGCTTTTTTTACATTTCCTATCAACTAAAAGTGATCCAGTTTTTACAATAAATTCATTTAACCACATCTCTTGCAATCACTCCAAGGAGCTACCAACGCCATTGTGAATTTCAATAGGGCAATGACATTGGAAAACTGTCTTAAGCTTTTTCTATGTGCCAGTAAAAATGATTACGTTGTGGTTGGCATCAGGGACAAACGATCATGTTATTTAGATTTGAAATATGTAGTGGATCAGATTAACACATTGCAGTTTGTTTTACTCTGATGGATAACAACCGTGGTCGACTCTCTTCGTGTTTATTGTTTTTATATGCCTTAGAACTACATTAAGTTCATAAAATCATCATTTTTTAGGTTTATTTGCTTGCATGTTTTTTTATAATGTGTTTTTTTTTCCATCGAGCTATATCTGATGAGAGTCTACTTCTTCTAATCAGTGGGATGAAATCCATCCCACCGAGCGTGGTGGGTGATCGGTTAACGTTCTGGCCTCGCGTTCGGGAGGACGCGGGTTCGAATCCCCGTCCGGGCACCCGGATTTGGGTTTCCATGGTTTCCCCAAATCACTGCAGGCACATGCCGGGATGCTTCCTTCAAAAGGCCATGGCCGAAATCCTTCGCGTTCGTTGTCCCCAGCCCCATACCGCCTCTAATGACCTCGACGTCGACTAAGCGTAAAGCGATAAGTAAAAAAAAAAAAGAAATCCATCCACGGTAGGTCTATATCTATTATAATAACAAGTACGCTAGAACGCTTCCGTGGTTCGGATTCCACGTTAGACTGTAGGTCCCCTGTACCCGGTCGGATTGCCGAGTTAAGTTAAGGTGGCTACAGCAGGGGTGGCATTCCCAGCCAGTAGAAATCCTGTCACCAGGTCATTTCGACCACACGGACTTATAATCATTATTATCTGATCAACAATTTCATTACCTATTTTTCCTGAGTGACTTTTGATACAGAGAAAGTGAACGTGTATGACGGTTGAAGAAGCCAAATAACATTGAAGAAATATATTTGCATCTTGTTGCACACAGGGTACTATAATCGTTGAAAGACACTCATAGCACTAAAATGTCAAAGAAGTGTTTAAATAAGCAAACGGCTAGTGCGTAGGCGGCGGCTCTGTGCCTAACGAATTCTGTCCGAACTCATCAACGTACCGTCAGTAATATGCAGCAATTTTAGAATCAACGCTGTAGATTTGAATGAAATTAGGCTAACCGTCATTCAGGAAATCTGAGATAGCTACATCCACATTGTCGGTTCCTGAAATGAAATCTGAAACGTAATGTATATGAAGTACTTTTTTTAAAATTATTAGTATGCATACTGATAGTCATGAAATCGAGCAAGTTTCTAAAATTAATGGGCTGATTGTTTCGAGTTCCCTATATCAATTTAATGCTAGGGACACTCTTCGTGTTTACGATGTACTATGTTAAAAAAGTGCTCTGTTCCCATAACACAACTTCTCTTGTGAGGTGAGTAAAAGTGGCCATTGTTTTTCTCTCACATTATCCTTGTATTGCGAAAATCTACCTACTGATTTAACTGAGTTCTTTTCTGAATAGCTCCCCAACCGTGGAAAGGAAGTGAGATAAAATTAATCACCAGGAGTACAAGGATTGGCCCATAGGTTTGTGGCCTTCGAGGAAATAAATTCGTACAACGTGTGAAAACTGTATATAACACGTAAGTCCATTGTATTTTCCAGATTTCCACTTCCCTTGAACAAACCTTAGTTTTGTTTCGGGTGCTGAAAACAAATAATACAGGAATTAAATTAATACCGTGATTAGATATTTGCATAAGACAGATATGTCGTGAGGATATGATGGAAACATTTCGAGAGGATTTCCCTGCCCATAACAGAGTGAAGTTGACTTCTGATTTTAAACAGGGGATGATCAGCATTTTAAATTATCTCAGAGCAAGAATACCAGTGCAAATAATCACTCAGGAAAATGAGGACCCAATTCATGTGTTGATAATGAAATACAGAAGATTATCAGTTCGGCAGACTGAGGATATATCACGATCCAATAAACAATAGTAGATTGTATTTTGATAGAGTACTGTACTAGGGTGACAGTGTTTCCGCCTATCAAAAGACTGTGACGAGAAAGGGCCTGAAAAATCTAATCATTAATTTAAAAAATATCTGCGGTTATGCATGAGATTTGTCCCAATTAATTTATTCCAGAGTAAAAAGCCTGAAGACAAGGTAGAGAGGTAGATTTTCTGCAGAGTTATAACATTAATTAACATTTTCCAGAAATCGTCGTTCCAACCTTCACAAAGGTCTGAACGATATGAAAAAATGTAACGAATTGTAGTACACGTGGGTACATAGGAATCATCTGGTAAAGCTGACAGAGAAAAATTCCTTTCTTCAATTGAAATAGAGTTCAATTTGATAAGTCACCAAATCAGTTGACGGTTATCACCAACTGTGATGAGGGTCTGTTAGAGAGGCGGAATGTTCGGCTCTACTGAAACGCGATGAGTAATAACAATAAAAACATTGGTGGTGCGGAGTTGACGTGCTGTTACGGGTCAATAATGCTGGAGTGAGCGAGCGCTGGAGCGCCCTTCTTGAGGGCTGTCTGTCGCTGACGGCCCTGCCACCACCCCACCTGTCGCACGCAGCGTCGTTACGCATTGCCTACCTGTCAGGCGCAACATTCCATCACTCCTACCTGTATGGCTCTCGCAACTCCTGTTTCAGCTGCAGCGGTACAAACTGTTTGGAACATCCGCGAAACATGTTACCATCCTGACAACGAATTTCCTATAGTTCAAGATTCGTGGTTTCAAAATAATGCAAATAAGAGGACTTTTATTACATTAAACACAGTCTGAATAAATACACTTTTCACTAAGAACATCCCACTGAAATAATTTATGTTGCATGTTTTTATAAATTAACTTTTAAACTAAAAATTTATATTAGGATATTATATGTTACCATGTAAGGAAGAGGTCTAGATCTATCAACACAATCCTCATACATCTAGTACACTACTTTACCCCTTTAGAAAACAGAGAAATTAAGGTAGGAAAAGAAAAGAAATAAAACCTACAAATCCAAGTTGGAAGATTGTCTATCGCATACTTACCAATAGGTTCTATGATAGCAGCGCAACATGTCACTTTAAAATTGCGTTAGTGAAAATGCAAGAATTTATTAGTAGGCCTACAAAATTTAGTTCTAACTTTAAAGCCTCAGAAACTAACTAATGCATGAAGTGGTTATATCCACATCATAGATCAGAAATTGGTGTAAATGAAACACAATTCGTATGGCGGCAGCAATGTGTGTAGTCTGTTTGGTCCCACCGTTTATTTTTTGACGTCAAGATCTTTAGAGGCAATAAATGAGGGAGGGGGGGGGGGGGGAAGAAATTCTGCCATGACCTTTTGATGGAACCATCTCGACATTCGCCATTTGGTAGAAACATGGAAAACCGAAATCTGGATGACCGGATGGGGATTCGAGCCCGTGTCCTCCTGAATACGTTACCAGTCAACCACTACGCTTCGTGGTTCCGCCGTGTCTTCAGTTGATTGAAAAAACATAAAATACTCGTCAGTCATAGCAAAAAGTGATTAAAAATTTAAATTATGCGTTTTTTTAACAGTAGCACATAACTTCTGTTAGAAAAAAGTGACTGGACAATGTTCCAAGAGTTACGAGTAACGGCCAGTGCAGTAGACTTAATGTATTTTATTAAATTCATCTGAAGTATTGAAATACTTTTTAATTATTTGTCTTCGTAGAATTCAAAAGTGTGGCGCTTGTTGTAAAGTAGTGCAACAGTAGTTTATTGTATTAGGTGTCAAAAATGTGTTCTTTGGGAGAAATGGGATTGTAACAAGAACTGAAGGTAAATGAGGATTTGAAGAAATATGGGAATGGATAAAAGCTGATGCCTTCAGATCGTGGATTACGTAGCATAAAAAAACTTAAGAAGTTAAACATTTCGAAAACTGTGGAGGAAATAGATTTGATCCGTTAACCCAATCAGGGAGTGATAAGCACATATTGGAGCAGGTTAGGTAGAACATACTGTTACGAGAGGTGAAGTGAGTATTAAAGATTGTGTAAGATCAAATAGGTGCAAGCTACTAGGTAACAGGTGCACGTAAAGCTAATGGCACACTTGGTTGGATAGTAGGCGATATAGAACCATTCTGTAGTGGTTTCACGAAGGGGGGTAGGGTAATAATAGTGAGTGGTGCAGGAAACAACATCGACAGGTAGGCAGTTTATGGTATAGGAAGTGACCGAGGAGAGTAATGAAAGAGGCACAGTACACCAGCAAGAAATTGGTGCAGATCCAATGTGACAGTGGTCAGCCAGCCGGCAGTGACGCAGGTAAACTTCCTGAGATAGTAAATCTGAGTTAAGATGACGGTTGTGGCTGCGGCAGTTAATAACGTCTTATACATATACAGAATATAAAAGGGAGGATTCTTATTATGAACTCAGATTTGCGTTTGTTATTCAGTTGAGAGTTAAAACACGATAAATCTTAGTCGATACGCTAAAAAATAATCATTAAAATTCAGTTCCTTACCTGAAGCATCATTAGCGGTTTTTTCTGTTCAATTTGTGTAAATGTCACTGTATTACGTCATTTACATCAAAGTTATGGTATCTATAAATTGCGATCTACTAAAATTTTCCATCTATATTGATTTATATATACAATTTACTCTCGGTATCAGCGATTTTAGCTTGGTTGTCCTACAGCAGATCTATTTTTTTTTATTCATTTTTTTTAATCAAATGCTCTTAGGTAGAAACCAAAGGGGAAAATGTAAGTAGATCATAATTTAAGCCATAAATTCAATGTTCAAAATGTATATACCAGAACCATATGATGTCACGTAAACATATCTAAAATGTAAAACAGCATAAGATTCTTCTGTTAAAGAAAAAAAAGAGCATTCGATTTTCAAAGAAGAGAAAGAATCAAAAAATCAATCCATTAACAATAATCTTTTATCAAACATTTAAAATTATCATCCACAATTGAGGAAAATACTCCACAGTTCCAGTTATTAAATTTATAACATTTACTGAGAGTTTGATAATTTTGTGAAAGAACTGGAACTCTTGCTGTTGTTCAAGTACCTCAGAACGTCAGTTGTTGTTTTCAGTAAACAGGAAATATCCACGTAACGTCGCTCAGCATCCGCTGATTAAAAATAAAAGGAAAGCTGCTGATATCTAAACGTCTGTAGCCAAAGTCCAAGTTAGTGAGTGCAGTGCAGTTTATAAAATAACATAAATTCACACATGCGACATTAATTTAGCCCAGTGTTTCTCAACCTGTGGTCCGCAAAGGTCGTACAGGTGTTCCACAGACAGAACGTTAAAAATTCAGATACTCGTACTGCATAAGCCTAAAAGCGAGTCAGTGCCACAAGACTTACTTTCTAAAAGCCATGAATAGTTCGATAACCAGGCAAAAATCTGGCATTTCCTGGATATCAACACAGGACTGCATTGTTACTGTTCACTCACGAAGTTTCCAATTGAGATCGAAGAGAGCACCGCTAATTTAAAGATTACGTTAACTACCATTTTCTGAGGGCCTTGTTATAGGTGATAGATATCGCGGTGGGCGGTAGGATTGATAGAGTGATGAAGTAAACAATATAAGGTGTCAAATATTATTTGTTTTATTTTATTTTATTCGTGTATATCGTTGGAATAGTGTAGCACCCATCCTACAGTAACATGGCTGTTAATTTGGTTACTAAATGTTAAGTCTCTGGTCAATATAATATAATTTATCTATTAATAGTCCATTTCCAGTTTTAGAACTGTTTCTGGAGGAATTCAAAACATAGATTAAAAAAATAGGTCCATATACAGGGTGTCCTGGAACGAAAGGATAATCCTGCAACTTCATGTCCTACTATATGACGAAGTCTCACCATTTTCGAGATGTAGATTTTTTAAATTTTTTTCCGAAACATATGACTGTATTCAGTTTAATGCATGCCATTTCTGTAAATTAAGACTTTTTGAACCAGTTTTTTTTTTTTTTAATTTACTCAGGGATGTTTTAGTCATCTAAAACACTGTTCTTTTTTTATAAAACTTTAAAAACACGTTAAAAATCATTATCATAAATTTTACTACATGTTTAAAATGCAAAATGGTCTCTTTACCAGATTGAACTTCAAAAAAGTCATTTGAAATGAAGTATAAAATAAAATAATTATACCATTTAAGGTTTTTTATAAGGTTTTTAATGTTCTAAGGAAAAAGAGGACTCAAATATCTCTGAGTAAATTTTTTTTAAAAAAAAACAGTTTTAAAAAGTCTTAATATGTATAAATGGCAAACTGAACAAAGTCACATGTTTCGAAAAAATATTTTAAAAATCAATATTTGTAAAATTGTGAAATTTTTATTAAAATAAAATTTTCTCACATAGTAGGAAATGATGTGGTCTATCCTGCACACTCTGTATGTTGGTGGTACGTAGCAATATTTTCGACATTTTATTGGTTTTAGTGTTGAAAAAGTATGAGAATCGCTGATCTAGTCTTTTTTATTGTCATGGAGTTAGTTCGTACCGATTGCCGGGGCCAAGAACGCGTTCGGGAATGCAATACAGCAATCTAGATTCCTGGTGAAGCGTCACTCTCTATCTGTGTTGTAAGGGAGGCATTTCATATCGCAGTGCGCATTCCCGGAGGCAACATTTCATCTGGAGCCGCCGGGGTATACCTGCCCCGAGGCCAGCGTAGGCAGCAGCGGTTATTACGGGGGCAATATCGCTGCGCCTCTTTTGTGGCTACTCAGTGAATACGAGCCATCATTCCTGAACCCCGCCAGCATCGCAGATAAAAACACCACAAGCTCACAGCGAAAATAAAAACTATTATTAGGTGGCTGATACATAAGTATGCACGAAGCTTTACATGAGCTCATTATGTAGCCTACTGATTAAGACATTTTCTAGTAATTCGCATTCTCACATTTATTATAAAGTTTCTTTGAATAAAGATGTCTCTCCGTTAAAATCTTTTTGCCGTCAAAGAGTCTCCTATTCACTTATCACTCCACCAAAGATATTCTGTATCAGTAGGCCTTCTCAACAACCAAGATATTAATGTTTCCCTCACGTTTAAAAATTATACTAGTTTCTTGTGTTCCTCATATCAATCTCATCTGTCACCTTACATATATATATATATTTCGGATCTCGGAAACGGCTATGACAGTTTGGATGAAATTTGGTATTTAGATAACGTTTTGACTTTTTAGATTTCCTAAATAGTTGTCTTCCCTACAAAAAAGCGAGTTCACAAAATACGAACAATTTTTTCACTCGGTATCTCGATAACAGGACAATTCAGGTACAAGAAAGCCAACAAAAAGTTTCTCCTTGATTTTTAAGAATCTTTAAACGAACAGTTCTTGTATACTGGCTGAGCCATGGAAATATTAGCATTGCAAGTTTAATTTAAAAAGGAAAATAATTAAAAATTTATCATTGGTTTTGTCAGAGGTGATACATTTACAGAAACGTCTTTGAAATAATATCATCGCTTACTTTGTGACCGTAAAAAGTGATTGTTAGTTTGTGATTAAATACTACCACGCGAGGTATGAACATAGTTTTATCGGAGTGAGTGAAAATAGTACTGATGATGTTCTGTCATTACCGTGACGTCACAATCTGATGATGAAGTCTTATAGAAGTCGACGTAACATATCGGAAGTAAAGAATAAATGTTCTTGATATCTCGCTTGGTTTTGGAGATATAGCATGTAAAAAATCAGTTATAGGTATAGTTCCTTGTGCTTTTGGTGACATTTCTTCTGGTCCAGGCCGTATTTCAACCTAACAACAACCATTAGGAACAAAATAAAACATTGAAAGTGCGTTTCCACCGTATAGACATAGTGGTTTTGGTGGATTTTTTTTTCTGGTCCAGGCCGGATCTAATCCTAACCTCTTTACTTAATTCTTTATTTTCGATTTGTCTCGACGAGTTTCATACGAATTCATCATCAAACTTGGCTATAGCGAAATTTATATTCTGGTCCAGGTCTCGCGCGAGATATATATATATAAAAATATTTACTTTCAATTTTCCTCGTCGAGTTACATAAGAAACCATCATCAAGGGTTATCGTAGAATCCCCTGAATTACCACAAATCTCGCACCATTAATTAATCCCTGACTGGCATTAAGATTTCTATTTAACATAATAATAGCATTTTTCTTTGAAAGCAATTTATGAGGCAGTCTCGCAAATGGATCTAGCGATTTGGAGGAAATTTCATATTTTGATAACGTTTTGCTTTTCAAGTTTTTGACACGATTTTTTTTTTTTAAGGAGAAATTTTTGTACTTGGTTTCTCGAAAACGGCTCTAACCTCATTACGTAGAAGTTTCAGGTACCAGTAAGCCTACTGATGTTATTGAAGTTTCTCTTTGGTTAACTGTGCGCCTTAAAACACCTAGGAAGCCTTCAAGCCTTTTACTTTAATCAAACTATACTCGAAATCTTGGATATTGAACAGAAATCGAAAGATGCCGAGCGTTGATCGGTCACCCAGGTACTTTAATTGATTAAATCAATGTATAAACATTTAAAATTGCCTTTTCAATCAGAATTTTTATGTAGCATTTTAACTTATTGGATGTAACTACATTCCAAGTTGATAAAACTAAATCAACTATCACCCCTTTGTAAGTTTCTTATGTAAAAAGATTATTTATTATAGCAGCAGGGAATAATATATGACAGCCAACTAATACCCAATGCGTTTCACCGAAGTGACAGATACAGCTCTACCCGAAAGACAAGCAAGTTACTAACGGTGAAGAATTTACAAAACGACCTAACTGAGTGGTTTGTCACAGATGTTTCTTGTCTGTAAACAAATTTCAATTAGCTGTGTATAATATGTTACTGTTATACCATTAACAGGAGTATTACGATGATGAATTTCAAGAAACAAAGAAATTACTTGACTTTTCAGGCATTCATGAATTCCGTGATTAATTTGTTTCGGGACACTTTAAACTATCCGAATTAACAATTTTTTCAAACAGCATTTGAAGACAACCGAGCAGGTTGTCGAAACGTCGTCGTTTTATGACTCCATCCGGCTGGACTCCCGTGAAACTTTCATTGAATCAATACGCCGGGAAAGTCTCCATTTACATATCAGATACCTTTACATATCAGTTATCGTCAGAGATTGCACAAACTCTTAAGGGAGCAGTTGCATCTATGCTCTTGCATAAATAATTATGATTGTCAGGGGTATTAAACACCCGTAACAAATTTATACTGGAGCATACATAATTTGAACTGAGGGTCCCACGAGATAGCTTTGACCGATTACATTTAGTTTTATACTCATTTGTCCAGCGCAACGACATTGCACGTGGCTGACTCGCAGTTCGAACAGACTGCTATCTTTAGCGAGCATGGTAACATTCCGGTCTCGCATTTGGGAGGACGTGAGGTCGAAACCCCGTCCGGCCATCCCGATTTGGGTATTCATGGTTTCTCCAAATCACTCCAAGGGAATGCCGGTATGGTTCCTTCAAGAGGTCAGGGTTCGATTTCCTTCCGGTTCTTTGCCTCCAGTCCTTTCCCACTTCTAATGACCCCGACATTAACGAAGAATAAAGCCATAAACAAAACAAAATTATGTTTAGATGTATTTTAAAACATTAATTTTTTTTTCTATTTTTACTCAAATTGACACGGATTCATGCTACAAAAACTGACGAATACAATGTAAAGGTATTTGGTCAGATTCATTACATCTCTTCACTTATTTGAATTTGCTCTTGAGACGTCTTGAAAGGTAGCTGAAATGTTTGCGATGAATAGCTATAGTGAGGAAGCATTGCTAAGTAACCTATGCATTTTGTTACATGTGGTTGTAGAAAGATTATTTAGTTGTACTTGAATACTATAATTTCTTGGCAAAAATAATAAATACCAATAAAAGGCCCGTTTTCCCTTGCTGTCACTGTGTCATAATGTGTTGGTGTCTTCATCTCCGTGACGTCACACAACAGCTAGAGGTGCTTTCACTCTTTGTTCGCAGGTGTCGTACTATAGGAAGCTAAGAATTTAGGTTACTTATTTATGTTTCTGCAATGGTTCAATGTTTTTAAATTACAAACCAACGATCAGAAAGTATGAAATTAGTTTAAATCCACATATTAATTATTACTTGCTTATTATTTATTTATATTCGATCGATATATATGTTTTAGTTACAATCTCTTCCCACTTTAATAGCAAGTTAAGAATTCATGTTAGCTAATTATGTTTTTATAATGGTTCAGTATATTTCATCTTTAAATTTGAAACCAACCATAAAAATAACAATACCACGGCTATGAACTTTATTAAATAATAGATCTATTTATTCCAGCAATCGCAGGCAAATGAATTACCAGAACAGTAGGTTCATCCCTTCTTTTTTATGTGGGCTTACATGCTATTTATATTGGATGCAGATCTTTTCGTTATACTCCCAGTTGATAGATGTTATTATTGTAATCCAAAAAAAAGTACAACATAGCATCTTAATAAAATCACGAGCGTTATTTAATAACAATTACTATTAATTAGGCAAATAAAACTAAATTAACTGCCGGAACAATGTGATAAGCTTTTCGCTTGGTGACTAAATCTTGCTATTCAGTTAACGATATTTTCCTTTATTCACTTCTTCTTCCACAGGTCTATCTGTCATGGTCGCCAGGGGATTTTAACTTTGCCCAAAGGTTACTGATTAGGGCCTAATACTGTTCTAGAGTTACTCCAATAGTCCCCCAAATGACAACACAGGAATTACTTTTTTGAATTAATATTTATTTGTTTAGTGATCCCTAAGATAATTTACACACCACACTTCTTCAAAGACACTAAAGCGCACACATACAAACAAACATTCCAGTGATTAAACATTCTGACAACGACTAACAACTAACTTTCAACTAACTGTTAACTCACTACTCATTTCGTTTATAAAGACGCTTTAGAAACAACCAAAATAATTCAAAGTGTTCTGTAGCTATTTAAATGCTAATTGTCTGTATAATGTATTCTTAAATATCGACGAAGAAATTAACTGATAGAATTACTTTAAAAGCTATGAATGTTACAAACTGAACGAGAACACAGTCGCAAGTCTGGTTAACTTCATTAGTAATAACAACTTTCAAAGTTTACAGTTACACACAATAAATTAGTGCACATTTGCAACTTTTTTTTTATTTCATCGTCAAATTTGTTCTTCGCCACAGAAGCAAACTGCCAGACACTTCGTCTCCCAAGATTGCAGGTTCATGTACTTTTAAAGGTAGACAAATCGTGAATAATTACATTACATTTAATCCAGATTATTACTTAAGAAATCACTCGTTGTCTGCCAATCAACATTTCAATACAATTCACATGCCATGACACGTCAGCGATACTGTGCGACAATGTCTTTACTTCAGAGAGCTTATATTACCAACTTATCGATATCTGTAAATTCTGTTAAATTAAATAAAATTACATTAAAGGCATTATGCCTGTTCTATTACAGTTCCCACCAACGTTTCTCAAATTCTTACAATACTTTAACAATTAAATAAAAAAAAAAAAAAAGATTACTACGTGTACAAAATCACTCACAATCATTCTAAAACATCTTGATATGAAAGTTAATACTGTATACATTCTTTTACACACGAAATTATCTACGTAAACTAGTCCAAACCGTCGCAAATTGACCTCCAAACCTCGTAGCTCACATCAGTAGCTACAATTACAAACTTTAAATTAATGTTTCATACTTGATACTGTCCTTGGTCGTATTACACCTCATTTAAACAGTTTTTTTCCCATAAAACAAGTTTTATTTGCATCAAAAATATACACAAGATAAATGTACAAATACACAATTAATCAGCTCCCATCTTGCTATACATAGTTCTTAAAATGTGTGGGTCTGTGGGCTGTTATAACTGTTTAACTCGTCACTTTTGGCGTGTTTACTAGCTACTGGTTATAACAGGTAGTTTGTAATGGTGTTTCCCTTTCTGAGCCATAGATCGCTTGTTATAATACGAGTGCAGCTAATTTGCTACGAGGAGAGCTAACGCAGCACCACCGCCCAGGCTGTGTGTCCCAGGGCAGATCACTTTCCCAGTCGGGGACAGCAAACTGCAGGTGCGTTTTGTTGGGGAGCGCCTGGCCATTAGGAGGCGGCTCGTTACGGCGTCCCTGCTATCCCGCGGGAGCACAGCCAAGCACTCTAATTAAAAAGGCCGGCCGGCTGGTCTCTATCAAAGGACCGCACCGCGCCACCCGCGCCGCCCGCGCGGCCCGGGCGTCGGTAGCGCCAAACGTCACCAGCCAGTAATTACGGCACACGGCATCACAGCCGCGGAATTCGTTAATTCTGATGTCAGAAAATTTAATTTAAATTAAGTTCCTGGGGAACTATAACGGGTGCGGTAAACATCACTGCGATACCACCAAATGGTTTCTGCAAGATTTAAAATGCGCTCTCGTAACCCACAGCTGCTGCGTTGTGCTCGGAAACTCAGTGAGGCGAATGTAACCTGTGAAACGATCCCGCAGAGGGGAATAAATACTGTATTCATTATGTTCAACTGGTTGTTAAACGTTTTCCCGCAGTAGGACCTCGCGATATTCGTACCGTTCTCGTATGTAGTCATTTAGAAGTTTCAGTGGTTCATCAGCGGATCCATTACCTCTTGATTGTTTTAAACTACGTTAACACTTTCTGTTTACTGAAGTGTAAGTAACATGTAATGAATTTGCTCAAAAATAAAAATGATTCGTGAATTACTGCCCACTAACTAATTTATTTCTACTAACTTCCTTACCCTACGATATCAAATCCCTGCTTCCATCTTGAGGGGTGTCAAATGGATGGTCCCAAAATTTACCTTAAGATGTAATATATATATATATATATATAAGGCACACGCTTGTGATATTTTCGCGTCGCAACTTTTTCGCAACACAGAACACGTAAAGCTACGGTTACATCTGGCACAATTTCACAACCTGTATCGGGATTTGTATCAGAACTTGTAAGGTCACATGTATCGATACTTGTCTGAGGCCTTCATTGACTTGTGTGAGTATGAACCTTGCGTTTACATCAGTATAAACAAGTATCAAAACCTGTCTGATACTTGTACACACTGATATGCTATTGAATGTCATATCTCTAAACAAGCAATTCTTGTATATAAATATATATTTGCAATCTCAGAAACGGCTTTAACGATTTTGATGAAATTTCATATTTAGATAACGTTTTATTTTTTAGAATTACTTAAATAGTTGTCTTCCCTGCAAAACCCCAATTTTACAAAATACGAACAATTTTTGCACTTGGTATCTCGAAAACAGCTCTAACGCCATCTCGTAGACGATTCAGGTACCAGGAAGCCTACCAATATTTTCTCTTTGGTTTCAAGGAACTCATATATTTAAACGAACATTTCTTGAATGCTAGCTGACTCGGGGGAATAATTAGCACAACATGTTTAATTGTAAAACATTTAAAATGAAGAAATTTAAAAATTGGCTTTGTCAGAAGTGATACTTTACTTCTTTGAAAATAATATTGACTGTATATTACTTAATTGAAAAGGTGGTTATCATTAAATACTACCAGTTTAGGTGTAAAACATTTAAAAAGCAGATATTTAAAAAATAGATGTTTATTCAAATGCGATTTTTTCAAACTTAAAAAAAAAAAAAAAATTCTAACGCCACGTTATGTCTACTGGTTTATCTTTGGTTGTTTACAACAACTGTGAGCTTCCAAAAGCATAGGAAACTTTGTATACTAGATGACCCGTGTAAAACATTTAAAAAGAAATTTTTTAAAAGTTGGCTTTGTCAGAAGTGACTCTTTACTCTACAAAACTTCTTTGAAAATAATATTAGTAGTTATAATGTAATCATCGTTTACTTTTTGACCGCATATGTATTTAACACACAAACATCAATATTACAGAATGCTGTGCAAATAGTACAGCCAGTACAAAATAATTGTTATTTCGGGATGAAAATGTGATTAACGCACTCCTTAGGCATTAGTATTCAAGAAAAAATGTACGTGAAGTGGAAAATAAAGGTAAGACAAGAGTAATACAATGCAAATAGTGGGGTTCCGTGAGGTAGTAGCCAATAAGTAGAAGCAATCTTTACCGTGAATGTGCTCTTTCGCATGCCGTACTAATGTTGATTTTCAAGGAGCTGTATTAGCGAAGGGTGTGGTTAGATTTAAATGCACCCTGGACCTGCATGAGGACTAATATTCCATGATGTATCATGTCTTTTGAGTGAATAAGGTGGCTGCCATAACGAATTCTAATTTTAATGACGTCACAGTCGGCTCGAGACTTCTATTGCCGCTAAGTCAGCAATGTGCCTAATCTTGTTGTGTTTAGGTTGAATGGCAACCTGGACCAGAATGGCTACTAACATTCCATGATGTTTAGTGGATTATGAGTAAAGAAAACAGCTGCCACGCCAAATTCTCAGTATAAAAACGTCACAGGTGTCTCAAGATGTCTATTAACGCATAGGCAATAATGTGCGTAATCGTCTGTTTCAGCATATGGAGTGGTCTGACAGCTTAAATGTAATTAGTGGGGAAAAAAAGTGGTTACTGAGCTAGCTCTCAAAAAATTCTGGCTACGATTCCGTGTTCAAATCCCGGTCGGGGCAAGAATTTTTAAGATTTGTATTTGATCATATGAACTACGATAGGGTGTTCTGTGATTCGGAATCTACGTTAAATTGTAGGTCTCAGAGTAAAGGAACTGGCCGTCCTACCTCTGATACAATGGCTGAGTATGACTCCTTTTTGTGGATCCAACTAACCTTCAGGTTAGGTTTATATACTGTCTATATATTTAATCTGTCCAATCTAATACAATTAAATGAGCAACTCCTGTAAATAGATAAAATTATTTTATCGCAAACTTCTTTAAGGATTTTGATGAAATTTTGCATACTGAACACAAATCGTTCACTCGGTCACCCAGGTGCTTTTAATTTTAATTATCAAATCATTTAAAACGTCGCCTAGAAAACGTAGATGGTGGCAAAAAAAAAAAAAAAAAAAAAAATCCTTTCTAGACGTAAAATACAAGGTTCTTACACCATGTTAATGAAAGAACTAATGACATAAACACAGCGAACAAACAGTGGAAACCTTCTTCTTACAGTATACATCGCTTATTTCCGCGTTTGGGATTTGGTTACGTTAAATTTGGCTAATGCGCGTATGTCAAAGGTGAAATGATCATATACAAAATATATGAGCGACTTGCATAAGATACTTCGATATTTTTCAAATGTATCAGCAGTCTGTATGAGGTAAAATGCCGCGACTTTTCAAATATAAATACACGTTCCGGCAGAAGTATCCATGTGTGAACGTAACTTAAGATGTAACGGAACATCGGAGGAGAAATCGGATTCTTAGAATCTCTCACAATGTGCAGACGGCAATATATTTTCTGAATAGGGTTTGTCGTTTTTATTGTAAGTGTAAATGCCAACGGTAGCTATTGAAAATTTATGTGTAAAGTATACGTTTGTTCAGAAAATGAGAATTAAGAGCATTTGTGTAATGGAGGAAAATAAGAATGCGAGAGTTATTCATATAGTACGAATCATAAACAAAGGCAAATTCTTATGTATTCTACAACAAGAAAGGCTTATTCAAGTTAACAAATACCAGTAGTAGAAAGGTGTTATACTTAAGGAATGGAGTATTACTGGTACAGTTTATTTCAGTTATAGGGAGAAAAGTACTCCGAAGCAGAATGACAAAAAGTAAGAGAAGGATGGTTAAGTATTGATAAGCAACCAACCAGAAGATAAATAAATAATAGAGTTCCTTTTCTTCATGGAAAGTACTTTTTATGAGGTTTCAATGTACCATAGTAACTAATTAAAGAGCACTGAGCGCAGTGCGTTCTGACCTCACATTCGGGATGACGTGGGTTCGAATCCTAATCCGGCCAACCAGATCAATGTTCATTCCAGGCGAATGCCGTGGTGGCTCCTCTAAAAGGCCATGGCCGAATGTCTTCCCGTTCCTTTCCAGTCTCTAATTTCCTTGGCATCGATGAGACTTAAAACAAAACAAACCAAAACTAAATTAAAGAGTGGGTTAAAAATCATCTGGCGTTACACAAAGTATACGTCTCGTTAAATTAAGTGTGCCGAATTACGCAATAGCAAAAATTGTGCGTTTCAGATCAAAACTGTGTGAACAATAAGTTATTCTTATATTTTGTGTGAGCTCGCGGTGTGCTTAGTATTTTTCGGGGCAGAGTTTTCGGTGCGAACTCGCCGATTGTGAGAGTGCCGTGATCTTTAAGCAAATTAAGTGAAAAGTGAGTAAACTGTGAAGATTAACCCGTTGTTAAGAGTGGAGCTACACAGCACGACGCGGGACAACGACCTCGTCCGCCAGCCACGCGGCCGTCGTGACGCGTTGCTGTCACAACGTCATACCGCCCGCGCCGGAGCGGCGTCAGCAGGCCTGTCCAGCTGTCTTCGCTGCCGATTCAGCACCTCTACAACTGCGTGAGTACATCGCATTCGCACACGGCCGCAACCTCCATAAATCCCGTCCACGGTTCACTGCCAAGCAAATGTAACATTTAAAATTTTCTCAGATCCCCACCTGTCAAAAGCCATGTCTGCAGATAGGTATTCAAATGAATCCCGCGGTGATTCAGCAACGGACACATCGGGCAGATTGGAAGATCTAATTGTAGCCATGGACATTGAAAAACGGTTCAAAGAGCTTTCACTTTATATCGATAAGGAACTTCCAAATCAGAAAATGACGCACATAAAAATGGCTCCCTTAAAGGAAAAGATAGCCCAATGGGCACTGGCTCAGGCAATGCTAATCGGTAGAATGACACAACTGCAAATCGAAAATGAAAGGCTGCGAAAGGAAAATAATGTAGTGATCTCAAAACCTGGAAAAACATATGCCCAAGCGGCTTCTAGCACTACCATACTCACAAAAACAAAGGCGCAGATTGAGAGTGCTCTAAAGAACCAGACGGGCACTGTATTTATTTCATCAAAAAATCAGAAAGGAGCAAGGGAGGTACAAAAGAAATTTACAGAACTTCTAGACCCTAAAAAAGATCAAATAAGGATCAAAAGCATGAGGACCACAGCAAAAATGTTAATTGTGGAAACGGAGTCAAGTGAGGACACTAAAAAGATAATGGAAAATTCAAAACTACAAGAGGAACTTAAATGTGAGCCACCTAAGAAAAGGCGTCCGTTAATAATATTATATGATATACCGACTGGAATGAAAGAGGAGGAAATACGAGACTGTGTTTATTACCAAAATCTTGAGGGAACAGTCAGTAAAGCTGACTACGAGAAAGGATTCGTCTTAAAATTCAGAACTGGCCCTAAAGGAAAAGCCACTGTTCATCATGTGGCGGAAGTAGATCCACAGCTAAGAAAAATCATTATTGCCAAACAGAGGTTATATTTGGGCTTCCAGTCAATAGCCGTTAAAGACTTCCTAGTAGTACCTAAGTGCATTAAATGTTACGGTCTAGGACACATTAGCAAGCACTGCAACAAAGAAAAGTCCACATGCTCTCATTGTGGCGAAGAGGATCACAACAGATCTGAATGTGATAAAAAAGGACAACCTCCCATCTGCGTGCCTTGTATGAAGCGAGGGAAAAAAGTAAATTGTTCATCAAAGGACGACTGTCCCACATACCAGATGTTGCTTCAAAGAACCATAAATAAAATAGATTATGGACAATAAGACCATAACAGATCTAGTTATCAACAAAATTCGAGATTCAAGCGATAACTCAGAGAGGATTTCTACATCTGGTATCAAAGGAAAAAAGCGCAAGCCTCCAAGTAGAAGACTAAGAGACATGCTGAGGGCATGGGAATACTGGAAAAAGAAAGGACTGAAAGAAGACATAAGAGTAGATGCTAGCACCCAGACCGATGGAATTGGGGATGCAATAACTAAACAACAATCGACACAGAACATTAACACGAAAGCTAACACGAATGTATCACAAAAATGTAACCCTATAGAAATTTATAAAGAATGCGAAAAGGCAATGAGACTTGCAAGACTAGAGGAAATGTCACTACTTACAATAGCACTAAGGCACTTAATTAGAACGGGACACAGCAAAGGCAGGTCCATAACATTTCCAGTTCCGGAAGCCATAGATAGGATACAATTAAAAGCAGCAAATCTTCCCACAAGTCCAGTTCATCTTATGGAGATCGTTTTAGAAGTGTTCGACAGAAGAGGAGAAGAATTTGACCTTGAAGATTTGTACAGACAACTAGTGATAACACATGGCCGCATTGCTATTGATTATAGGCAACAATGGCCCAAGAGTCACATACATACACACCACCCATGAACAAATACGGAGTCAATGTAGCACAACTTAATGGAAGGCGCACTGAGGCCGTGTTATTAGAAGTAAGAAGATTAGCAGAAGAAATGAATTTCGACGTACTGTGCCTTCAAGAACCGTACACTAGTGCAGGGAGGGTACCACATATGCCTGTAACATCACAAATAGTATGTGAAGGTGAACATCCAATGGCTGCTATAATTGTACTTAACAGGAACTATACAGTCACGAAAATTGCCCAGTTATGTAATGAGAACGTTACCTGCGTTGAAATAACAACACATAATGAAAGAATTGTGATTGCTAGTCTGTACTTTCAATATAGTGACGAAATAGATGGATACCTTGAAAAAATGAGGGAAATCGAAGAAGCAATGGGAAACAGACCAGTAGTGTACACAATGGATGCCAATGCTAAATCTCCACTCTGGCATAGTAAGATCAGGGATGAGCGAGGAATATCGTTAGAGCAGACTATTTTCGAACTGAATCTGGAAGTTATGAATAAACCCTTCAATCCCTACACATTCCAAAATAGAGCTGGTGCAGCAACAAACATAGATGTAACATTAGCAAATGGGAAAGCTTTCAGATTAGTCCAAAACTGGAAAGTTGGGCAAAATCTAACAACATCAGACCATAACGTCATCTATTTCTCCATATCTAATGCCCAAGAACAAGATATGATAGACGAATGTTGGTCATATTCCTATAAAACAGACTGGAACCTATTAAGAAGATCCTTTGAACTACCAGCACTGCCAGAAATGTCAGATAATGTTGACCTAAAGGCGATAGAACTGACGAATGCGATACAACATGCCATGAAGGTATCAATAGTGCAAAAGAGAAAGCTCAATGATAAAAGATGTATTCTGTGGAACGAAACGCTTCAAAGGTTAAGGACAAAAGTAAGGAGAACTCGAAGGCACTACCACCATGCTAAAACTGCCGCTGAACGTAGCTGGACACTGGATCAGTACAGGTCAGCGAAAGCTGAGTACCATCAGAAACTTCAGGATGTTAGACTAACAAGCTGGGAGACATACATTAGCAAAAACTTGTTATTAAACCCATGGGGACTTCCGTACAAGCTAGCTGCGCAGAAGATAAAATCACCTACTATTTTTTCTACGCTCAGGAAAGGAGATGGAAGTATGACAAGCAGTTGGCAGGAATCGGCGGAACTTCTCCTGAAAACGCTCTTGCCGGACGACCAGCAGGAGTCCGATTCAGAGGATCACAAACTCATAAGGCAACTAATGAATAACGAATATGAAAACGACATGTTGGTTCTACCATTCGCTCAAGAGGAAGTAAGTACCGCAATAAGCGGGCTGAAGAGAAATAAAGCACCAGGACCTGATGGGATAACAGCAGAAGTCTTGCAAGCCTTAAGTCAGCAAATAGTTCCTTACCTTACCGAATTGCTGAACGCCTGCCTGCTGCAGGGAAGGATACCTCATAGTTGGAAAACATCAAGCATAAAAATTATAAGGAAAGGAGAAGATAAGGACCCTACACTACCAAAGTCTTACAGACCAATTTGCCTGCTAAATACACTTGGGAAAATTCAAGAAAAATTATTATGTAAAAGAATTAAAGAATTCAGATTATTGAAAGGTATGAATCAGCAGCAGTTCGGCTTCCGGAAAGGCAGGTCAACAGAGGATGCGATAAATGAAGTTCAGAGGATAGTCAACTCGACAAACAAAAAATATGTCATTGGCATATGTATCGACATTTGCGGCGCCTTTGATAACTTATGGTGGCCGAGTATGTTCGCCCGACTAAGGGAGTTAGGATGCCCACGAGTGTTGTATGAGAGCTTCAAAGACTACTGTCGCGGAAGAACTGCAACACTTCAGAGCTCTGGTCAGAAACTGACAAAGCATCTCACAAAAGGATGTCCACAAGGTTCAGTATGTGGCCCAGAATTCTGGGATATTGCTCTGGAACCTGTCCTTAACAGACTCATGGGTCTGGCAGAGCTTGAAGGAATCGTTGCCTTCGCAGATGATATCTTGCTGCTGGTTGGAGGAAATAATAGAAGAGAGATCGAGACAAACACCAAAGAAATAATGAAAGTAATGGAATGCTGGTGTAAACAAGTTAAGCTCCAGCTAGCACCAACAAAAACCCAATACATTTTGATGAAAGGAACACTGAAACGCAACCCCACTGTGAAGCTTGGAGAAAATTCCATTAAAAGACGCAAAACAGTAAGATACTTAGGAGTTGTTCTGGATGAACATAGGAATTTCAAAGATCACATTGACTATATATGCCAAAGAACGACTGCAGCAATGAACAAAATAATTAGCATTGGGCAAAGAAGATTTCTAATCCCACTGCCGACTATAAGACTGTATCATGGTGCCATTACCACAGCTATTGCAAGTTATGGAGCGAGCACATGGGCGCATAGGTTAAGATTGGTTAAACCTGCAAGGGATATCAGACGAATGCAACGAGGAATTCTCTTGCGTCTTACAGGCGCATTCGGAAGTACCCCAACTGATGCACTTACAGTCATTCTCGGAATATGTCCTTTAGATCTGGAAATAAGAAAAAGAGCAGCATGTTACTGGCTACGAAAAGGAAACTTAGACAAGATAACAGAAATCCTGGGTCAAGTGGCAACCAAGAAGACAGACATCAAAAATTGTATTTTGAATGAATGGCAACAGCAGTGGAACAATTCTGAAACCGGAAGGAGAGTATTTGAAATTCTTCCTGACATCAGAAAGAGGATACGTATGAAGCACTTCAATCCATCCCGAGGGTTAATACATTTCCTCACCGGTCATGGACCGTATGAAACATATCTTCATAGGATCAATAGGACAGAGAATGATCTATGTGCGTGCGGATCTCTAGGAACACCTGAACATAAACTGTTTGAATGTGCTCTAGTTGATGATCAAATCAAACAGTACAGAATGAAGCTCATGGGGAAAACTGTCAAGGAAATTATGAAAGACAACCTCCTCCTGAATGAACTCGACAAGCTGGCAGATGCTGTGTCAGATGCAGCCAGGGAGCAGTATCGGCTTCAGCATAGCCAGCAACCTGCCGGAACACAACAAGCCATTTAAGGAATGAGACAAGATACTCTAAACGGACGAGACACAAACAACTAAGTGGGACGCTGATGCCGGAAGTGTGGCTTCTGGAATTTACCGAAGCTTATTTCTTCAATGGATGCCAGCGTTAAACGAACTTTTGAAAACTCAAGATGTTCAGTTATTTAGTATTAGTGGGTAATATTTTTTACTAACAGGTTGATAAATTACAGTGTGTAGTAATAATAGTTAATTGTTTGTACCATTTTCGTAGTATATAGGATTTGTGTTAATTTTACAAAATTTTTGTTTATTATAAATTTCAATACAGTATTAAGAAATAACGGTTCGTTGTAGACTCTAGATAACGAACCATCTGAATGTACAGTTAAATAAATAAATAAATAAATAAAAAATAGTGACGTCTCATAAATTTCGTTACAAGCTAATCATTTACAGAGTTACAAATTAGTAATTTTGATTTCTACGTCTTGTTTTATTTTCATATGCATGTCACCTTTAACTCTTTTAGTTTTTAAACGTAAGACTATTAAGTGCTATTCCTTCGTACACACTACTTCCATCACTTTAATCCGCTATTCAGCAACAACAGAACTGTCAGAGGGCATACCTCATCAAGAAATATTAGAAATCAATCCAGTATTGGGTAGAGTGAGTGACGGCAATTTTCTGTCAGTTTGCTCGATAAACTGTTCCATTATAATATTTTCATCAGAAGAAACATGATTTATCAAGAAAAAAGTCTTGTTTATTTCCACTACTGTGAGTCTTTAAGAAATTGGTGGTGAGGAAAAAAATGAATCTGTTTCTCTTATGGTGTAACATTTAAGTCTTTTGTTATATTGACAGCGCAATATACAACAAAAAATGTGAACCACAAATTATTATTTATGTGTCAGATATATTTCGTAAAAGAAAAATTCCACATAATTCTATCACAAAATCTACTAATGTCACTTGAGCCAATAGAACAGTATCCAGATTAGTTCTTTTGCTGTTCACACTGTCGTGCGCTTGCTCCATAACCAGAGTTCTAATCTCTTCGTATATGCTTTGCGACGATATTGCTGCATCTCATTTACTTACGTTTGTAAGTAATGTATTATTGAACTCAGAGGTTCCACGAGCTGAGTCGTTGGGGATAGAATTTAAGTTGGTTGTCGGTAGGAGTGTGGACTGGGTGGGTGCCTATGTAAAAGTCGAATAGTAAACAGTGGATTTTGGTATTTTAAAAGCAGTAACTGGAAATTACAAATGCAGTGTGGTCTTATTTATATTTAATTAAAATATTCGCAATGATTCTGCGGGTGTTCTTCTTCAATAAATGGAAGTACCATTTTTATGAGTGTGTGCTTATGATACGAGCTCCAAGTATTTTCCGTTAGTGAGTTTTTATTTTACGTAAATACTGGAAGCCACCAGCGACCACCTGACAGGTTGGCTGAATATTCTCTATCTTAGACCGGCTGGCTCCGAGTTCAGTGAGAAAACTACATAGGCCTACTTAAAAAACTCACATTGGGTCACTGTACAGGGATGGCTCACAGCTTTGTGCTATGCAAAGGAAAAAGCGTAGGGAACTTTTGGCCACGTGTGCCCGAAGGGTTGTTTGGCCATCAAGCAACATAGTTTCGATTTACCTTGCACTGCGCCTTTGTTGTGGTGTGACCGGCAGTTTAACGTTGAATCTGAACCACGGAACTTCCTGGAAACTTTTATGACCCAAGCAAAGCCCGTAAAACTCCTGGTGCTGCTGGAATTTGAAGGTGTTACCATAAGTTCTCAACACATTTGCCTTACCCACTAAGCTTTCAGACTGCTTTTATATATATATATATATATATATATATATATATATATATATACAGTCCGAGGTGCATCAACACATTGCATAACGAGTCGACGGAAAAACCATGTGCTCCTTGGTTTTAGAATACCGTATCTTGCTGGACGTCGTAGTTTTCCTATCACAGACGATAATAAATCAGAAAAAATAATTTGCGGTTGCGTTTAAGTGACTAAGCATTTCCTACTTCCTACTAGGCACCTATTTTACAGAAATGTTTAGCGTCACACAACTGCCCTGGAGTCGAGTCGCAACCTTCGGAGGAGAAACTTCCTTGTGCGCGCGAAGCGGCTTAGTACAGTTGTGTTATAAACGGACCAGGAAGTTACAGTTTTTCCAGTCAAGGGTACAGTGAATAACCAGTATTTAGTCAAAAGCGAAACATAAGATACTTGTTGAACTGAAATCATCGACGCTTGACATCCACCTAATCTGTTAACCACCGTAATCATCTCTAAACTTTATCAGAGCGAATAGCGCCGACGATGTTTGGAGGATTATATGGTGAAGGAGGTACTCACAACATAGAGGATACCTCAACTAGAGAGACAAATCTCACTCAGCCTCCAACAAGTATGGTAATATCAACAGCACTGAATACGATTACCAGCCAACCAACAGAAGAAACCAACCCAGCCAACACCACACCTAACCTACCTGAACCGGAGACAGACGACCCCATGTGCGGCTACCAACTCTCGAGTGTCAAGTCCACCAAACGCCAGGTACCGGAAGAAGGAGACAGAAGAAGTTCCACGCGCGCGACAGAGAAAATCGCACGACTGTCGTCAGACGGCATAAGATCGCAGGCCTAGCAGACCTTCAAAGCATGGCACTGCCACTGGCATCAGAACTCACTATTGTCAACAACTCGCAGCGTCCACAGCAGAGCCCAGCAGCTTCATACAGCATGGCACCGCCACAGGCACCGGCACTATCTACCGCCAACAACCCGCAGTGTCTACAGCAGAGCCCAGCAGCCTCACACATCACGACAGCGTCACTGGCACCGGCACACACTGCTGTCAACAACCTGCAGATTCCACAGCAGTGCTCAGAGAACAACAGGTATGAACCAAGTGACAGTGGACCGTATGTAGTAATAGTTGAAGGAAAAGACAAGAACGTTGGGCGTATCCACCCGATGTCGATAGGAAAACTACTGAGGGAGCAGGGTTTCACTGACATCAAACAACCTAGTAAACATCTCAAGCTGCGGTCGGAATAGAATCAAGATAGAATCTAGCAATAGAGACTCGGCAAACAATCTTGTAAAATCTGAAGTCTTTCATCAGAAATAACTTGGAGGGCGTATATCCCAAAATCTATGATTCAAAAACAGGGTGTGGTGAGAATGTCGATACTTCACTTAGTGACACCGAAATCCTCTCAGTAATAGAGTGTGAGTTCCCAGTACTAAATATTAGGCGATTCACAAAAAAAGTGTTAAACTAGGGCAACAAGAAGTAATTCCACTACCGGTATGCGTTCTAACCTTTAGATCACAACTTCTCCCTCAATTTGTGTGCATCCACGGTGTAAGATGCAGAGTTGAACCCTACATCCCCGCCGTCATTCAGTGCTTTAAATGTTTACGCTTTGGTCATGGCAGTAACCAATGCCGCAGTAAGGTTCGATGCAGTTTCATGCACAATGGAACACAATGCCGACTCATGCCCCAAGACAGCTCCACAACTCTGCGCAAATTGCTCAGGGCAACACTTGGCAACCGACCGCTCATGCCCCATTTTCCAGAGAGCAAAAGCGATCAAGCAGCATCATGGTATACAATAACGTCAGCTACAGCGAAGCGGTAGCTACATTCGAAAACAGACACTATGCCCGAATGGCAACTAATCCTAGCCCCCAGGTTAACAGCCCCACCGAATTCCCGCCGTTAACCACTATACCATATACTACCAATTAATCACAGCTCATGTCCAACTCTCCGTGAAGAGACATATCCAGTATCTCAATCTTACCCACAACGACCCGTGCACCTAGCGGAACCAGTTACAGCACTACCATTTCAAACAAACACAGCCAAAATACCAGCACAGTAAAGCTAAACACAACAGGCAATCAAGTTAGGATTCCCCAAAACTTAATGTGGAGAAGCAACGGGCCAAGACAACCAATAACTCACAATCCTTACCCGCCACACCCACAGAGAATGACAGAAACTCTACAAAACCACCAACAGTCAGCGGGAAACCAGCCTACAACCACCGAAACCCCAATTATAGAAAGGCTGATGAGTTTAATTATATCCATTATTGAGATGATCAGAACTAACGGCACGGTGGACCCAACACAAGTAATGAACTCACTTCAGCAGATTATGAAGGCCCCCGAACAATGTACCCAATAACTAAAGTAATTATGGCCCAAGGACGTTTAACCAAAATGCTGCAATGGAACGCACGCTCATTAAGATCTAACAAGGAGAGCTTTGACAGGCATTAAGAGCATATGACGTGGACATCGCCACAGTTGCGGAAACATGGCTAAAACCACCAGACACCATTAGAATCAATGGCTACAGCATCATCCGATGCGACCGGCGGACGACGGCTATGGAGGAACAGCCATCTTGGTCCGACAGAGCATGTCACATGACGCACTGCAATTAGACGTCACAGGACTACCAATTGAGGCCTGTGCTTATGTCCGTAAGAATTAACAACACCAGGCTAACAATAGTGACAGTATACAGCCCCCCCAATGTAACCCTAACCAAACCCCAAATTGTAAGGTTGCTACAGCAAATAACTGACACCATTTATCATTACTGGTGACTTCAACGCCCACAATAGTGCTTGGGGGTGCGAAAAAACAAACCGACTTGGCCGTATCATGCTAGATGTAATGGAAGAACAAAACTTAGTGATACTCAATGACGGTACAGTTACAAGAATTAGCAACCCACAAGAACGGAAATCAGTAGTAGACATCGCGCTAGCGTCTACGAACATCGCAGCGTTGATCGAGCACAAAGTGATCCATGAGCCTCTGGGATTAGACCACTATCCGATTTTGATTACCATCAACTTAAAACAAAACAATAGAAAACCTCAGGCTACACCAGATTATAACTGGAACATTAACGAGGCAAATTGGGGCGCATACGCAAATAGCGCAGGAATACATCTACGGAGGTCGGAAGAGACTGGTGAGACAGAGGAAGATTATGGCAACCTTATCCGAATTATCAATCTTGCAGCTAAACAAATCATACCAAAGAAAAAGCAGAAAACCTACACGTCTAGGAACCAGCCTCCATGGTGGGACGAAGAATGCGACAAGGCCATCCAAGAAAGAAGTGATGCGCTTCGAATATACCGCAGGTGCAGTAACATGGAAAACTTCATAGAACTCAACAAAGTACAAGCTAGAACGAAAAGAACATTAAAGCAAAAGAAGAGTGCTGGGTGGAAAAAATATTGTGAATCAATCAATAGAAACACATCTATTACTACCATTTGGACAAAAGTGAAAAAATACAGACAATCAGTTGACAATATGTATGTATCACCTAGCATAACCACGGAAATGCTAGAGGACATACTAACAACCCTTGCACCTCCTTCCGTGAAACCCAAACCGCAATCCCCCACCCGAAGACCAATTTGGAGATTCGATGTCAAGACCTTTTAATATGGAGGAATTTGCAAAAGCGTCCAAGAAGTCGAACAACACGGCACCAGGAACGGACAAACGTCCACTATGGAATGATTGAACACTTACCACCACCAGGAAAAGAAAGACTTTTAAAAATCTTAAACAATGTCTGGAACAAAAGAATACAGATCGCGGGATTAAAAACCTCAAGAATAATTCCGATCCTGAAGCCGGGGAAGAACCCGAATACAACTGCAGCCTACAGACCGATTGCACTACTGCCATGCCCGTACAAACTACTAGAGAGGATGGTGAAAAACAGGATCGAGTGGTTTGTTGAACATAATAGACTTCTACCAGACCACCTGTGGGCGTTCAGACGAGGAAGAGGCACCAATGACCTCCTAATAAGGCTTACCACCGACATCCACTCCAGCCTAAGCAAAAACCGTTACCTGATGACCCTCTACACTGATATAAACAGTGCATACGACAATGTCAACCTCAACCTACTAGGGGAAAAGATGCAAAAGATGAACTTCTCCGCAGTCTTTACTCACAATCTCATCTCACTGCTGGAAAACAGAATACTTGTCATAAAATATAAAGGCGCTACAATAGGACCGCGACACACAAGCCAGGGACTTCCACAAGGATCAATATTATCACCTATCCTCTTTAATATATATACAAGTGACCTTGCCAAAATACTACCGAGGGGAGTATATATACTGCAATATGCTGATGACATATGCCTCTACGCAGAAGGCGAAACTCTGATGGAATGCATAAACCTGCTCAGCATAACAATGGAACGGCTAAATATATGGTTACAGGAGAACGGGATGACAATCTCACCAGGAAAATCATCGGTTATGATACACACAAGGCACAGAATACAACAAATGACATCTGTACAACTTGGACCATACACATTTCCTAACAAAAAGGTATTCAAATACCTGGGGATGCAGATAGACCACAAACTGAATTGGGGACCACACATAAAACATTTAACTAACAAATGTGAGAAACCAATCAACCTGCAGCGGGCAACAAGTGGCTACTGGTGGGGTGCAGATCCGAAAACGCTCATGATTCTCTACAGAGCCCTAGTGCGATCCAAAATCGACTACGGATGCCTCTGCTATAGCTCTGCAGCTGATAGCCTCCTTTACCAAATAGACAAACTACAATTCAAGGCATTACGCATATGCTTCGGCGCAATGCACTCTACCCCCACTAACGCTCTCTTGGTAGAGGCCATGGAACCACCACTGAATATCCGCCGATATTACTTAAGTAGTAAATTTGTGTTAAAGACTATGCAATTCGTAAATAGCCCATTAATGGAGGCACTGGAGACACTGGTGAGAAGAACCACCATCGATAGCTACTGGCGAAGGAAAAAAATTCCATCATTCCTCATGTCTTACAAGGACCTAATTCAACATCAGCCGCTAATATTCTCTTCAGGACAAATGCCCTGCTTCGAATACCCATATAAAACAACCTTGACAAGAATCGAAGCAAGGTTGAATATACCATTTACCGAAAGCACGGCTAGGAACATAATCCTCCTGTCTGAAAATCTTGCACAATACAAAGATAGTGTCCACATTTATACCGGCGGCTCAAAGATCGGTAGCACGGTAGGATGTGCCTTTGTGGATATGAATGCGCGAATTCAGGCAAGCTATAAACTCCACAGTGAGGCATCGATATTCACTGCTGAAATGGTTGCGATCCTTAAAGGCCTAGAATATGCAAAGAACACCACCTTCAAAACAGTAATCATATTATCCGACTCTAGGAGTGTCCTGGAATCCCTGCAGCACCTGAAGAGTAACGCATGGAGATGTCACCTAACATACAATATTCTCGAGACGGTCACGGAGTTAGAAGATAGTGGAAAACGAATCATTTTCATGTGGATTAGAGCACACACGGGGATCAAAGGAAATGAGAGAGCGAATCAGCTAGCAAAGCGGGCAACCACAGATGGCACAATATTCCCACACATTAAAGCAACTGATCTCCTTGCGAGTATACGAAACAAAGCCAAACTAATGTGGGATACATCGTGGCAAGATTCTATAAAAATAAAAGGAAGACACTACGGCACCATCCACCCGACCATTCCTAAGGCACAGTGGCACGAAAAAAAATACACATCCAGGAAAATGATAACCACCATTGCAAGACTGAAATTTAATCATGGGCTCTTCCCAAAACACCTGCATCGCATCAACTTAAGGGAAACACCAAGTTGCACCTGCGATGGAGTCAGCGAATGCGAGCCAAACTACCTTCTATTTGCCTGCAAGGAGAAATGGCAGAAGTGCTCCGAACTTATACAAGAACTAGTGGAATTAGGACTACAGTTACCCTTAAATGTAACCCACCTCCTGGCCTTGGAAGACGTTGCTATCTATCACGCCATAACCCAATTTCTCGAAGAAAACCATATCAAGATATAGCGCGACACTGGAACCAATCTTAAACAACTCCCATAATATAAGGATACAAATTGTGGCTATGATCTCGGCAACCCGCTTGAGTCAACTACGGCACTTGTCCTCTAACGTAGCCGACATAAAACAAACAGGTCTCACCAGAACATGTTTATATTTAGCATGTTCAACATTGTAGATTAAATTCTATATGCACATATTGTATATTCTATTCATTGTTCCCTAAAACCTGTATATGCTTTTAAATTGTATGTTGTACATATTGTATATTTTACGTATTTTATGTATGGTGTGCTCCACACATGTCCAATTGTATGTGTCATATATTGTATATACTTTATGCTGCTAATTTTGTATGTCGTATATATCGGATGGTAAGACAGAGCTGGAGAAGGAGCACATTCAATCTGTAAATTCATTTCTTTAATCAACCAAAGATAAATGTAATTTGCTGGCTGTATGGTTTTTTCCAAATGCAATAAAAAAAAAAAAAAAAAAAAAAAAAAAAAAAAAAAAAAAAAACAACTGCCCTGGTACAATTAGACGAGGAAGGATTATTTATAAGATGTCGAGATATCTTTAAACTTGTGGTAAAGAATTAGGAGAAAAACTCAAATTTTAAAAAAAATCTTCTTGTGCCCTGTTTAGCAGTCTTTTAATCAAGACTTGCTTTGACTTATAATCTTTTGTTTGACAACCCCAAAATTCTTGAGAAATCTTGCATTGGTTGACACTAAAAACAGTACTAAGTTTGATAACGACCAAAGAAATATGTACTACTGTTTAACAGTTAATATTAATGTAATACGCTGGATTAAAATGAAATTTGAGGGTTTTACGAGTATTTGGTCTCGTCCAAAAGCAGGTTAACGCAAAAGTTGAAGTTTACTTCGTTACAGCATGCCTAATATATTCAAGCTAAGTAAGTGCATGTGCATGAACAAATCCATTTCTGCTTTTAGAATAAGAAATAATTATCTAAGTTGCAGCATTTACAACAAATGCACCACGACACCAGGACAAGATAAGTGGCAAGGTAAACTTGACTTTCGACAGTAAGACATTAAAAAGAAACTTTAAAATCAGGCAAGAATTTTGATTTTTCGATTTTAACTTCAGAAGACTTTGTTAATTGCACTTCTTTTCTAACCTCTTCATTAACACACTATACGTTTTGATTTACGGTTGTATTAATTTCACAACAAATAGTTTCGATGTATCACTTTACACAAATCCTTAATTACTTACATTTTCTGTTTTCCTTAGTAATTATACTGTAGTAAATTCATTCTTAGCGAATTTGATCTTAACAGAGGCAAAAATATCATGTTAATTGCTATATATTTTTTATTCGACTGTTAAGCATTAGATATAAAGAAATGTCTTAATTAAGAAGACATGACGTTTGACATATCACCATCTGGATTTCTGCTTGAAGACTATTTAATTAGGTTTGTTTTTATGTACTTTAGATTCCTTCTAAAATTTTGAAAAATTTATGCCAAATCTTCCAATATCGTGTTCCTAATACGCACCGTTAAAAGTGAGAGAGTGTACCCTATTGTTTGATTGTACTGAATTATGACACTCAATGGAATCCCTTTTTGTGTGACGTTTCGTCTCAGGTACGGTAAAATTTTTACAGACGCACGCAAACATTTATAACTGATTATTTACTGTTGCTGAGAATACCATTTAAAGAAATAAATTCTTGGAATTTTGAACATTTTTAAAATGTTGTCATCAAGTTTTTTTTATATATAGATCTATAATGAATCAGATGCAGGTTTAGGGACTATAAGGCTGTTTATTATTAACGATTAAAAGTTTGATGTGAAGGCTTTCACGGCGTATCGATGATATGAAGTCTTCGCGGGTTATCTGCTGTATGGTGATGAAGGGAAACAACAACGAGCTTTCTGCGGCTAGCTCTGCCGCCATCTTCATGTCTGATGCTATACAGGGAGCACCAGAGCTGCGCTTTTTTTTCCCTTCAACACCATATGGCGGAGAACCCGCGAAGACTTCATATCAATTAAAAGTTTAGTTGAGGTAATATGTTTAATATTCGAATTCTCTGACATCAGTGTAAACAAGAAAGTCAGTAAAACAGGAAATAATGTTAAATTGCGGTTCTTCCTTTTTTGATTATTTTAAAGAAATATAAATGCAGTTGATTCTTACTGTTTTATAAAAGCACCACGGAACTATACAGAACTATAAAATCTTATGGTGAATTTTATATGATATCCACTTTAAAGTAAGCCGCGTTTCTTTATGTCTTTGAAATATGGTTTCATGGCGTGACTTGGAAATTAAATTTTAGATTCATTTTATAAAAGACGAGATTTGAACTGGCGACGGAGGACAGAAACTTTCGAAAGTAAACGCCTTAATAAACATCCGATTCTAATAATATTTTGCTTCGTGCAGGGTCACTTCTGGTTCTGCTTGCTGGGAATTTATTTAAATGTCTAGCATATACACATTTCAACTCGTTGAACTGGATCGGGCCCTCACTATTTTTGAATCCTCGCGTGCAGTGTCTCGGTATGTACCTCAGACCTATTTTACTTGTCACTTGGTTCTGGAGGACACAGATTCAACTCCCGTCCAACCTTATATCGGCATTCCATGGTTTCTCAAATCACTCCAGGTGAATGCTGGGATGGTTCCAGCAAAAGGATATCCATTCCCGCATCTTGCTCCCAAAGTACTGAGTACCTGCACAACTATCTTACATTATTGTGACTGCAAAAAACCGAACACTAATCCTTTCGACGTTAAAATTTACTTTTATATTTTTTTTCAGCATCTTTCATTTAATTTCCTCGATGTAGATTATTTATTCAATCGATTTTCCAACAACTCGGACGTATACAAGGAATTTTTATTAACATACAGTCAAAAGAGATAAATTATTTTGGAAAATTATATTGCCTCCATTCAACGAGCCCAATGAATTCCTGTTGGTACTGAAAGGTTTCTAATGACGAACTGGTAATTAAAGCGGCAATAACTGGAATTCACTCGTCGTCGGGTAAATCATTACTCCCAAAACATATCCATGAGTTTTATTTTATTAAAATTATAGGTTTGCTGTCAACTCTACATAATTGATCTCTAAATTATACTGATATTCATTGAGAAGAAAATAGAACTAACGACCATCTGCCGACTGATAACTCGTTTATTTTAAAAGTATATGCTCGATAATCCATTGCGATATATACCCAGATTCCTTTTCTAAAATAGCTAGGAGAAAGTTTAGGTAGGAGTTGCTAAAGGAGTGGACGAGTAATATTGTATCAAGTAATTCGTCGGTTACTTCATGTTTCGCATTCGGTAGGACGCTGGTTCGAATCCCCGTCCGGGCATCCAGATTTGGATTTTCCATGGTTTCCCAAATCACTCCAGGCAAATGCCGGGATGCATCCTTAAAAAGGCCATGGCCGAATTCCTTCCCATTCCTTGCCCCCCATCCTTTCCCGTCTCTAAAGACCTCGCTGTTAAGAGACGTAAAGCAGTTAAAAAAAATAACGAGACAGTAGAAGAGAGCGAGGCACGTTTACGTTGCCAACGAACGAAACACAAAGAACAGCGATAAAACGAAGAAGTCGAAGAGTGCGAGGCACGTTTATGTTCTCAGCGAACGTGAATGAGCATCGTGAGAAGCAGAGAAACCGAAGAACAACGAAATTAACGAATTAAAGAATCAATAATTGCGACACAATCTTATACTAGAATGCGAAAGCAAGCCGCCCATGAAGATATCACCCTACGAGAAGCGAGGACGAGGACGAATAAACAGTATAGCTTGACATATGATGCATTGCACTACAACCCGACAAAACAATACAACAAAAACAACCACGTCGTAATCGGAAAAATTGATAACATCTACCAATTTTGCAACACGAAAAAATTCAGTGGAGAAACACCTGGATTCTGTTGCACGAATGGAAAAATTAAATTACCACTACTGGAAGCACCTCCACAGGAATTTCTACATTACATGACCGTGGAATGTCCAGAATCGATAAACATAGTACTAATCCTCAGAATACCCCTGATTTCTACTGAACTGCCATTCCAATTTAAAAGACTGCGATTTCAAATCAAATTAGCCTATAGTTTTACAATTAACAAAGTGAAAACTTTAAATCATTGCGGCATCAACCTCAAAGACTCCTGCTTCTCTCACGGCCAAGTATACGTGGCTCGCTATCGAGTAGGAAATTCTAAAAATTTGTACGTATATACCCCGGAAAACAAAATGAAATTTTTTGTTTATAAACAAGTATTGCAAAGGTTGAATATGTTTTCAATTAAAAAATTACCTCTTACATTTTAAAGTTTATAATTTATTCGACTTACCACACAATCTCATATCAACTCCCTGAGCGAAGACGGGTACTTCAGCTAGTAACAATATAAAGCCAGTTTGGTGATCGTGTGACGTCACCCGTCCGGCCTTGGGTAACAACGGCCACAGATGTTTACACTCTGTGTCCATAGGTGTCGCCATTGTTGTAAGCTGAGAATTAAGGACACCCATTCATGTTACTATAATGGCTTGATATGCTTTAAATTGCAAATCAACCATAAATAAAATATGCATTTCGTTTAAAGTAACATTTTAATAATCAATTGCTTTCTGTTTATTTATATTCAATCGATGTAGAAATATGTGTGATTATGAGCACTATTTAATAACAATTGTATTTAATTAAACAACTGAGAAGCCATGAGCTATCAGAACGCTGCTTTCAATCCACCATTTTTGACGGCCTTAAAAGCTAGTTATTATTATAGTATTCCAATTTACGGTAGACATCTTTCATAAAACATACAGAAAATATAAGCGTATTAATCAGATGACATTATCAATAGATTCACACAACTCCTGGCGGACGGTTTAGCTTGATGAACGCGATCTGGTCTCTGGGTAAAATCCCTTCTAGCAAGTCATTACCGTACGGTTAGTAGCCAGAGTGTTTCCAAAACAGCGCGTGTTAACGGAGACCCCTCTTGCATGCTGCTGCGTTTCACTTTCATATCCTGTCGCTTATACTGATCAGATTCTGGAAATCAGATTTTCGGACGTTTTATAGATTTACAGATGTGTGGACTGTTGTATTCCTTCGTCCACTGAAAGTTTGAAGTTTTTACTCATTACTTTGGCTACTTCTATAGAGACTGGTCTCCTTGATGTTAAGCGTGTACGTGGCAGGTTGAAGATCGCCGTAGGGAATAATCATGGCTTATTTCCTTCGGATTTTACCACTTTTGAAGCATTTTCGATGTCTGAAAGTACTGGCAGCTAGGATACTGGGATTGACTTACGAGTGTAGTGAAATACTTCGTCCACCAACCTATTTGAGCCGGAATGACAGGAAAGACAAGATTAGAGAAATAAGGTGCCGCAATAATTCTTATATGAATTCTTTTTTCTCTCGTACCATTAGGGATTGGAATACACAACAAAGAGATTAGCTTTCTACACCCACAATTTTGTGAATTGCAGAGTATATATGTAGATGTAGATGTGGAATAACGCCACACACTGATCTTATAGTGGCGTAGAGTTGGCTGTCGACTCCGGCATTCTGAGCCCTCCCCACTCGGAGAGAGCAACAGTAATTCTGCTTCGGAGAAACCCAGCCCTGCGAAGAACCTATAGCTTTCAAATAACGGGCTAATCTCGTTCCAGGGAAAGTAGATCACGTCATCGGAGCTCACATAGATTGCAGTTCTGTCACTTTGGACTGTTCTATCGAAGCAGTTATGTATACAGACGATTGCAGAAACGAGTAGTAACGGTGACGTGTGTAGAATTCGTCGATTAGTGATAAGTTCACTGTTGATCAGAAAATTCAACCATAAAATAACATACCTTTTCCATATATATATATATATATATATATATATATATATATATATATATATATATATATATATATATATATATATATATATTGGTATTGCAGGAGGGGCTTTGCATTGAAAGTTCTTTTAAAAGTTTAATACATTTATTGTGCCCTTTAATACAGAGGACGCTGGGAACTTGCACCTGAGATATGCAGTGATTGCGGAGAAGAAACAGGACGTACTGTCTGGTGTTGGTCGACTGACTGCCAGACCGCAGACGCTGTTTCAAATTGAAGTTATACGTACAGCGTATCAAATAGTGATTAGGGCATGCGCTCTACCAGCAAAGTGGAAGACAGGAGGTGTGCGAAGTGATTGCGGGAAGTGCAAAAGGCGTGTATGGAAAAAAGGTTTGGATGGATATTTCGAGAAGAAATGTGAGTTTTTATCGGACAGTAGATGAAATTACCATCATTGTGACCATAAACTAAGACACAGATTGAGTGGAGAAATTATATTTTTACGGGGTCTGTGATTAGAGAGGAGCATACTGGAGTATCTCCTATGAACAAAACAACACCCGCAAAAAAAAAAAAAAAAAAAAAAAAAAAAAAATCCCTCCTTGGACCCAGACTGTTGTGATTAGAACTAGGGGCCCTGATTACTGTACGCAACTATCTCAATTCGCTCTGTCACTCCATTAAGGAGTGAGCACTGCTCAATGAGAATGTGAACCCATTTTGTAATGTAAATATCATATAATGCTCTTAACCTCTTTTTATTGTTTTTTATGACTTTACAACTCTTCGACAACGAAGTCATTAGAGGCGCGAAAGGACTGGGAGTAAGAAACAGGAAGGTATTCAGCAATGGCCTTTTCAAGGAACAATCCTACACTCTCCAAGTGATTTTGGAGACCATGTAAAATGTAGTCTGGATGGTAGGACAAGGATTCAAACCCGCGTTCTCCCAAATGCAAGGCCAGAGCCATACCACTCACTCATCACACCCGATCTTTTTGATGTGGAAGGTTGAAAAAATTATGGCAAACTAGAAGTTGCGTTGACCTACAGTTATTATGTCAAGAAAAATTGACCAGCTGACAGATAAAATTACCAGTTCTTAACATTTCCTCGTATAACGGATTTCGCTGCACTATCACGAAACGGTGCGAGGTAAGAATTGGGGCGTTGCAGCGTGTTTAGTACTGCGAGACGGCGGCCCCCGTACGAAGGCAGAGTGAAGTGCGCCTGATACACAGCGGTGGGTGGTGATCTCATTAAAACGCCTGCCCGGCCGGCCTGCCCGCCGTCGGAAACGGAAACGGCTCCATTATGCATGTGCGCGGCCCGCAGGGCTTCCTGGCGTCCCACCGTACATAATGTAGGGCCGGGGCGCTGTGGTCTAGCCGCAGCTCAATAACGATCGGCCGGGTACGTGACAGCGCAGTAATACCACCCACCAAGGCCTGTCCTCCGCACAGAAAACCACCGAGTTTTTTGCTGTCACTCAATCGATCTATCCCTCTCAAGTATCCGTAAAACACTGCCGATAACTTTCGTGTCTTCCATTCGGAAGCCAATATTGAAGCAGAGTGATTGCCGGTTGGAGATATTTCGAAAAATACTGGACAGCCTATCAATAACCTCCAAGAAGAATTTTATCAGAATATTTTAAAACATAACTAAATATAAACTCGTGCTAGGCAGCAGAATGCCATGTCATTTAAGTGGTTTCTAGATTATGTGGCAAAGTGATGAACAATGTAAATGAACACACTACCTCTATGAAATACTTATTTAATCCATTAAAATAAATTCCTTAGTCTCCTTGAATCAGGTGTAGCCTTTGCTGGTTTGTAGCAGGTTCATTTGTAACAATATCTTTTTGATTTCACCAGAGTATGCAGTCCTGCAGCCTTCTACTTGGTCGTGCACGCCTGAAGCTATTCCTTCTGTAACATGTTGTGCTACTATCTAGTGGTATTGAGATCATAGCCCGAGCGAAAAATACAAATGTTTCTTTAACAGAAAAAAATATCTGGAAAGTTCCGTAGTGTAGAAAACTCACACATTTTACAAATATCTCTGTGATATATCGTGCTGATATCTAGCGGTAACGCGATCGATCCTTATCGACGTCAGCGAAGCCTTGTGGCTTGATTCTGAATTGTCTAATACGCTTGACCTTGATATTTAATACTTTTGCTCTTTAAGTGCCCAAACCCAAAAAAAAACCTCTAATACTGTAACATGACGCGCTGTCGCCACGTTACAAGGTGCATTTTTATTATATATATGTCATAATGTTAGAGTAATTTACATAAATCTTGGGCGACCACCTAAATAGATTTTTGTTGTAATTTTATAAAGTACGCAAGATACCAAGTGAGGACTGTAATGAAATGGTGAACTTATACAGTGTATCTTGGTAAAGCGAATATTAAAGAATTATTGAGCTATGTAGACTTGAAGCTAATCTGGTCTTCCCGTACTATGGCGACAGGAAGTCGCGGATTTGGGGTTTGCCGGACCACACACTCTGCTCCCTGGGGATGGGTCACTCACCCGGCGGGAAATGTCTGCCGCCCGACACCCGAATGTGCTCTCACCCCGGCGAACTTAGCCGTATATGTCCGACCTCTGTTAGATACGCTGGGCAAATCACATATCGGGGATGTCACGTGACATTAGGTGCCGACCTGAAGATCCAATCCAAATGATCGTATAACTTAAAATTCTGGGAATTTCTGTTATATGTGAGCTTCGAGACTACAAGGGGCGGAACGAGAAGTTTCCTCGCGAGAGAGAAGAGCGACGAGCTGCAATTCGATCTTCGAGTCCATTCTATGCGAGTCTAGTCTGAGGTGGACTTGGAAAGTTGGCTTCTCTCGCCAACTGCCGTTGTACGATTCCTGGCTGCCAGCTTACCTTGCTGGAGCAAGCTTATCACGCCAACACAGCCGGTAATGTGATTACGCGCACTGTCAGACCAGAGATGCTTGTAGCCGCCTTGTGAGATAGCCTCACATACCGTGGGACCGCTCCAATCACCGCAGACATCAGACGCAGAACTACAATGGTAACTTATTACGACCCAGCCATCTGATTGTGCATTCCGTGAAAAAGAACCCGTAAACGACTTTGAGAGGATAGATCCATGTTCTCACTTTGTAATTGCAAAAACCCCTGAGCTAGCGGCATAATTTGCCAGAACTAATTATTTTCGAATGACATATTGTTCATTCGTGGCGCCCATGATTGTCTTTTTAACTGTAAAGTCACAGTATTATGATGCCTTTGTCTGATGTCGTCATAACTTGTATTTTTCATTGTTTCCAAGTGTCATTATTTCTTGCATTTTGATTCTGAGATATATTTAAAAGTAAATATACAATTTTTTGCTTGCTCATGACGGCTAATTGTACCTCTGAGCGTTGCTTTTATGATTTTGCCAATTTGTGTTAATGTTAACGGTAAATTCGCTCAGACTTGTAATCGCCAGTGATAAGAAAATAAATGTCATATTGTGACAATTTTTCCTAAATTCCAACTAACGTCGAGATTCTTGCAAAATTAATAAATTTCACTCCTTCATAAAAATTAAAATTAAAAAATCCACAATTATTAATCATAAAGGTATGAAAGATAATTGTAACGTAGTTTGCCCACCAAGGCACCCACTACAAATACTTTATGATGTTACCAAAGTGGAGACTTTAATGTTTAAAATAATACCTCATCTATCGATTCCTGTTAGGTGTGGAGGCTCGTCACAAAAAAAGTCTTTTAGAAATAATATTCAAGGTAACTTCGAAAAGAAAGTTTTGGAAGAAACAATAGTAGTCTAACCTGTATAAGCTGATTACTTAGTTTAGTGACCTACCTCCGTAAGATTAATAGTATAGCGGTATAATAAAAGGTTATTTTTATTTATTGATGTAAAAAACGAATGATTTCATGGTTAAATGGTGTGATGGTATTAGTTATTTAACATAAAAATACTAATTCAATAAACAATTATTCACAAATAAATTTGATATCCATCCACAACTAAGACCCTAGTCCCAGGCGAACAGGAATTGAACTGCCAGTGGAATTCAGCGCTAGAACGCGCATGACACCTTGTAATACTTCATGACGGATGGTCTCAATTGCTGTAGCCATTTGTTGAGACACCCAGTTGGTGGTAATCGAACTGGTCGGCGGTATAACTGAGGCAATAGTAGAACGGGAAAGCGCTCATCCATTGCGTTACCATATACCCCCAGCCCAGAGACTCAAGAACAGAAAAAGGTTCCTGAGAATATCGCAGAGATTGATTGGGTCACCTGAAAGAGAAAAGTGCAGTTGTGTAAAGCAATGGTCCCCAAGATCTCGGAACCACAAAAACAATAAACTGGTGTGGTCGTAATGATCTGGTGACAGAGTTTCTTATCGGTCGCTCAATCCGCCCCTATCGTAGCCGCCTAGCCTAGCTCGGTAATCTTACCGGGGATAAAATACATACAATTTAACGTGAAATCCGAACCTCGGTAGCGTTTTTGTGTGATTCATGTTGCAGAGGAAGCTGTATCAGAGGTAAAGGTCGGGTTAAAGACCTGTTAAAATACCCGCCGAGACAGGGATTTGAACCGTGGTCCGCACAACTGACAGTTGCGGAGTACGTGCCACCTGATTGCGCAGAGGATTGGAACGTCTGGAGGTTGTCAAGCCTCTGGTTAATTAACTAATTCGTCCTGTCATCAGTTAATGATGATGCTTCATCCTCCAATTCACAGATAAATTTCATTAGTCGCAGGGAGTCTACCTTCTTCCAAAGATTAATAACTCTGCTTTAAATGAATTAAATAGTTCTATGAAATGATAACACCGACGAATCACTTTTCACTTAATATATATTTATCCGTGAACTTCATAATAATATTGCACGCAGATTAGGCACCAGAATCGGCCAAAGATACTGAAGCACAAATACTCCAACGATTAAACTCACAGACAATTGCTGGGTGACTCAAAAAACAAATACCAAAACTTCAGAAAAACAACTGACTTCTAACAACTACTCGCTTGCCATTGTCGCGCGTTTAAATAAGCTCTACAGAAATATCCAAAAGGCAATAAAAAGTTCCAACAGATGTTTCCCAAGCCCTAACAATACTATAGCAATCAAATCCATTCAAAAATATCTTAAAAAATTGTTCAAAATCACTCACAATCATTATAAAACACTTTAAAGTAAAAATTCATAAAGTTTACATACATTTACACACAAAATTACCAACATAAATCAATCCAACCCGTTGAGAAATGTCCTCCAAACATCGTGGCTCACAACAACACTTACAATTACAAACTTTTAACTAACGTTTCTTACATAACACTGTCCTTGATTGTGTTATATATATTTTACACAGTTTCTCTCGATTAAACAATGTTATTTACATGACGAATATACACAGATTCACAAAAATGTACAAATCCACAATTAATCAACTCCCACTTTGCTATACATAATTCTTCAAATAAAATTTCACTAAAAAAAACTTGGTCTGAGGGCTGTTGCAAGATTCTTGAACCCATTGCGGACAGGAGTGGGCAGGTCCAGTGACAATCCCATGTTATAATGATGCTACCAACATAAGTATGACTGTATTGAGGACCAAACCATGAAACATATAATCGAGTGAGATGATCTGTTTCGAGCAACACCGAATACAGTTTATGATGCGAAGTACGGGATGAAATGTGTGTAAAGTAGTTAAGTTGTACAATGTTTAACTGCGTACTTGATGTTTGTGACTCGAGAATAAAAATAATAATAATTCTCCTAAATTCTGCCATCAATGCTATTCTGCTGTTGGTAGACAGCTTATCTTAACCTCCTTGCAGTGTTCTGTACTAAATGTGCCCTGCGTGGACGATAAGAAGTGCGAGTGGCCACCTTGAGTTACCGGGTCGGCAGTCCCCGGCCGTTATTAATGCGGGCGTGGCGTGTCGCGGCGGCGCCATAAGCAAGACGGATGTCTGGTGGCGAGGCCGGGGCGCCCGCGACGATGCATCAGCGCCGCGACGCCGCTGCCGCCGGGGATTACTGCACCGGCCGTCGCGTTTGAACAGCTGGCCCGGTAATGGGCGTGCGTGCCGCAGACGCTGTTTGCCGAGTCATCTCGCCAAATGGAGCCGCCCCACTCCTGCGCCACCCTGCAGCATACCTCCGAGGGGCAGAGGCGTGCTGCCACGGCCTTCACGGGGATCTCGTGCATTAGCCCGCCCAGTAATGACGATCACTTTCACTCCAAAAACAGCCAATAACATACCCCTTACACATGAAAAGAAGTTAATATAAAATCTTACAATTACAAACAACATTAGAGAAATGCTATTAACTACTCTAACGACAAACTTTGAGAAATAGTGTACCATCAGAGAAATGTGATCGGTTCACAGATATTTCAAGTAATATAGTTCACTTTCGGTGAACATCGCACCTTCTTTTGAGCGTTTATCTTCGATGTGGAATGGAACTCTAAGTAGTATTAACAAATAAACTAAAACACATAAAAACATTTTCTAACAATAATTAGACAAGAAACGTCTAAAACAGCAATAACATATAAGAAGCAGCTCAACTGCAATTTGAAAAATGACATTTTTCTACTTTTACATAGTTGGGTGATTAATTACTTGGAAGGTAGAGAATATTTCCTAATTACATTTACATTTGTATGCAGTAAGTATTAATTCTTTAGATAAAGGTAATAAACAACTACAGTAGTTTGCTTTCAGATCCTTATTTTATGAAACTTTTGTGAATCAAATATCCATGCATTTTCCTCAGGCCATAATTACTAAATCTTTAACTTCGAAATTATTTGTAAGGTTTCTTCAAGAAAATGAAAGAAAAATGTAATTTATTATTTCGTAGTATGTTTTTGTGGATATCAACAGTTCCGTTACTGACTTTTGTTAAAAGTTCTGGATATATATTGTAAATACATCGTGTAGTTGACTGTGTGTCCGGATTCAAAGCAATCAACAGGTATTCGATCCTGTTATTGTACTGTCACTTTACCACTCTTCGTTTTTTTTTTTTTTTTTTTTCATTTTCTTTCAATCTTTTTTTTTTTTTTTACATCTTTTCGTTTCCTTAGCTTTAAGGTTTTTCGGACGTTTTACTGTATTCAGCAAGTATTTGATAATAAACACAAAACAGGCTGCCTACATTGGAAACGCGGAGCGTTAGGAAACAACAAAAAAGTGAATAGAAATGAGATTAGCGTTGTTATTTTTAGCGAAGTGTTATTTCTAGGTTTACATGCTTGAATTTTTTTTTTTTTTTAAAGGTAGATTAGTAAATCATTATGTATTAAGTAATAAGTTCATATTCCAAGTTTGTGATTGATGAAGCAACAGATTATTTAAAATTTGAAGGAAAGACATATACGATAATGACAGTCACGTTTAAACTAGGTAATTCCTTCAGTGCCAGGAAGTTCAGTAAATATTCTCATACGAATGTCGAATTTACATCCAGTTATTTCAGACTATAATACTTACTAAAATTTTAAAATAAAATTCAGTCTTATATGGAATTCAGTAGCAGAACCATGTGGTGCTTCGTTACAAATTTCCAGTATGTAATAAATTCGAAGGAAAGGAAAAGTTAGGAAGCACAATTCGAGGGACGGAATTGAGTCTTCCAAATGGAATTCACAATGTTGGTATCACCTATATGTGGTGTAGTTACAACGTATTATGACATCATGTATAATAATGGTCGAATGGGCATCTTTCCAATTTGTTTCTATTTTCTCTTATCACTGACTACAGCATTTACACGGAAATGTTGTTTGTCTTGAAGATGAATTTCAAATGAGTTTCCCTTGAAGATCAGAGCGAATAATTGCAAGACATCTTCGTCGCTAAGTCCTACTGAATAGCTAAACGGTATATATTTACGAAGACAGTAAGCAAAGAGAGGCAATATACCCGGTATCTTTGAAGTTCACGAAGCAGGTTGTTCACTTTACTTATGCGTTCATGCTGACGTAATAAGTACGAGAAATTCAATGTATGTCAAAGAATTTTTCTTCTACATAACTTCAATATTTAAGAGACAAATGGATACGTAGCTACGATCCTTGAACCAATAATATTCATACTGTAACAGTTTGGATACGAAAAACACCATATTTACAGTGTCTATGTGTCTACTTTTTTGGCTGTCATGCAAAATTACATTTCCTTTTCCCAGAAGCATTGGCGCTGATCAAAGTAGTTTTGTTTGAACGTTTTTCAGTTAAACACATTATTTTAACAATTGTTTGTATTAATGTTTTTCACCAGACGCATTTCACCTTTTCGGGATGGGGCATCATCAGTGTGAAAATTGTGGTGGTGTTTATGCTAAAAAAAAAATGTGGAACACGGCCAGCAACAAAGTTATCAGTTTTGTTTGTATCGAATAGTTCAGTATTTCCCTGCGTTCTGGAACTCAGATTATGAAACATCCACACGAACAGATAGTGGTTTTATAATTTTCCGAAGTTCGTTAAAGCCAATGCCAAATCGCATCGATTTCTCTGACATTGCTAACCTCAGCTTTTTTTCTCGCTACGAACGAAGTGATCGGCCGACAATAACAGAAGTATAGTACGAACGTATCCATTATTCAGAGAAGCTGCTAAGCCACAGACGAAACCGCGAACCGCAGCTGCAATGTTCATCAGAGCAGCTTCAAACAAACCACATATCTGTTGCAATATGGATCAGAGAACAATTTAGGCTGTTTATTGTGATTCTAAGTTGTGGCAAGAAACCTTTTATTTAAATTTTGACTGGTTGGTCAAGTGATTTTGCTTGTTTCGACATGATTCTTTCAATAGAATCGCGTTGACTTGATGGAAAATATAACCGCGGTTTAGAAAAATAAACAAAGATGTTGATTGGGGAAATAAAATACATTGTGGTCCTGTTTTTGTTCCTACAATCACGTCTGTGTTTTAACTATCTCGCAATCCATTTCCAATTTGCTTTAAACTCTTCTCAAACGGAATGTTACTTCTGATGTAACTGATAAAATACGTAGTAAACTAAATTTTAAATCCATAATTTCCATGACATTGGTATCAAGATCGTTATGAGTGCTAATAATGGCAAAACTAAATACTGGAGTCGTTAGATTAAATTCGTATTAATATAAAGTTACTTCATACTCGCTGAATTTTTTTTAAAAAATATGACAGAAACAATGTAAATCGAAGCTATCTAAAACGAGGCATTGGCTGTTCAATTATAGAGGACATAAATCTCATTAGTACAGATACCATATCAGCCTGTCAAACATAGATAGGTTGATATTATCACTGGATCATTAATATTCACACAGCAGCAATTCGATGCTCCGAATTCGCCATCTTACAATAATCTAATTCCAAACTAGAATACGCCAGCAACTTGATATCTAATTTTACAGTAAATGCATAGTCAGAAATGTCGCAAATGAAGAGAGAACTCCAATAAACTTACAAAATGATGTAAAGAACTGATGAAGATTTACATCCACAACAATATATAATCTTCGGTTAGAAAGCTCTGGTAAATCAACCTCTTTCTAACAACAGGCTTTATCTAATCCTCCGTTGGAGGGGCTGATGGCGTTTTAGTATTACTGTAACAAAATAATTATAATTTCATGTGGCATTAGTGATGTACTGACAGAGTTTCTTACTAGTTGCTCAAACAATATTAACTTCCCTAACAACCGTACAAGGTAACAAGGTCCTGAAAGTGATATCCGAACCATGGAAAATGTAAAAGGTAAACGTCAGTTTCATTTCCAAAAAACAGGGTGCAAGCATCCCTGTATACATATTTTTAAAGAAAAGTGCCATGCCTTTAAATGGTTTCTAATTTCAGGACACTAAGCAACGGAAGTTTTATCTTCTCAGGTTTTCAACATCACATCCGGGACTACGGGCTGTACATCATACGACACCCCAGCAAAGTATGACCAGTAGTTTTTGCGTGAATGCTGTTCAAACAGTCACCATTTTTTTGAATAATTGATTCTTTCTCTATAGCTTATTAATATTGCCAGAAAGTCATTTTTTAAAAATAAATATCTAAAATGAATAGACTTTTTCGGGTTACATTTAACATTACAGTTGCTGATCTCACTACAAGCCGGACCTCGTGGTGTAGGGCTAGTACACTCACCTCGCAGTCTAAGGATCTCAGGTTCGAGTCCGGTCTAGGGCATCGGTGGTTTTAATTAAGTCTTGTGTTGTCTCCACTAGTGCCTCAAATTACATGAAAAAAGCCTCATACAACTGTTAGTACAAAAAACTAAATGGTTAAATTGTCGCAAAGACCGAAGTCTACTTAAAAAAAATCGTTGCAAGGTCATAGAGAAACATCAAAACAAAGTGGATGGGACTAAAAGAAAAGATCCGACGTAATTGAATATTTACAGATTTTTACAAAGAGTGTCCGTTCTGATCTTTAGAGATTTCTCGAAGTCTAGTTCGAGGTTATGCTTAATATTTGTGGTCTGCGTCAGCTGAGGTATTTTTGTGCGGGAGCCGTCTCCAGCTGAGCCGAGGAGCGGGCCTGTGGTGCCGTGGTTAATTCATCGGGCGCCGGTGTTTTGGGGCGGCCGCCTCTGGGAAACACACCGGCTGGCGGCTAGCGTGCATTGTTGATGGCGCGCTCTCTATGCCGGATGAATATTTACGAGCGCGTTACGGCCCTGGTGCGCAGCGCGGGTCTCTACTTATTGATAAAGCGGCGTGCGGTTCGTCCGTAACCAGCTGCTTACTACCTGGAGACTCTACGATCCCACAAGATCCTGCGATGCACGATTCATCTCGTCACATTCTTCATTTGACATGTGATCGGGAGCTGAGGATTTTGACGTAAGTGCGTTTATAACCATGCGTGGTGAGCGAGTGGTAACGCTCTGGCCTCTCATTCGGGAAAATGAGAGTTCGGTTTCTCGTCCACCCATCCAGATTTGGTTTCTCCACAGTTTCCCCAAATCACTTCAGGCGAATGCCGGGATGGTTCCTACAAAAAGGACATGGCCAAGTTTCTTCCGGTCCCTAGCCCCAGTCCCTTCCAGCCTCTAATAATACCGTCGTCGATTCACGATTAACAATTGATACGATTAGTACTCAAAAACTACGTAACGGAGAACAATGTGTTGGACAGCATTCGGTAGAGATAGCTTTGAAGGAACAGGTAGGCTAAATTAGTTAACATTTCTACCAGGTAACGATATGGCAAATAAGTGTCTTTCGAGGGCATATCCCGCTTTGTGACTTGACTCAAAATAATGTTATTTCTTTATGGCAGACAGTTTTAAGAGCATTTTCAGATCGATCGATAAAATTTAAAAAAATTGTGATACTTTTAAAATGTCAAAGTACTTAGTAAAGAAAGTAAAAGTAAAAAAAGTGGAACGCATGTAGAATTGCGGCTAACCCCCTTGCAAATGCGGAGAGGTGTCGTTTCTATCGTATGAAGAAGAAATCCTAAGACATGCGTAGCCACGACATGGTAGGGATCACCGGTGAGGGCTTCCTCCTCATCGCGGTCTGCACAGAAAAACGCACACAGTGGATCAGTCTGGGATTTTTTACTTGTGTAAACTGCCCTGAAACACATATCAAAAAAATTAAGTACTGATTAGTAGTTTCTCTTATGTACCTAAATAAGATGTTTATCAAATAAATACTTAGCAGTAGATACTATCGTCTACCTGAACGAAATGTTAAGTTATACATGGTATTTGTTGTTTCAACGGCTGCTGGGCTAAAGAAAGATGTATTCACGTTAACAGTAGCAGTAGTAACTTCTACTATTACCTACTTCCAATTTTTTACTTGTTAGAAATACTGTACATTCGATCAGCGTACAAAGATTTTTCGTATTAGAAAACAAAAATACCTTATAATATTTTATGCTGTTGCCCGTAACTTCGTTCGCTTGTTTTTTTTATTATTATTTTACAAAAGTTTATAAAATAAAATCAGGTCTTGTACCAAACCTACTCACACAGAAAGTTTGACTGCTTATTTTTAGGCAGCGCAGAGACAAGAATATAGCAAATGCAGTGAGAAGTTTGGTGGAGTCATGTTTCTCAACAATTAGTTAAACCATTGACTTGCAGTCACAATATATTAACAACATCCTTTGCCTATAACTAAATAATAACAATATTATATATTCTTAGTGACCACGAGACAGAGTTACTTAATCTTCCTCTGTTGTGGCCATCTAAACTTCGCGGGAATATTACCAGGATCTAATCATTGAGCGTGCCACTGGTGAACATCAAATTCAACTACAAACAATTTAATTTCAATTCCTCAAGTTGTAATAACCAGCTGACCGGCAACTAGGGAAGTAAAACAGAAACCTCAACTAATATTCAATTAATTCCCGAAAGATTTCATCATGGAAAGTTCTTTCCAAGAGGGTGTCAAGTTCAGATGAATCCGATACCGCAGAAAAGAAACAAATAAGTTTATGTCATAAAGCTAAAAAAAATTTGCCGATGGATCATTGAGTTTATTTGATAACTCACACAAATACATTTTTGTGTGGCTGAACTCTTTTAGCAGTGATACTGTAAGTTATGATTTACCATAGAGTACTTCAATGCAAATATTGCTTCTTAGAAATGCAGATAATTATCTGAAGAGCAATTTCACATAAAAATGCAATAGAGATAATCAAATATGTAAAGTGAAGGAATTCTACATCAATGTTATAAATGCGAATGCAACTCTTTCTCTTTGTTACGCTTTTGGTACTAAACGGTTAACATGATCTTGATGAAATATGACAAGGAAATGGAAATACATGAGATACGTATTTCGGAATTAATAATATATTTTATCATGAAATTTTAGAAACTATTCGAAAGGTGACAGACAGACGGATAGCGTGTGTCAGTCTCTGTAATGTTATATCGGTCACTCAGGCTTTGTTTCTCTCGCAGTTAGTTTGTGTATGATGATGTTTTAATTTCTCGAATCCCAATAATTACAATAGACCTACAATTCCAGTTATAAAGACTACAGTTCCCACTATAAAATTAGTCTTTGCAATGACTATCAATAAAGCCCAGGAACATACACTTAAAGTAGCAGAGGTAAACCCATGGGCAGCGGTGGTAGGTAGTCTCCCACTCCCCACTCTTGGCTATCTGTTAACTGATTTTCTTCATGGTACGGTGACTACTTCTCCGTCATTTTATCCAGACTCCGTTCGTTTTACTACACATTTTGCGTAATTTAAATTTTCTATAGCCAATTCTAGAAATAAAATTCTAAGTCCTGGTGTACGAAGTCGTGGGTAACAGCCAGTGACCTCATATATTGCTACATTTACTGTACATTAAGCTGTTTTCTTATAGATGCATTATTCATGTATCTGTCGAGCTCTCCGAAACTTGGACGTAATTTCTCGCTGGTGACGTCAGCACAAAACGAAGTGGTGAGTCGCCAAGTTGGTCAGTAATTGAAGGAATAAGCCGTTCGTCACGGCGTTAGCTCCAGGGACGCGTCCAATACAAACAGCGGCCTTTGTTGGCGCAGCGCGACAAACAATGCTGAACGGCGTCCCACAATTTCGGTCAATAAGTCCGCAGCGAATGCGGTTGGTCGCGCCGGAAAGAGGGCCCGCCCACAACTTCGCTTTGTTCCACGTTACGTGTCGATTAATCAGCCCGCCGTTACCACACTTCCAAATCCGTTTCTTCCGTTACACAGTGCAATTGCAGCACGGCTCAAAATAGTTAAAGCTTTTTTTTTTGTTCCATTGTTAGCGTTTATCTTATCAGGAAACGAATGAAGTTTGGCAATAACCAATGGCGGATCTAGGAATTTTCCGAGCCGGGACAAAAACTCAGAGATTGCAACCCCTTCGAACATTATATTTCCGCCCCCATTATCCACCACCCCAAGTGTCGTGGATCTAAAGAAAAAAAAAAAAAAAAAAAGGTCGCCGCGAATAAATTGCCGCCCTTCAAACACGTAAGCTGTCGCCCGGGGCAAATAGACTGGCAATAACGTCAAAAATTTAGCTGACAGAACTTTCTCAGTTTGAAGATTTTGCACATTACTTAACACAAAGTACACTAAAGAATTTTTCTTTATGGCTATCCAGGACGCTACCTGTATCTGCAATAGGTGAGCGGTAACGCTCACCTTTGGCATTCGGGACCACCACCCAGATTTTAGTTTTCCATGGTTTCTAGAAAACACTCCAGACATATGTTGGAATGATTCCTTTAAAAGTCATCGCCAAATTCCTTCCCGTTGCTTGTCCCCAATACTCTCCCGCCTTTGATGACCTGGTCGCCGACCAGACGTAAATCCGTAAGGAGAAAAAAAAATCATCAGCGCTATGTCTCTTTGCTATGGCATTTATAAATATTTGTAAGTGTATACTTTTAATCTGAATTCTTGTCGGCCACAACAGCTGCAAGTTATAATGTGAGGGTGTTTTGTGCATTTTACCCTTTTGTCTGTGAAGTTCTTTGTTTAATACTCAGTATTAATAATCAATTAATTTTCTTATGAAGTAAAGTCAAATAATGAGACACGCTGCAATTATTATTCCTAGTATTGTGTAAACTTAGTATGGACGGACGTACAGTTTTACTGGTTTGGGTGACCAGTTGAACCCCTTTATGTAACAGGATTATTAAGTGCGAGATGTTATTACCAGAGGATAAAGCACAGTATTCAGAAGGTTATATCATCTTTCCGAGCATGCTGGGCTAGCGATAACGCAATGGCTCACAATCGGGTGGATAGTGGTTCGAATTCTCGTCCAGCCATCCAGATTTCGGTTTTCCATAGTTTCCTGAAGCACTCCTAGCGAATTCCGGGATTATTCCTACAAAAGGCCATAGCCGAATTTCTTCCAGTTGTTTGCCCCAAGTCCTTTACCGCCATTAATGACCTCGAAATCGACGAGGAGCACAGCCATAAACAATAATATACTGCATGACAAAAAAAGTTAAGCATCCAGTAGAACACATGAAGGACCAGTTCGAACGACAACTACGTCGCAGTGCAAGTATCCAGGATATCAAGGATCAGTACAGCAGTTGTGGGCCAGCTCGCCTCAAGAGAGGGCCATCAACGTCATACTGCCAAGTTCTAAGTAAGTTTGATTCTATTTTGTAAACACTGATATAACATCACTTACCTTTTCATCCCGTAAGGTTTCATTTCGTTTCCTCCTCCCCTTCTAGGTGTCTTTTTTTCAGGCAGTATATATATATAATCTCTGGAGAATAGATCGAGGAATGTGACGGAAATCCGAAAGCATTTGAGTACGCATGACATTCAAATAATCTCAGTCTCATTGATAATCTACCGAATTAGATGTCGTGGTCGGATTGAATATTCAATTTGTCATGGACTGCAATACGGCAAACAGTCTGTGTTGCTACGTCATCAAGAAGAGCGAAGATGGTTTGTAACTGTCTTATTTACTGCGTGGAATCTTCATTTCAGCAACTGATTGCGTTATAGTTTCAGAGTTTTCTAGATTGATATCAGAACAGCAGAGTACATCAATCCACACAGAATAGCGTAAAGGAAAGGTGTATCGGCGAAGAATTAACACTACTGGTTATCATCAATATTAATGTACTACCTTACTACCAAACCTTTTCAACTCTCAGTGATAACACTTAAATCATAAGTTAATCATAAATTCAGTGAAAACATTGATACAGTACAGACTAAAGCAGTTATTTAGGATTTAAGGATGCTTAAAAAGAAATCCTTCGGAGGGGAATACGAACATCCTATGTCATTGTGACTTTCGAAGGCTCTGCTTTTGAATTAACATTCCCCGGTACTACGAGACCACGTAACTTAGCGATGCGCTCAGATGGATTCCAGCTCATATAAACAATTAGGTCGTTAGATTAATGCCATTAATCCCAGATAGTTCAATCTATTTAAACCGTAAATAACTGTACTCAATGTGTTTCAATTATTTTTTTAAATTTAATAAACGGTCTTTTTAAAAACCTTTTAGTTAAATAAATGCTATTCAATCGGGTTATTTAATCGCAATACCAAATCATACTTAAAAATTAATATTCACTGAACTATTTGGTTGACTTGTAATTTATAGAAGACGCTACTAGCCATTTGTCATTTTGCTTTAGATACGAAGAAGTATGCAGCGCTATCTTTGCTAGCAAGTGTGACAGAGCATTGTATGGATAACGAAAATCGATAAAATGTTTCAGAGGAACATATCATTTTCTAACAATGCCATAAATATGGAAAACAACCAAATTTGAGTGTCCTGTAAACCAGAAAACAGGCCATAAAGTAAAAACTATTTGTGTTTGCGGTAGTCAGTCATTTCTATGGCATCTTTTCTTCGATTTGTTTTCAGTAGCTGTGATAATATTAATGAACTATTCATAACACTGACACGGAAACGCGTTGACAATTCTGCTTTTAAGTTTGCTTATTTTGCTGCTGTGTGCCAGAGAGAAATATACAAATGCGATAGAACGGTTTTTATTTCTATGTCACACTGAATTCAACTTTTCCCGTCTACGCCATTAATTTAAGCAAATGGTGACAAACGACTTGATTTTTTATTTTTATTTATTATTATTATTTTTTTTGTTGCCATTCACAATTTTAAAGTGGCACAACTAATTCCCATCGTTTGGTAATTAAATTAGCAATATTGTTAGGTCCTTTCTGTATTCTTCACCTGAAACCTATCTGATCTACACAAATTACAGAAATGCTTTGCATAAAAGGACAAGATAAACCGCAGGACGTCAAAACAGTTTGCCTACACTTAACAGTGGTCGAATGTCGAGCCGAACCTATAATTACGTGCAACTGCATACAAAATGAATCATGAAATTAACCCTAAGAGTTGCGTGAACTCAAAGATCTCCGTTTTAGCTCTTCGATCTACGGGAAACCGCACTTAATGATAGTGTGAAGCAAGGTACGAAAATGTTAGAGACAGACAGATTGCGTTAATTACGGACTCCAACGAAATTGTGGGGAAGTATGTTAAACCAGCGCGGCCCAGGGACTGCGGTATACACGCCACCACTTTCTCCAGGATGGTAGCAGTCCAGGAATCTATTATGTGAATCACTCCTGGAAGCGCAAAACACAGGTTAAATACATTATTTACCAATAAGCAAACAAAATGAATCTATAATCATTGGGGGGAAAAAAGAAGAAAAACGAGATTATTACAAGATGTTTTCAGAAGAACCGAGAGGTGTAAAATGATGTGGAAGTATACGACATCTTGGAGATCTAATATCAACTGATAAAGTTACAATTACTTTTTAGTTGCTAACAACATTTTATTGAAAATGCTTTTGCAAGGTATCATACTGTATGTTAAATCGAATCACAAAAAAAGATACGCGTTTATGATTATTAGATTTTCAGGGTATGCCGCGTTGATAGTTTAAGCTTTCGGTTGCCATACTATAGCCTTCGTAGAATGGCAGCCGAAAGCTTAGATTATCAAATATACAACGCGCAATACCCCGAAAATCTAGTAATCATTGACAATAATATGGCCGCGGAAGCCTTAAAATCATGATTTGCGTTTGTTTAATAGGATAAAAATTATTTGCAGAACCTTGAAATATCTAAAGAATTTTCCTTGCAGGTTGTAATAGCTAAATTCTTAATCACGTTGCGTTATATTATTCACTCAGTATTAAATCAACATTTATTTTTATTTCAGACAAGTGATCACAATTTTTTTTAAATTTAATCTCACCAGAATGAGATTTTAGATAAATAAATACTTCAACATGTCCTCGTCTACAGATTTTTATCTGTTATGCCTGTGGAGTCATAAAGGGAAAGTATTTGTAATTAAATGATTTTAGCAAAGTACTTCCATCGTTCAATGTCATTCTTATCAAGTACCAATATAAATTGCTATCAAAATGAAAATAAGGTAATAGTTATATTTAGGTTGGTGTTTAAAAATGCAATTATTGATATAGACAAAACACTATCTACTGTAAATTAAACAAAAATTTGTGAGAAATATGAAAACTGTTCACTTAGGATGTTACTTTGTATAATCCGGAAATTTGAATTGAAGAGATGTCTAAAAAACACAATAAAGAAATTTAAAAGCAAAGAAGAATACAGTCAGGAAAAGTGAAAAAGGTTACAGTAGGTATGAAACGTATTTTGGCTCCAGAATAAAGAGCATAAACACAGAAGGAATCCATTCAGAGAATGTGTGAAGCTTAAAAGCTGGCCAACAGCATTAAAAGTCAAAATACCGGTGGTTTGTGATAAAATAACAACTATGAAAAACTTAAATAATAATACGAGCTGCTAAAATTTCTGCAAGAAGAGTCAACTACAATAATCTATCTATCTATCTGTCTCCATTAAACGAAAACAAGATATATTGGTCTTATAAAATCTCGGAAACTACGGAGCAGATTTCGATAGGGTTTTCACCGCTTTAAAGCTTAGAATTTTAATTCAGTTGTTTGGCATGTCTTTTGTTACGTTAAATAATGCAGGAGCATTAAATGAAATTCTAAACGTATGATGACAAATCCCAAAGATAAATGTTTAGATGTTCCATACTTCGCACTAAACACACAACTAAATGTCTCTGACCATACCCTTTAATGAAAGCAATAAGATAACTTCACAATAACTATTTTGCTCACTAAACAAAACTTGAAGTATTCTTTCTTTTAATACGGGATATTCAATTTTTAAACGCCATAAATAAGCGTAAAAACAACAAAGATTTTCTTTAAGCACGATCTCTGTACAATGTCTCTGGCCATTAGCATTAGTCTCCGTTTTTACATTAGTCTTCTGTTTACGATAATATTATTCCGGCTTCACTTTTGATATTTGTATAAAAGACTGACTCTGAGGAGTTAAAGTATCTGGCTTTCGAGCAAAACGTATATCCATTCACTTCGCAATTGAATCAGATGTGAGTTTCTTAACATAATCTAGCCTTGTTTAGTAGTGTAGTAATGCAATTTCTTAACCAAATTAACGAAGCCTGAGTTACATGAATCTGATGACTTAAAATTAGAACCAGTTAAGAAGCAGTTCTGCTTAGTATGTTTCATTTCGCTTTCGTGTATACTTTTTCTAAAAAGGTATGAACTGAGGAACGTGTATGGCAAATTTCAAACGAATAGTACAATTCCTTCTTACCTCGTTCTTATTTTACTACTGCCATGAATCTTTTCTGGCGAATGTAAATAGTGTACGTGCAAATAAACTTCAACCCACCCGTTTCTTGGTAGGGGGCGCGTGAATGTAGGTTTGCTTTAATTCCGAAAAAAGTTGGCGCGAATTTTATGAAATTTTGTACAAATGTTTTTCATTGCGGGAATAGAAATAGGGCACGGGTAAATCTACGCCAACTATACCGGGCAGCGCCGGGAACTCCGCTAGTATATAAGTAAATGTTGTATGCAGAAGAATAGTAAGTCGAAAGTCAGTTGAGGAAAGATCAATTTGTGTAGAGAGGAAATAGTGGTAGAATAGCATAAACGCCGGTGTTACAATTATAGTATGAAATCTTCTGACGTAGAAATACATACTGTGCAATGAAACAAGCTTAGACAATGTTAGATGAGACAAAATGCTTGTAATGTTCGGGGAGTTGCACCCAAATATCTAAACATGAGAATTTTTCACAATCTAAACAACATTCAAGAGGTTGAGTATGTATATAGTTTTTTAGTTGTATATTTACAGTTCATCGACGACAAAGTCACTAGATGCGGGAAAGGATGGTCATCACGAAACTAGAAGGAAATCGATCAAAGCCTTTATGAAGGTACCATTCTGCCATTCGCCTGGAATGATTTCGGAAAACCATGGAAAACTAGACTGCCGGACCCGGAACTAAATTTTTGTCCTCCAGAAAGCCAGTTCCCGACAATTAGAGCCGATAAAAGAGACCACTATCAACATCTTGCTTGTTTTGCGTAGAAAACAATTAAAGAGATTTTTGGTATTAGATTAATTTTGAATGAAAACGATATAATTGCTCTCTTGAATAAAAAACAAATAGAAATAAAAAATAAAAATATAGACTATTACCATAGATGAATAAAAAAATCTGAAAATTGCATAACTGAAATAATTGCTGTGCTCTTTATGACAATTGTAATTAAAGGCATAGCAAACGACAAGAAGTACAATAGAAATGGAAAAAATAACAATAGACAATATGCCGAAATTGGAAAAGAGGAAGTAATGAAGACTATTTCTTTGAAGATAGAAACATTTGGTCTGAAGAAATAGAAAACCTTGTGGAATCATACACCAGTTCATCACATTAAGAACGTTGTATAAAAAAATTGTAGGAAGCTTTTTATCATAACGAACTGAAACTAGAAAAATCTAAAAGGCAGAAATGATCAGTTAAAATGTGGTAGTAAAAAAAAAAAAAAAATGTGAACTGACAAAACATTGTTAAGTTTGGTTTTTGTGAAAATATCACACCCCACCAAACATTATTATTTTCCTTCAATTAATTATATATGCTTACAAACAATTATACTAATTTATGTAAATTAATTTCTTGTGTCTGTGGTGTGTGTATAGAATATGTTAGTATCGATAAGTAGTGTTAAGATCTTTGGCGCTTGAGATTGAAAGCGGCACAGAGTCGTGCGCGCATTGTAGCAACGCAACACGAGTGTGTGTGGCTCCGTATCATGGAGATAGTGAAGAGATTATAATGTGCGTAGTGAAGTTACGCTTGCTGAAGCATTGGTTTTGCTGATGGATGCAGTTGCAGAGTAAATCCAATGTTTTAATTCCTTCATAATAACAGTTCCTGTCATTTTCGGCTGATGAAATTAATTGATAGTGTTCTAGTTGCAAAATTAAATGGGCAGCAGCTACAGTGTGGAAATATTAAAATACCATTTGATTCTTCGTGTGCTGGCCTGCTTGTAGAAGTCAGCCGATTAACCACTCTTATAAGGAAAGCTGACAATGTCAAGAAAAGTTTAAGGAATAAAGTTAATATAGAAAAACTTGTTTCTTAAGCTACGTTTATAGATAAAGAATACTCCCCACGCCGCGGAAGGCAAGAATTGCAGATAAACGAAAAGCGTATGTAGCATGCAACTGTGAAGATAGTCTCTACCTGGTATTTTCAGATTATAATAGCCTTCAGGTCCAGCCCTTGTATGAAATGTTACTTGAAGAATTATGTATAGCAAGCTAGGAGTGGGTTAATTGAATCGGCGTTTATAAAAGGGCGTAATCGACATATTTTCACATTTGTCTTTTCTGGCAGTTATTGTTCCTTGAGGATAGAGCTATCAGTTTTTTTTTTTTTTTTTTTTTTTTTTTTTTTTTTGAAAATGCATACTGGGACATATTAATGTAACACATTCCAGATTAAAATATCCTATAAAGCTAAACAAAAAATTCCTACTAAGTCTTCTGATTTTTTTTTTTTTTTTTTTTTTTTTGCTTTCCGAAAGTTTACATTTGATCACATACGCCCTTTTAAAAACACTGATTCGATCATTGATTGTATATTTTTCGCGTAATTAATTTTTAATTTGTGTACATGAACTATGTAAATGCTTTGTAATGTGTTCAGGCTCAGTATTATGTATGAAACATTGATTAAAAGCTTGTAATGTATGTGATGACGTGAGCCATGATGTTTGGAGGATAATTCTTAATTGTTTTGACTGGTATATGTTGATAATTTTGTTAATACCTTATCTGCAAATATCTTTAATTTTCATTTCCGTGTGTTTCATGATGATCGTTTATGTTTTTTTTCTTAGTTCTGATTGTCTTAATGTGATTTTTATTGTTAGCTGCATTGTCACCGTTCGATAAATATCGAGCGGCTTTCTCTGTGTTATTCTGGAAATTTATGTAACATATATATAAGTGATTGGCAGAGACGAGGAGTTAGTTGTCAGTCGTCGTCAGAATTTTTTGTTTGTGACTTAATCGCTGAAACATTTCTGTATTGATGCCTAATATCTTTGGTCGAGTGTGTGCTCTGTGATGTTACTGTAGAACTCGCGGAAAAAAATAAACCTTACTAAAAAAATAATCCTCAGGAGTAGTTACTTCAAGCAACCAAATGCTTATCAAGGTGATATGTTGATGCAGTCTACTGAAGATACAAAGAAAGCATCGTAGGATAACTTAACATGTGTTGCGCAAAATGCGTGCAATTGTAGGAGTGTGGGAGTGTGGGAGGGAGTGCGATATGGACCTCCCGGGTCCGTCAAGACGAGCGCCTCTGCTGGCCGCTGATGGCGTCATTTGTCTCGGCCTGTTTCATTACTCTCGCCCACCGCCGGCCGCAGCATGAATAAAAGATGGGCTGCTCGCTGGACACGAGACGCACCACAAGCAACTCTCAAACCGCATGCAGCTCACACAAAATGAAATACACTAAGAACGATGCTCGAAATCAACGCTGGAAGGCCTTGCAGTAAATGGTCTGTTTTAGTGCTTCTCACACTCAATCACAACAGTCTCTAAGCCGAACACACAAGGGCGTTAATAATATCAGTCGTCATGTCACAACTAGCCATTGAGTCAAAATGAGATTAAGAAGTGTGACTATTTAAAATCAGTGAAATAGTGACGATGTTAAATAAGAAGCAATGAAGAAAGCAGCAATGTGTTGTATTCTACAAAAAAAGTGCAACTAGAGCCATTTCCTGACCTATATGTGGTTGTTTGTATCAAAAATCTCACTGATGATGCCCCATTCCACAACGGCGAAACGCATCTGAACGTGTAGGACTAAAATAACAGTTGTTAAGAGAAGGTATTTTTATTTACAAATCTTTAACAAATAACTGCGGAAGAATGGCCAATTGCTAATTGATTGAGTCTTACCTTCGTTTAATGGAAGATTTTTTTTAAAAATTATTAATATTTTTAAAATATATAAACAAATAATAATTGCCACTGTTAATAGAATGTTTGTTCGTTTTTTAATTACCAAACACGTTTCGCTTCGTTCTCTGCAGCATCTTCACCAGGCTTTCAGAGGAAGTTTATTATTACGTCCCTAAGCCCAGCTTGTACTATTAAAATCCTTTCAATTAGCTAAATTTGTGGTGTCTGCGAGAGAAATAAAATAGAATATTGCAAACTTGTATAATTTTTTCTATGACTGTGCCATGTTTTTGGTGGGTGAAAATTTTTTAAATCAAGTGAATTATTGTTATGGATGTATCGAAAGTAGTACAGTGTATGACATGCTAATACAGAGACTGTAAAAAGAATTTGATGTATTCCACAATGCTTACAAGATTTATCTCACTATGAAACAAAAATTTGTGTTATTAAACTCTTCTCGGGCTTCCAACCGTGTATAAATGTCACAACTGAGGGACGTTTCGAAGGCATCTACCTCTGCCCTCATTTTCAAACAACTGTATGTTTATATAGTGCCGTGGAAACGGCGGAAGACAAAAGCCGACACAGGGCGATGACGTCACCAACTCTTCTGCTCCTTACCGACTTGAAGCTGTTTCAGTATTTTGATAGATGGGTTCCAGGCCACACGAATCTGGTATCCAGTGTCCCTGTTAACTAAAGAATCAGCTGTTCTGGTGTCAACAAGGTCTGTTACAATGCTGTCTCAAAAATCTCTGACGCCCTGGAATGGTCCCAGATTTGTGACATTTATACATAGTTCGAAGCCCGAGAAGAGTTTAATAATCTACAACGCTATGAAAAGCTACGTTAGTACAAAAATTTGTATCCTTAAAACCCCATCGTTTGGTTGCAGTTTTTGAATTCAGGTCAGCTTCAGAGGACAATGCGTTATACTTCAGCTCGAAGCACACGTCGTGGGTTACTAATGAAGGGGAAGAAAGAACTAGTTAATTCGTTGTATATTAATCTAAGCCGAGCGCCATTGTATTCAAGTTGATTACTCCGCATGATGAAGCCCTTTGCATTCCTCGCCCGAGAGCCCCACGCCCCGCTGTTTTAAGCTGCAGCCCCAATTTTATTATGGCGCGTTTGGCGGAACTGCCTCTTTCTCTCTACAAGATATATGCGCACCATTAAACCCTTTAAGGGATGAGGTATAGGGGCCCATTATATTCCGGCGAACAAGCTGGCCATATCGCAGGCTCGTTCGCAATTAACGGCACCTTCGAAATCTGGCTAATAAGAAAGTCACTATCACTAAGATTAAAAGGCCACTGGCTCGTCTTCAATTCTGATAATTCTAAGTTCACCAAAGATTTACAGTCACTTGCATAGCCTCCAATAACCATCCCTCTTTTTTATCACAGAACGCTAGTAGGTTCAATTTAATGCCAATTTATGATCGGAAGAATACAGGGTTGCCAAACGTACTACATTCATAAAAATGTGCTATATCAACCGCTAGTGTCGTTGGGTGAGTTAAGGCGCTATTGTACTGGATCCGGGAGGTACAACGAGACCAGGATCGAGTCCTGGGTCTCGTGTAACGGAGTTATTGCGGTTGTTAGGCGGTTTTCCGCAGTTAGCTAGGGAAATGCTGCAACGAGCTCCTAGATTACATAAATCACAAACAAAAAATACACATATGATGGAATTTATAAGTTACATGAATTGCAGACACATGGCAACATTTAAGTTTCCACATTGCTACATGTGACAACCCCTGGTTCTAACGACCCAGTGGAAACATTGGACAAATTCTATTTCACAAGCTAGTATTAGAATTAAACCTTTCCTGATCCGATAGTATGTATTCTTAAATAATAATAATTTTAATATACATTTTCCTTTGATATGTTATATGCTGTTAGAAAAATATATAGTGTCGGAAAATACTATATTTTTGGTAGCTAGCAAAACATATTTTATATATATACATATTCTTAAATAGCAGCACTTGAATAAAATTTCAGTGAGCAAAATAATAATTTTGAAAATGTAATAGATGAAACGAAACGCTCTCTCATTTTAATTAAATAATGCTTACATCACACACAAACAATCGTCATGTAAAAGTTAAGCGCCACCAGCACTAGACAAATGGTCATGTCTTTTTACCAGAATCATTATATTCTCTTTAATTTCTTACAATGGATTTTTCATTTTAAAAATTCTTTAATAGCAAGTGTAAAAATGGTGGGTGAAGATGAGTTGAGGTTAATTAGTAAAATTAATAATAGTTCTGTGGAAACAACGCCTAAGAAACGTAAAGCTGAAAAATAATAACAAAAATAAATGGAGCGATTGATGTCTTTAATTTTTTTAACTGACTCTTAACTGTTGAAAAACTTAAAAGGATCAAAAAATAAAATTTTGAAGGATAAATGAAGCTTAAATATTAAAATACGATGTTCCTTTTCTTTGGCCTATCAAAAACTATAATTTCATTCAATTTAATATACTTTTTTATATGTGCATGAAAATAATTGGTAACCATAGAAACATAAGCTTGAGTTACATACATACAATAATTATGACGAATCCATAGCATATAAGAATGCAGTCATATAACAGCAGTTCACTCTTTGTCTTCAACATCTGGCTTATTTAATATGAACTATATTGTACCAAACAAGAAGTATTTTATTTTTAAATATGACTTTACGCCTCTTCGAAGTCGAGGTAATTATAGGCGGGATGGGATTGAGGACAAGGAACGGGAAGGAATTCGGCCATGGCCTATTGAAGGATGCATCCCAGCATTCGCCTGGAGTAATTTGGGGAAACCATGGAAAACCCTAATCTGGACGCCCGGACGGGGATTCAAACCAGCGTCCTACCGAATGCGAAACATGAAGTAACCGACCAATCGCTTGATACAATATTACTCGTCCACTCCTTTAGCAACTCCTACCTAAACTTTCTCCTAGCTATTTTAGAAAAGGAATCTGGGTATATATCGCAATGGATTATCGAGCATGTAAACGAGGTATCAGTCGGCAGATGGTCGTTAGTTCTATTTTCTTCTCAAATGAATATCAGTATAATTTAGAGATCAATTATGTAGAGTTGACAGCAAACCTATAATTTTAATAATATAAAACTTATGGATATGTTTTGGGAGTAATGATTTACCCGACGACGAGTGAATTCCAGTTATTGCCGCTTTAATTACCAGTTCGTCATTAGAAACCTTTCAGTACCAACAGGAATTCATTGGGCTCGTTGAATGGAGGCAATATAATTTTCCAAAATAATTTATCTCTTTTGACTGTATGTTAATAAAAATTCCGTGTATACGTCCGAGTTGTTGGAAAATCGACTGAATAAATAATCTACATCGAGGAAATTAAATGAAAGATGCTGAAAAAAATTAAAAGTAAATTTTAACGTCGAAAGGATTAGTGTTCGGTTTTTTGCAGTCACAATAATGTAAGATAGTTGTGCAGGTACTCAGTACTTTGGGAGCAAGATACGGGAATGGATATCCTTTTGCTGGAACCATCCCAGCATTCACCTGGAGTGATTTGAGAAACCATGGAATGCCGATATAACGATGGACGGGAGTTGAATCTGTGTCCTCCAGAACCAAGTGACAAGTAAAATAGGTCTGAGGTACATACCGAGACACTGCACGCGAGGATTCAAAAATAGTGATCCAGTTCAACGAGTTGAAATGTGTATATGCTAGACATTTAAATAAATTCGCAGCAAGCAGAACCAGAAGTGACCCTGCACGAAGCAAAATATTATTAGAATCGGATGTTTATTTAAGCTTATACAAGGTTGAATTTATTGGTCGTTAACCAGCAGTTAAGATGCCATAGTTCTATTTTAGCTAGTTACAATCAATTTTTTATTTCTTTTTACTGTTTGTAACAGACATACGTCCCGTTAATTTGTAAAACGTTAGGAAATAAAATTAAATAATATTTGATTTGAATGTAATGAATATAAAGTGATGTTACAAGATAGGGGAAAGTGCCCAAAGCCGGAATCGCATTTCGTTTTTTACTTCTAAAAAACAGAAATTAATAAGAAATCTGTTTTTAAATGATGAAATAGTTACTTCAGAATGTTATGCGTCATTTAAATTTTGATTTAAAAAAACATCATTAAAATCATAATAAAAATATTTTTAAAAAACCCTGCCGTTTGCCGATATGAAGAATAGTTGTCTGAACCGGACAACTCATAAAAATTAACGAAATAACACTAAACAAAATTATAAAATGGTACTGAATCACATATAGCATATTTTAAGAGAAAATTAAAAATTACAGGTTTTAAAGTAGATAAATACAGCATATACGAGCGTATCTATATAGGGCATATGAAGACACAGGATATGCAAAAAGAATTAAATAGTTTAATGACAAAAACCGCAGATGTACACATGCTTTTCAGCCCCAGCACAAGCGACATGTGCCCACACTAAACATATAACGAACATCATGTAAATTTCCCATTTTGAAACCTCAAAAAATTTCCTGACCCGAATCTGTCATTCCAAAGATACAGAGGTTTTCTCACTCTCAGTACTTGATTCTCTCACATTTTTCTCAAAATTAAGGCGCCTTTTCACAAGCTCTTTCTACAGGCCCTGTTGCTGACCTATGTCCCCGGCCGCGACTGCTTTTGCATCCCCGAATACGATTACGTTCTTGAGCTTCCTTGACTTCTTTAGCTCTTTTAACTTTCATCAATTGGGCTTTATAAGGCGTAGATAAGATTACCGTAAAAATGCAAACATTACTTTACATATTTGACGTTAAGCCAAAAAAAAAATATAAGGGGTCCGGTTAGGCAAATGAAAAGGGTCCAGTTTGCTCATAGCCTGTATTTTGTTTTAACCAAAAAAAAAAAATTAACCAAACTTCTCAACAAAACAGTTTAGCAATAAAAATTAACATAAAATTTTACCTTTTAAGAGTATATATAGGTCGGTAGGCTTACCTGCCTATATCCAGGAGAAATTTAAAAAAATATAGCTGAATGTAAAAAGTTTGTCTACTGCCAAAGCACGTAATGGCGATTTAATGAACAACCAATGAAGCGGGCGGCGCTAGCATTCTACAAGAGAGTGGTAGAAGCCTAAACTACTATTTACAGTAGATCCTACTAGATTTCAAGAGGTAGGAGACCGGGGATACACTTTAAGGGAAGAGGTCCGGTATAGGGCACTTTCCTCCATTAATGATAAGTCTTCGTTAAGAATCTTTGACATCAAAGAAATGTGTGGGCTGATGGATGCATGGAATGGAAGTGATTGAGTAGATATGGCGGATCTGAAATTGGAAATGGTGCCGGTAGAAAGTTGTCGGGCTATAAAAAAAAAAATAATGTATTATGAATAATTTGTACGGCTGGCGGCCAAAGAGAATATTGATGTTAATGAAGTTGTTAAATAATAATTGTTCATACAGTATAACGTTATATTTAGAGTGGAATAATACAGGAAGAATTGTAAAAAGATTTTATAGTATTATTGATTTTATTTAAAAGGAAAAATTGTGAAATAATTCCAGGTACAATATATAAGTTAATGTCAATTCATGAGAAGGATAGAAAGGAATTATAACCGGATTGATGAAAGTGGAAATGCAACTTAGTATAAAAAAGATGTCGATATAAGTATTTCCTCCCAGGCGGAAGATCTTAAGGAACGATATTAGGTAAAAGAAAATGTAATATTATTAGTAATCTTTGTCAAATGACCAGAGAGAGAGTTTGAATATTGTTTAATTGAGGTACAAAGTGTAAAAAGTAATAGTTTATGTAAAAGAATTCTGAAGTCAGAGATACGCTGAAAGGGATATGACATATGCTCACGGCCATATTTAACACAATGTTAATAGAATTTTAACAAGTTTCAGTTGACATCTCTATATACACTGGTGGTATAAAATATTATGACCACCGATTCAAAGAGTGTTATTCCACACTTGAAAAGCAATGTAGCAGTGACTTGGCGTGGAATTAGATTTTACAAGTTATTGGTAGGTTTCTGGAGGTATCTGGCACCAGTCGCCTAGAAACAGGTCACGCTGTTCCCCTAAATTACGTTCCGGTGGTTTTCGGATGAAGAGTTGTGTTTTATCGGGTTGAGATGAGGCGCAATTTGGTGGCCAAAACATCAACTTCAGTTCACCATCATGCTCCTCAAACCAACACAGGATGACTCTGGCCTCGTGGCACGGACATTTATCCTGCTGGAAGATGTCATCACTACCGTTGAGGACATGACGTATGAAGGTATACAGGTGGTTTCTCAATAATTTACATGTCTGTTACGGTACCATGGTAGACCAGGTGAATGTCCTCCATATCACAATACAGTCCCCTACGTGCTTCGTCCGTGGCATGGTGTACGTTTTGAGCTGCTGGACATTACCATCGACTTGGTGCAACAATAAACGCGATTCATTCGATCAGGTGACACGTTTCCATTGATTCAAGGTCCAATTTAGATGATCACATGCCTACTGCAATCGTAATTGATGATGTCGTTGGGTCAAAATGGGAACACGTAGCGGCCGTCACTGTGGAGCCAATGTTCAGAAATGTGCGCTGAACAGTGTGCTCCAAAACACTTATGCCTGCAACAACAATGTACTCAGCCATGAGATTAGCCACAAACAACTCGCTATCCTGCTCTACAGAGCAGCCAAGCCTCTGTTCTGAGATGCGTGGGTGTCCACCACCTAGTCGTCTACTCTTGGTTTATCCGTCCTTCAACCACCTACAGTAGCACCCAAACAGCCAACCAGCCTCGACGTTTCGGAGATGCTCGTGCCAGGCGCTACACTGTAACAATCCATCATTTGTCAAAGCCGCTTAATCAGCGGATTTCGGCATTTGCTATACGTATCGTTAGTACAATGGCTCCCCATGCATCTCTGCTCCGCTTATCTTTATATATAAAGATGAATGTATGTTTGTTTGTTTGTTTGTTGGTTTGTTTGTTCTTCATACAAATCCACAGTTTTCATCCGATCTCGATGAAACTTTGCACACTTATCCTTTGAAATAAGGAGAAAAATACTGTCTACATTTGGTTGAAAAATTATCTGTATAAATAACACATATTGTCTCATAACTTCGAAATACGGCGATAGACAGACACGTTGGATACGGACGTCTCCAGACCGTGTTTCCGTGTAGTGAACTGGCAGCTCAGTGGCTCAGTCGCTTGCGGCCGGCTGTAGCGAGCGGTCGCTTCGCATTTTCCTGGTGTCTGGTGTTGTGTGGTTAAGTGTTTACCAAGTAGATACAACAAAACCTAGTGAAAGTCATGGAAGCAAATCAATTCGTACAAAAATCTACGATAAAATTTTCCTTCGCTTACGGGTACATGCGTCCAAAGGCAGTGGAAATCGACGAGTGGCTCTACAATGAAATCGGCTTACGAGAGGAGAGTGTGTACGGCATTCAAGTCGACTTCCTCGCCAATGTGGTGTACGTCAAGCTTCGAGATGAAGAGGAGGGTCTGCGTATCTTAAAGGAGACTAATGGAGAAAGAAAATTCTTCCACAGCAACGGCGAGGTAAGCAGCGTCTCTTTATCGCATGCTGGTCTAGGTATAAGAAATGTTAAGGTCCATAACGTCCCCTTCGATATCTCAACAAATAGCATACAGAGAGCTTTCGAAAAATACGGTACAATATTCAACGTAACATCGGACAAAAGATATGGTAGTAGGAGATTCGTGGTAGACAGTGGTATCAGATCTGTCAAAATCGATCTAAAATCCCACATACCCTCGTATGTAAATATTGCAGGGTTTAAGGCGCTTGTCATTTACGAAGGACAGCCGAGAACGTGTGTCATATGTAATTCCAATGATCACCTCAAGGCGGAATGCACTCAAAGGAGACCCTTGCAACTACCATCTGAACGGCAACCCCCCCATACAGCCATTGCAGGGGAGCCGCTAAAAGAAACATATGCTAATGTGACAAACGGTACTACCCGAATCAATACAACAAGAAATGATGAACCTGTGCTAGAAATGGAAACGGATAACCCACCAAACACCCCAATGGAGATTGGAATGCACTCATTAGAGAAGCACCCCAAGAATCGATGTACGAAAAAGAAAACAGTCTCACATTAGAGCAAGGAAACAACAAAAACGTCAAAACACGTTCTTCCGAAACACCACTGAAAGAGGAAAAAACAACCGTGCCAAATGCAAAACAATACCCATTGCTTACAGTACCCTTAGAGAAAAAGGAAGCCTTATCAATGGGAGAACGAAAGCAGGAAAATACACCCAATACCAAAAGGCCAAGACTCGAAAGGAAGAGAGTGGACTCAATAGCAGAAGAACTAGCAGAAAAATCAAGGAAAATCCCCGCCATTCAAACAGAAACAAAATCTGCTGAACTTCCCTATAGCGGAAACCACAACAAGGAAGCAAGCAACAACGAAAACAAGACCGTCGAAACACATGACATGGATATAGCCCGTGAAGAGAATATATCCTTATGGTCGGAAGAACGAGATGACACCGAGGAAGAGGATATATCAAATGAAGCAGAGATATGAACGATACAACTGCACGTGACTGTAAAGATACATAACGACAGATAGAAGTACAACACAGACTCAAACATACTGTGTGTCAACTCTAAATGTAAATGGGATAAAGAACCCAACAAAAATACAATGCCTAAAAGAATATCTATGGGCGGCGGAGGTAGATATAGCGCTCCTTCAGGAAGTGGCCTGGGAAGGTGCATTAAGCATCACTGGATACAACGAATTGAAGAATCCCGGCATAGATAACGGTCTAGGAACGGCAATTTTAACCAAGGAGGGTATCGAAATCCAAAACGTCGAAATCTTAGAAAATGGAAGGGGGCATAGCCTGCATGATAGCCGGAGCGCGCATTATAAACATTTATGCGCCTTCCGGAAATCAAAATAGAGAAAGCAGAAGATATTTCTACAAAACAGAGATAACCCAATTACTGACAGATACCTGCAACAGTCTAATACTTGCAGGAGACTTTAACTGCGTCATATCTCCAAAAGACCAATACCCAAACTTCAATAAACTCGAGTATTTAATAAAAAAAATTAACACTTTCAGACAGTTGGGAAGTAAAAAATGGGCAAATTCCTGGTTTTACATACACCACTGAGAACACAGCAAGTAGACTGGACAGAATATATGTCTCACCTGACATAACCAGCAAAGTTTCCTCAGTAGAGATCTGGCCTTTAGCCTTTTCAGACCACAGTGCATACCACTGTGAAAATAAACTTTCACCCGCAAAAAATAATCAGAAAAAGGGGGCAGTGGAAATTAAATACCTCCCTTCTAAGCGACAACGAACTGAAACACGTAGTCAACGACAAGTGGAACCATTGCAAAAGGCAAAAAAGTAAATATAATACAACAATGCAATGGTGGTTGGAATGTGCAAAACCCAAACTCAGAGTCGCCATGATAAACTACTCTAGACAGCAAAAGCAATGGGAAAATAGCACCAAAGAATTCCTTTTCATGGCCTTGAGAGAGCTATGCACCAATAACACAGAAACGTTGCAAAACAACCGGAAAATAAAACATCTCAAAGCCAGAATAGTTAAAATAACAAGCAGGAAACTGCTAGGATATCAAATAAGAGCAAAAATGGGCTCCATCCAACAAGAAGAAAACAACATCAACCTTCCATCTTGTCAAATAAAAACAGAACGCAAAAAGAAAGCTAATAACTGAGCTAAAAACAGAAGGAGGAGACAGACTTGTGGATCAATAACAAATAAAGGAAGAAGTAACAAAATACCTAAGCAAAACATATACAGAAGAGACAATTGATAAAGAAGAAGTCAACAAAATATTACAATGCATCAATCCGGTGTTATCTCAACAAGACAATGAAACCATAAACCAGAAAATAACATGGGAAGAAATAGAAAATGCCATAAGAAGAAGCCCGAAAATGAAGTCACCTGGCCCGGACGGACTACCAATAGAATTTTACATGGAATTCTGGGACTTAATAAAACAAGAATTTGAAGACATGTACAACGAGCTATTGACTATGAACACAGCTCCAACTGAACTAGTAGAAGGATTAATTATATTAATCCCCAAAGAACCAGATAAGAAAGACATAGAAAATTTTAGACCACTCACTATGCTGAACTCGGACTATAAAGTATACAGTCGAATTATCGCCATAAGGCTTAGAAATGTATCCGAGAAAGTAATAGGGGAATATCAGACCTGTACTGGGAATGGCAGGTCGATAATTCAAACAATAACAAATATCAGAGATACAATTGCACTCTCGAAGGCTGCAAACGCAAAAGCATCCGTCCTGTCATTAGATTTCAATAAAGCCATTGACCGCATAAACCATACATATCTAAAAGTAACTATGGAAAAGATGGGCTTCAGCCAGCAAATATGTAATGTAATCTACACGCTGTTACACCAAGCGACATCAAGAGTACTCATAAACGGGGTAATAACAAAGCCATTAAGAATAACAAGATCCATACGACAAGGATGCCCACTGTCCATGCTTTTGTTCGCACTCGCAGTTGAGCACTTTCTAGCAGCAGTCTACAATACGGTTACTGGATTAAAAATCCGAGAGAATAAAATTGCGGTGTGCGCGTACGCAGATGATATAAATATTATCACCACCAACTCATTAGACATACAGAAAATACGGGAGTTACTAAGGACATACGAAAGGGCTTCAAACGCAAAACTCAATGTAAAAAAATCCGCACGTCTGAAAATAAGTAATACTATGGATGCGGACAGCACAAGCTGGATACCAACACGTGACAAAATAAAGATCTTAGGCATTGAATTTAATAATACACCACAGAAAGCACGGCTGCAAATTGGAGGACGCTATTAGCAGCAATTAGGAGCAAGATGAAAGATTTCTCAAACAGAGAACTAAATACCATACAAAAAATACAGCTGATAAACAGAGTTGCCCTCCCAAAACTGTGGTACCTAGCTCACATATTTCCAATACCGATTGAAATAGCAAAGAAAATGGAAATGGCGATAAATTGGTTCATACAGAGTGGACACATTTTTAAGATCCATCACAAGATACTTAAGATGCCATATGATAAAGGAGGACTGAAGCTCGTAGATATACAAACGAAATGTACCGCCATCTACATGAGGAACGTGTACAAACACCGTAAAGACATGGAAAGTAGTATAACAGGGTACACATTAAACGAACTGGAACCACGAAGCAGTACGGCACCAGTCGATATCAGCCATATAAATGCAAATTTAAGACATTTTCGCATATTCTACATAGAAAATAGCTATTTAAACATAACCAGCGGTGAGCCTATTCCAACAACTAAGAAACTGTATGACATGTTGCAAAGAGAGACGCAAAGCAAACTAGAAATTACGTACAGAAGAGACGACTGGAAAAAAATATGGCAGAATGTTCACAATGAATACATCAATAGCCACGCACGTTCCACTTGGCATAGAGTAATACATAGGAAGATAAACTCAAATGAAAAGCTGTTCTCACTACACCTTTGCCCTTCCCCACAGTGTTTACGCTGTAATCTAGAGGATACGATACAACATCGTCTGCTGGGATGTAAAGTTCCAGACATATGGAGGTGGACGAAAAGCAAACTAGCCATAATCAATAGAACTACTCCACAGAAATTCACGCCCGAAGATATTTTATTCCCAGATGTTACAATTTATCCTGCGACTAAAAGAAACGCTCACTTTTGGCTGTTGGGCAACTACACCCACTACGTCATCAGAAGAAGAGGAGAGATGTCAATAGAGGATTTCTGGTATTACCTAACCATCGAACACAACAAAATACTTAAAAGGGAAAAATACAAAGATAAGTTCGCACGCATCTTGAGCGTGATAATGCCTCCATAAAACCAACAGAAGAAATAAGAGTTCCAGCACCCACAATTATCAAGAGATACCAGTAAGTCAAGACAACGATGGTGAAGCAAGACGGAAGATACCGACTCCGGTAAGAGATGTTCCCACGTCAGAACCGACACCCAGCAACGAACTGAAGTGCGGATTGATGCAAGAGGAAGAAGAGACCGCCGACAATGAGTACCCCCCACGAGGCCTTGCAGCCGCCACAGTGGACCCCTCGAGCTTCCCATACGACCCGGGCGCCCCGTCGAAAACGAGTGAAGAGTCTGAGATGGGACAAATTGTAATCCTTTAGATTAGTTAGGACCAGAAATCCAGAAAGAAATTCTGTTATTCAAATTTGTAAAATTTGCTGTTATAAATGTCTAAACTGTTAAAAAAAAAAAGGGGCTAAAGAGCTTGCTTACGAACATCGTGGTCTCCTGTTCAAATCTCCGTGGAGGCTAAGATTTTTAAAAATTGTTTTTCATCGTAAGAGTCAGGCCTGGGCCGTATGTTATTCGGATTGAATGTTAAACTGTAGATATTAGAAAGTTAGGGGTGCAATGCGAGGCAAATCGTAGGTAGTCTTGCAATTTTGTAGGAGTACACTTTTTTACGTTATAATGATCCCTCAGGTGTTGTTCGCAGTCAGTGTGAGTGAGAACCACAGTAATACTAATATAAATACGGAAGTAAGTCTCTGTCTTTTTGTTACGTTTTGACGACTAAATGGCTATATCGTTGTGATGGAATTTTGTAAGGAAAGCTGTATGAAGGGCACAGGATATTTTTTCCAGTATGATTAACAGTTGTAGTCACGAAATTTTGAGATCTTATCGAATAGTGACAGAAATATGCTGGAAATTAATTCTCTTCAAGAGGCAGGTTCGACGGTAGAATGATATAGTGATAGTTTTCCTGTCATATTATGCCGACTCGATATTGTTTGGGACCAATCCTTCATTACCTACAACTTTCTGTATTTAATTCTGGCAAAAAAAATCTTAATCCACGCGTACGAAGTCGCGGGTACGAGGCTAGTACTCGTATACTTTCCTTAACGCGTGACGTACCCGCAAGGTCACCAGACGGCAATTTGTCTGGCGGTGAGCAGTAGTCATGTTTTGATTCATTAGCGTGTATAAATCTGTGGCGGGTCATTCCCTAGGGATTTCTTTGTGATTGCGCGACGCGAAAACTATCGAACAGATATTGAGGAGCTTTACACAGTTTGAATACTTATTGTATAAATAAAATCTATTCTTAATCTCAACACTTAAGGCATTGTATTTCTATTATTTCTCTGAGTTTATAAGGAGTTTTCTTCAGTATTAACATAGGGAAAGCATAGCATGTGGATTGCCTCCCGGTAATTTCATACGTCGCAAAGAAATTTTCTTTTATGAGAAATTGGGGCTTAAAATTTTTTATATTTCAGTACAATAGGCGCTAAGCAATATCTGCTCGATATTTACATGGGTTGAGGTATAGTTGTCCTCTGGTTGGCGTTGCAGGTTCGATTCTCACTTACGGCAAACTTTTATTTCTTGCGTGCTTTCCTTTTCCCTGCTGTTTACTGTTTGTAAAGTTAAAAAAATAAAAATTCGCATAAATACTAATATATTTTCACATCTGAAAAATTTATGTGAGCATTTATTATTTACCTTATAACTAAGTTTTCATCAGCGTTGGGAACTGATATAATGTCAATCACTATTTTCAAGAAGATCAGTATTCTTGAAGATCAACATTTAAAACGTCTGTCGCCATCTTCTGAATATGGTGAAGAAAATTTTGACTAAAGAAATATCCTATGAAGTCATTTTGCTCCCTGGGCTAGTTATCTGTGAACATTATATTTTATTTGTGAATTATATTTCATTTCTTAATTACTTTAACGATTTTTGCTGTCTTAATCAGGACCAATAGCAGACACATTTTACATTGATCCGCACACCTATATCCACAAGGGTGAAGTTGCTAGTGTTAAAAAGAACAATAGTTTTTGGTGTGGAAACCTATGACCATGTTACCATATCCTAAAAATTAGCCTGTGAAACGGAGACATCGTGCTTCTTCTTCTCGTGTCGATGACAGCATCAAATATGAGGTAGTTTTTCCGCTAATGCGATGGCTTTGTCAATAGCTGATTAGATGTCAAATTGGGATACGTTCATTCCGATTTGTGGACAAGACAACAGATGTACCATGGTTTTCCTTTACCCGCATGAACATTTGGTATCTGGCTGTTCTCCCAGGTATCCCCATGGGGCAAGAGTATCCGTGGAACCGCAATCTCCAACTCGAAGCCTATTTAACAACTTCCATATGGGCCATGGTTGTTCAGACCCAGGTGGTAGACCCTCTTTTAGCTTGATCCACTCGAAATCATGTTGCACACTTTTCTCCCAAGTCAATATCGACATGATGCTGAAAACAGTCAAAACAGCAGACCAAAATAATAATAAAAATAAAAAATGGCCCAAAAATAGATAACTGACAAATATTTATCAGCTCTCATATTAATGTAGTTACAGAATGCTATTAACTTTGAGGAAATCCAGGCTGTAAACTTAAGAATTTTTTAAAAATATAAACAGCATGAGAACCTTGTCACAGACTTCCCGATAAGCTGTTAATGCTCGAGTAAGTATCCCTCAAAGAAATCCGACAGCAGTACAGAGAACGGTGTACATCAAAGCTTCTGCGAATTAATTAAGATTGTCCAAGATGGCGCTGCAGTTTTTGCTGGCCGGGTGGAGTAAACTCATTATGCGAAGCAGGCGCATGGCGGGACGGGCGGAATTAATGCGACAGTGCGGCGCAGCGCCGTGGCCGGGCCTGGAGGTAATTTATCGGGCGGGCGGGCTGGCCATGCGCACGGACCACTAGCCCTGCGGGAACACCGGCGGCCATTCATCACGCCACACGCCCCGTCCCTCAAGACGCCCAAACAAACAGTACCCCTCTCCTACTCAGTGAGTATGCTCTGAAGGTATACGAGATTGTTGATGTGTGATTCGGCTGTTGGATGGGGAAGTTAAACCTAGCGGCCTCGTGGTGTCTTTTGGGAGAATAAGTCTGAGTGGGCCGGCAGCGGATTTCACCCTCTTCCCTCACACGTCTTTCATTCATTCACAATACATCACACATATCGCAATCATCCACACAAAACATAAATATACTGCTATCATTGGGGAAGGCAAGGAGAAACCTCCTCACTTTAAGGGGACCTGGACGTGAAAATGACTAAAAAAACGATAAATTTTTTTTGCCTCTATCTGATAGAAAAATTTCTCCTGTTTCCAAAATGTATGATTTATCAACTTTTAAATTGTTAGTTTGGTCCTAAATGCTCTTTGAATAAATGTCTGCACACTAGCCTAGCCTTCTTTCAACTCACTGTTGCTGTCATTTTCTCAAAACTACACTTTCAGAACATTAGGTACATATATCTTCACAATGGTTTGAGCTATGTTTACCAAATTTTTTGTTATTGTCATCATGCATATAATTTTAGTGGTAATTTTAAAACAAAATAATTTGCTGGTTTGATAAGTTTTTTTTTTTTTTTTCTATTTCTTCTGACGTATTCCAAACTACAAAAGGAGAGGCGTAATGAGTTCCTAGGAATGTTGACTGTAGTCTGACACAGTTTGAACGCTAATAGACTGATGATGCACTAGTAAATGGTACCAGAATGGGAATGTGTGTTGTAAAACAATCTGCTAGACAAGATGTTGTAATGTTTAAACTATATCAGATAATTAAATAAATTTATATATACAAGTTTAGTTAATGTCATTCAGTTTTGGTACAAAATCGCAACTTCATCCGCATTCTAGATCATGAGTAACGTGCATTTAAACGAGGCGCAAAAACGCAGTCTGTTCACGTCCAGGTCCCCTTAATTTCTCAAGAAAGTTCGCATGGAGGAGTAATGTCCTCAAGGGCAGCCCGAAAGTTTGGATAATCGTTGTCGGGTGTTGTTTTAGTCAGCACGTTTGCTTAGGTCGATGAAATACCGTGATGGTGTCCGGGGCTACCTGACTCCAGTCCTGGTGCTGAAAGAAATTTCCGTCACTACGACTTGGTGGGCAGCGGAGAGGTGGTATTCACTGGGTAGTGTACTAAATTTCTTGGTTAAATCCCATACCTCTCGGAGGTGCTAATGGAGTGAGGGGATATAACGATGATAACTCATCCATTGGACGGGTATGTTAAATTTTGCTGCCCATAGTGTCTTTCGGAAGAGTATTTCTGAGTGGGATGGTACTGTTTTTCATCCTCCCCCTGTCTTCATCTTTCATTCATCCACAACGCATACACACATCGCAGTAGCACGTATACATCTCCATCGTGAAATGGGACTTACACACAACTTCCGTCTTAGGCAAAGCTATTTCTAAATTACGATTCATAGGTCGTATTCTGAGGAACTGTAATGCTCATAAAAAGGAAGTAGAGTATAAAACACTAGTGCGTCCTACATAGGAGAGCCGCTCGATTCGTGACTGGTTGCTGTATCCCTTATGAAAGTGTCACAGAATTGATACATAGATTGTGCTGGGATCGTTTGGAAGACAGACGACGTCATTTGCGTTTGAATGTATTGGAGAATATGCGAAATTATATGACCTACGAGTGCAGTGAGATACTTCTTCCGCCATCCTATTTGGGTCGCAATGACTGGAGGGATAAGATTCGAGAAATAAGATGCCGTACTGATGCTTTTATGTATTCTTTCTTTCCTCGCGCTGTTCGGTATTGGAATTTGCGGAATTAAGATTGGTGCTTAGCACCCTCTGTCACCCACAATGTTTGTGAATTGCAGAGTATGGATGTTGATGTAGATGTAGATCATTGGGGAACAGAATGAGAAATTAACCCAACTAAAATTTCCCGAGCGAGCTGCCATGCAGGGGTAACTACCTCCACGGCAGCCAGCTAGCCTGGGTCAGCGGGTAGATGGCCAGGAAGATGCAGCACCGTGACGGAGTCAGACCCCTGACGTGTATTTAGCTGGTTCGAGTCCTTGTCGGGGAAGAAATGTTCACTATGATAACTTGGCACGCAGGGGAGGAGAGATGGCGGTGCTCTGTTTCCAATCACTAAATTGTGAACCAAGTTCCGAGATAAATTACAAATCTTGCCGCAGTGCCTGTGGTGTGAGGTTATATTAAAGTGTTGATGGCGTCTGTCGGTTCGGGACGTTAAACTTCACTTCTTTTATTTCTAAATCTCTAGAATTACAAGGGAGAAATTAAAAGAAATCCCGTGATATAAAAATCTGGGCGAGGAACTAAGTACTTTAAAAGATACAGTAAAATAACTCAAATGGATCTTCAAAAATGAATTACAGCAAAATAAAGCAATCTGAGACAAAATTTGACATAACATAAAGTAATCAGATTAAAACACTTAATAAAACGGTGGACTTTCAGAAATATTGGAACAAAATTAAAAAATCAGGAATATTTTTTCCGTACCTCCAGATTATTTAAACCCCCGATTTAACGGAAGCACCCTCCGCGTTACTTGTCGTCATGTTAGGCAAATAACTGTCCCACTTGTATATTTTAAACATGTAGCGGTGGAACTTAGAAATTATTAACCTCGGATGCAGTTATCGGACTCTCAAAATATTTCGATAGAATAGAACTTAGAAATTTTAACACACTCGGGAATATTCAGTGATATATTTTGGTTAACAACGTAATACCAATTTAATCTTCAAAGTGTAACAGTTCTTATAAGCACGCTCCAAATAGCTTTGTGATTCAGTGTAAGATTGCAAGAATGAATGATTCCTGTCAGTGTATGTTTGTTGAAGGATAACCAGCAATGTTATGTACGATTTCGATGTCTGATTAAACTGTGTACAAAGTGCTATTGTGATTCTGGTAAAAGGCCTTAAATTCATTAGTTTTGAAGAATACATATCGAGTGATTTTTAGTACTGACTTTCATTCTTATTCACCACCTTAGACCGTTATCTGTTGCAGTAATAGTCGTAAAACAGACTGACGACCGGATTATGATTTATGAACCTTGCAAAAACTTCGATAGGTATCAGATATAAGGTATAGCAATCACGGTTATAGTTAATAACAAGAACTTAACCCTAATGTCAGTTTGGTCATACAATACTTTGTTATTGCATCAATGAACTCATCTTTGGCAAAGATTTAAGTTGCTTATGTGAAGTGAGTTACAACATCTTTGGTTTGTATTCCATGTAAAACTGTAAATTCCCTGTATCAGGTACCTATACTGGGCTAGGTGTGTCAAGGTAACTATGACAGTGGTGTACTGCCTGCGCGTGGATTTCAGAACAATAATGCAGTGTGGTTTCCACCTTGCCTTCTATGAATCAGCGTCGACACTACTTGATTTGGAGCACAGTAACCATGGCACATGTCCGTTTGCTCGGTTCATTGCAGGACCATGATGGTGTCCGGCACCTCATAGCGGGTTAGCTGGTTCGGGTACGGGCGGTGGAAAAAAATTTATTATCACTACTTGGCTGACAGGGTAGTAGAAGTGGTGCAGCTCGATTTCTAATCACTAGGTTGTGTATCAAATATCTGAGTTAAATCCAAAGCTAGTGAGAATGGTAGGCGTTTACTTACATCAACTTGAAAATGATCATGATTTGGTGACATCGGATGGTGTGAATGCAACATATGCAAATCGTGGCTTAACACTTCCTTTGCTTTAACAATTTTTCAGTCATTTCTAACAACGGATGATTGCAATCTAAAGTTCCTGGAGTGCACTATTTCTGCATATCTATTTTGAAATTGACCCTGACTGTCACTTCAATGAGATATCTGCTTTAAGTTAAGATTACAGGCCTTATTAAGAACTATTTGTACGTGCAGAAAATTCGTGATGCCAGTTCACTTCACTAGGTTTCGGAAAAAAAAAAATTGGGTGCAACCAGAACACTGCTTTTCTGATACAGGGATGATGCTGTCATAACGGTTATAAGTCTCAAGCATTAAAAAATCTTCCTCCAAATGGGGACGATCCGATATGAAGAATTATTTAACAATCGTCCTCAAATTTGACTTAATTGTAGCTTAACGAATCAAGTTACTTGTAATGGTGCCGAAGTGACAGATTCAAAATTTAATCGTTTTTATTTATTTATTTATTGTAAGCCTCCTAGATTAAAGTATGTTCATGTAAAGAATGGAAATAGTTAATGGTTAATGGTTTAGAAACTTCTCCATACATTCAGCCAATGTATAAATGTAACAACAAGAGATAGGTGTGTCAAGCTGTTGCCATCGAATACTACACACTGATTTTGTAATCGATTAATAGCACATAAAACTTCATATTTAGTGTAGCTGATCATGTAAAAAAATAAAAATAACGTGACCAGTTTTTAATTTACAATATGTTTTGGTCGCATATAGATTAATGTTTGATGAGGAGACTGAACGATACTGAACGAGATAAGATAAAATACACCATCGGCTTAGTACAATGGTGGATGTCACAGATAACCGTTCATAAATTAAAATGTGGTATTAAGCATACACACATGACCGGCTGCAAGGAATAATAAAAAAAATACCACATTCTATTACAGTCATCAGTGCAAAATATGCCGTGTTGATGCAGGTTATTCGAACTGCATCTTTGACTTGATCACTGAAGTACGAAGCTGGCTGCTACTAAATAAGCTCTAATCCACTTATTTTCAAATCAGTATGCTTCTTTTAGGAACTTTTTGAAACGACTTCACAACAGATTTACTTTTGATTCTGAATAAACTAATCTATTTGCCTGGCTATCTTATTTGAGTAGTTGAAAAATGTGAGCTGTTTAATTTTCCTTGCTGTATATTACACTGCCTTACTGCTAAGTTCTCTGCTGATTTGTGACCAATAGACCTGAAAATATATCTCGTAAATTGCTCTCATACAGTATTTAATATTCGATAACTCTCCCAATTTTTTAAAATACTTTTGAATGAATCCTGATTTGGAATATCTAATGTGATTAGAGAATAAGATAAAGCTTTATTTGAATGGTATGTCATTTTAATGTGATTGTGGAATTTTAAACCAGTCCTTCAGAGAACATTATTTAGAGACTATCTTTATGTTCCCTCTCGAAAGGATTTTGGTTTGTTCCCTTAAGAGGAAAGGAATTAATCAGTGATTTTTCCCAAGCTAATTTCTTCTTTGATTAAATATAATTTAAATATAAACATCAGAATTAACACACATATATTTTACATGAAATTAGATTAGTATTTACACAACCGCAATTGTTGATCTTAATCACGCGAAAACTAAAAAAATTCCGAATGTTTCTTCGTCCGTAACGATTTCTTCAGTAGACACATTTTGATTTGTAGGCGTGATATTAACTGAAACAGGCTTACATTCTTTTCTTGCAGAATTTAGAATACTGTGTGTCCAAAAATGCATACGATAGCTTTGTATTTGTTTCATGGTGATGTCTTGAAGTCTGTATGCACTATTGTGTAATGGTAATTTCCGTAGGGAGCAAATGTGAAACAGAGGCCAGGTTGTATCCCATCCAAATCCATATGTGTTTTGCTTCGCCACCAGAAAAATTGCAATAATAAGTCTGTGTTACCACAGTGGTCGAAGCTGCCTGTTGGCTTGAAATGTGTGCGATGGTGTTTTCCGTTCGTTGCGATTGACACATTTACAACTTTGTTGCATAAAACTTGGATGTCCGAGGTAATAATTTGTTGAAAATGTTAGTTCATACATGGCTACATGGCTGCACTTTTGTTTTAACCATGACCGTTCTTAGACAGTGCCAGAAATCTTATTATTGTTGGAACGGATATCTACTAAATGACGCCTAACAAGGTTACGTCTGAACTATTAAGCACTGGAGTGAGAATAATGTTAAAACGCGCTTCTTTTTCCCGCGTCGACACCTCTGGACGGCAATTACGGGCAGCTGGGGGTGACGCGTCGCGAGAATTAATGCGCGCGCGCCGGGCCCTCGAGCTAATGAACGCATCCCCCTGAGAAGTGGCGGCGCAAACACTGGCGAGTTCCATTAGGCCGCGCGGGACGTGACCCAGTCCGGCCGCGCCTCCCTGAATCGCTAATGCTGCCCGCGCCAGGCGGCATTAATGCCCAGCAGCGTCCGGCTCCACCGGCGACTCACACAAAAGCTCCGCAAATATGTACAGGGACAGCTGCCGACCACCCCCTCCCAAAATACTTGCTGCCCCCAACTCACAGCCTTATCCACAGTGTTGCTCGGGAGGAACTCAAACGCAAGTACAGCAATACCACTTCCCCATCTTGCCATGAAAGCAACAAAATCTTCTCGGGTGTCCCGCCGGATGGTGGTGTAAAAACACGACGTTTCGACAGCTGACTCTGCTGTCTTCATCAGGTATCTGGCAGTTGTTCTCTGTTGGCTGTCTCTGCCTCGACTCAGTCCTATCTCGTGCTAATCTCTTCATCTCTACATATCCCTTACAACACACGTCCTCAATTATCTGCTTCATATATTCTAATCTCTGTCTTCCTCTACAATTCTGTGAAACATACTCAAAATCCTACAGCTGGACTTCCGCGATTCAATTTGAAGAGAGAGCAGTGGGGGAAACTAAATCGCGTAAGAACATGCCACGCCAAATATAACGCCATGCTCTATAAGTGGTGACTTCAGGATTCTCCTATCTGCGACTACGGAGCTCCTTCCCAGAGTGTATAGCATATCAACAAGGAATGCCCTCTGATGAAGTATGATGGACCATTTCAAGATATTTTCAGTGCTACAACTTCCTTCACAGAATGGCTGCAACAACTGGACATCAGTCTGTGAATGCTACCAACTTTCTTGTCATTGTATAAATTGTATATACTTATATGTATTACATTAGTTGCTTAGCAATACGACAAATAAATAAATATATAGCTGTCAGAGAGGTTTTTCCACACGATCAGTGACGTAAAACAGAGGTGTTATACGGGCACAGCTAGCAAGACTCGTCCTCACTTCGTCGCTCGAGACCAGCCAGACAAGATGGGTTAATTATTAGCTCAACCGTGATTCGCCAACTCCGCCTCACGAGCATGCTTCTATTATGTTCAGTTTACTATTCAGTGAATGGAATAACATCTTCTAGCTTACGCAACACACATGCGGCCAGTTCAATAATTATTATGTACAAAGGCTATTGAGGTTTATCCTTGCAGGTCGCGCTATCAACTGTATTCTTTACGGTTCTTAGTCAACAATAAACTGGATTATCAAGCCTACCATCATTTATTAGGTACATTCTCAACTATTGTCACATTACCTTATAAATAACAACTTGCTGTAACCCACAGGCTATTGCTTAGATCCCCAAGATCAAGACGATAGAAGACACAAGGAATCGCAAAAAAATCAGAAGAAGTCAACAAAACTCCCGAAGGTTAGTCAAACTTATACCCCTTCCATCTAAAGCCCACAGAACCAACTGCCATCTGCTCAGGCCAACGACTGTTGTAGGGTTCGGCAAGCCCACCTCTAAAAATATCAACCGTATTTTTTCAGAAAAGGATAAACGAAATAAGAAAACTGCAAACGATATATAGGACTTCGGTGTACTCCATACCAATCTGTTGACACCAGATATTTGTGAAAGGTGGATCAAAACATATTTTTATATGTTTGGAGCAAGGAGATTCTGAGAAATAATTTCACCGATCTATGACTTACACTGATATTTAAGAGATCCTGAACTCTACAGCATAATCTTGATGATTTATAAAGAGCAGTACTTACTCTAAACAAGTGTGCCATGCTGGTGCAGCCATTGATTTACAGCAGATGATTGTTGTGTGCATAAATGATCAATATTTGAGGAACGAGGTAATGTTAGTTAGCACTAAAACCGGTGTGTACTCACAATATTATTGTGAAAAGTAACAGGCACACTAACGACCTGGTGAAAATCAGCTCCTCAAGTGACGAAGTTTGATTTCAATTTTGTTGGAGACAGAAAATGAAAGACGGTGATCACAGAATCTTAACTGACTTTTACGCGTGTTCGATTAATATCGGATATACGAATTTTATGCTAAGGTAATAAATGAAACAAATTGCAAAAATACTACAGAAATTAATACCCCCAGCAATTGTCCAGATTTCTCGCTTATCTCATTTCCCACATACCACCTGATTCATTCTTCAGCCTCCAGTTGATGAAGCTTCTTTTCAAATGCGGTAATGTTTTAGATGTGACGAGGCATTGAGTAAGAGTTACCCCTTCCCAAAAACTGCCTAATATGAGGGTCCACCAAATATGAACGCCATTTTTTTCGGAAAGTTCTTCATGAGTTTAATATACATCGAAAAAAACTCAAAACTAATTTTCTAGGTCGATTCCACTATTTTTTACACATTTTATCCACTGCGTTGTCAGAATTTTAAAATTACTTTTTCATGATTTTATGGACGTGCAAGCAGTTGTACTCATTACTTGTAGCACTCCTTCTTTGTTACATTCCTTTTTTTTATTTCAAACAAATTTCAGCCAGATGCTAAAAAATCATCCGTTTAGTCATGAAAATTTAACAAACTGACTTTCATATCTGTAATATTAGTGTAGATATTATTTTATAGCAACTTAGGGATTAATTTTACCGAGTTGAGTATTTTACTTCGTCACTGAAGATTGCCGCTTTCATAAATTAAGGAAAAAACAGCCACTTGAAAGCCCAACGGAGACTTGGATGGTTTCTGTTCTGGGAGTAGTGCGCGGTATTGAGAGCGCTGAGCTCAGGGCGATAGGGCAGGTGCCGAGAGGTTGGCTGCATTGTGAGCTGAATGGCGCCGTAACGAGAGGAGATGGTGAATAGCTGCCTCATTAGACGACACACACTTGCACTGCATCCACCCTGTCGCACACCACTGCCGTTTCCCAGGGCGTCCAGGTGAATGCTATCTCACCTTATCTATACTCACAAAATGCTTGGTTTCGTTCCTTCTAAACAGTTAGCTTCGGGTTGTGTAGTTTTCACTCAGTACAGATAAATGTAGAATGCTTTAAATAGAAAAGAGCCGTAAACGGTAACTTTAACATTCCAATGTTGAAACGAAAGGCTGAGTTTACCTTTGATTTTTCATAGGTATCCGGCTAACGACCATCCTTTCAACAACATCTGCACTCAGTTACTACTGGCGCAAAACAGTCGCAGCAAAAGTGTCTGCCAATCTTAAGAGGAGGCAACAACAAGCTGGGTAAATAATGATACGATATATTAAAACATTTTCTTCAGATAAAGATTCAAATATTTTTAATTTTAACTGAAGTTTATCAACTAAATACAAAACGCTTTTCGAATAATTTTTATTTCAAATACTACTGCTTAAATTTATGTAGGCCTACTATTAATGCAATACGTAGATGCACTCTTTAACCAATTAAGTTTCCAGACCATTTTGGGAATAAAAGTCTCTCTCAACTATTCTAGGGAACTAAACGTTACCATGTAGCTACGCAAGTCTATAACTTCGAAACTCTTATATGCTGTATTATCCCCCAAAATGGGAATCAATTCAATATTACCAGGCAACATTACTGAAAATAAGTTGAAACATTTAATCAGAGTCGAGACTACTATGATTAAGAATGTCGAAGGTGGCAATTGTTAGTTTATATAATAACTATGAAGGATTAGCTCTTCCCTGCAAGCTCCGCAATGCCTAATTTTCTTTCTTAGTGAGTATTTGGGTACACATACGTAACTGAGATACATTTACATATACAAAATAAATGAAAGTATATGGGTTTTCGTGCATAAATTAAACTGGAAAAAGTTAATTGTAGTGATTTAAAATTCTGATGTTTTACCCTCTTGATCGGATTGTAATAAACAATTCTCCATCACCATTCACTTTGGTAGAGTTCCCTGTCGTTTTGGAGATACATTCAAAAGAAGGTAAGTTACACTTTCAAATTTGTCTAAAGAGGGAGAGAGCAGGTGCAATTATCTAGACTAAATCTAAACATCATTTACACTTATTTTAAAGTAAAGTTCCTTCGATATCGAATAAAAACTGTAAATTTGTGTATCGTCACTAAAACTCTAAAATAATTTTTAAAATTCAAGTTCGAATTTCTTGGTCAGCAATTGTCCGATCGGAATCGGTCCAATTCTGTTTGATAGGAAGGTTTGTGAACTCAAAGAAAATCGCTTTCTACTTTGTCCAATTTCTCCACCGTTTTAGAAATATTTGCAAAGAACTGATTGGTTTTAAGTGTAAATTTTGCTTAAGCAGGGTGATGGGGAAAGTGGATGGGTTTTTTGTAAGCCAAATGTAGACAGTACTTTCCTGTTTGCTTTGAAGTAAACGTGTGCAAAGTTCCTTCAAAATCGGATAGAAACAGTAGCTTTATATAAAGAACATTGACAAAAATTAATGGCTGGGAAGAGTGAGAGGGGTTGGGTTTCTGAAAATCAAATTTAGGCAGTATTTTCCTGTTTTTCATGTATATGTGTGCAAATAACCATTCAAATCGGATGAAATCTGTGGGTATGTATAAAGAACGTTTGCAAACATAAGGGTGTTGAAGAGGCAGAGAGGTAGGTTATGAAAACCGAATGTTGACGGTATTTTTCTGTTTATTTTAAAGTATACATGTGCAAAGTTCCATCGAAATGGGATAAAAATGTGGGTACGTATAAAATTAAGGGATGGGATGTAAAGGGGAAGAGGGGGTGATATTATTTTTTCAGAAACCTACGCTTGCCTGCACACAATAACTCACCAAAGTTTCATTTTAATCGGATGAATGGTGCAGGAAAGTCAGAAGACGAACACACAAACAAAACAAACATTCATTTTTATATATGAGATGGGGAGAAAAAAAATCATTAAATAACGTCAAGTATATTTCACATAGTATTCGTAGTTTGTCCTGAAACAAGCTTCAGAATGTAACTGTTTCCAAAAAGAAATCAACAGTCGCATGGATGTGTAGTAAACAATAGCGCTTCTGTTCCAGTCAGATATTCCACTCACCAGAGGGAAGGCAGGAAGCATTTTGTTTGTGCAGCTCTTGTGTATATCTGTTCTGTCATTGTACGAACTTGTCTCGAAATAGAAGAATATGCAGCTGCAGCGTTTGATAAAACATTTCAGATTCTACCTGCCACCAACAGACAGCTTGTCCAAGTCACAACTTACGCTTTCCAGCATGAATACGATCCTTACAAGTTGATAAAATTATCGTCAACCAATGATTCTGTTAATTTTATGACGCTCTACTAAACGTTTTACATGCTTAGATAGTTTCCATGTTGTTACATGTAATTCAGTAATTATGATGTACGTACACTGATTTATATTTAAAAAAGAAACAGAACAGAGAAACAGGGAATAGATGTAATACACGCTATTACCATCCGATATTATCGAAAATGGAATAATTAAAAAAAAGGTAATATTTAATTTAAAATGACTGCCGATACAAAATTAGGCAATTTAATATCCTGATTACTAATTAATAATGCTATATTACCCTTTAACATGTATTAAGTTATTTTTAAAGAAAAAAGAAAAACTTGGAATAAATATGCTTACTTATGAAACAGTGATACAAGTTTTATTTAAAGGAGGGAAATACTTAAGATTTTTTTTTGCTTGTTATTGTAGAATACCATTAAGTGGAAAAATCATTCATAATCTCGTTGAGGTCTGATATAATTCCCTCACTAAAGGAGTATCTTACTGGGACATATATTACATAGTTTTTTGTTTTTTTTTAGAATTCGCCAGAATGATGTGGAAAATAAACGTAATAATCATAATCGGGAAGACTAGGACGCTAAAACCGACATCTAATCCAAGACCCAAGGGACGCTCTGGAATCATGATGGTGATGTTAACCGATGTAACGATGTCAAATGGCGATTTACAGGTAGGAACTCGAATCAGATCCACTGCCTGTGTCTACATGCTCAATTACAACGTAAAAACTACCACTCCTCACCGTAGCTCAAGAACGCTGTAGAAAATAAACTTCAAGGATCAAAGAGTTAATAAGTACATTTTTATTGTTTTAATTTCGGTTTCCTCGTTTGCAGCGAAAGACAGAAACAACTCGCAGCAAACATTGAAAACTGTTTCAAATGAACTCAAAACTAGGGACAAAAATTCCAACTGAAATTCTGTTCCGCTACCTAATTTAACACTCTCAACCAAGCAGAGAAAAAGCATGTTTTAATAAAACGTAATGTTACCACCCCCCGCGCTATGACATGAATGATATTCTTCTCTTAAATTCAGAGATGGTAGTGCGATCGTGGAAACAGTTCTAAAGGAATTCTTCCTTGTAAAAATCTTGGTTTGGTGACCCAGTGTTATTTTCATCATTTGAAATATGACACTTACTGAGAGTACAAAATAGAAGAGGTAAAAAATCATTGTGTTTCCACAGCTGCGTCGACCGTTAGGCTTGCGGTTTGGCGACCGTAGTACAGTTTCCGGAGAGTCGTTTCGTCTCCCTCCTACCCGCTCGCTAATGGGTCGTTACGGTTCCGTCCGCATTACGGCGCGACGGTCGCCCATGGATTAGGACGCCTGCCGGGCGCCGCGACGCCATCCATCATGGCGGCCGAGCGCCATAATGCGCCGAGCGTCGGTCTCCAGCTGTGAGCGGAGCTGCGGGGGCACTGCCAGTGACTTCAGAGGCAAGTGAGTCTCCAGAAATACAGTCAGGCCCGAGCTGGGTCCCGAAGACCTCTCCTTCATTACTGCCTCACACTAAGGGCTGAGCCACCCAACACCTCTCAATATGAGGGCGGAGGAACAGGTAGTGATGCAGGGCACCATCTAGTCCACGAGACTGGAGACAGAGGAACAAAACTATTCAGGTCTTCATGTCGCAACCACTCCATCAAGTTCAGTCCATCCGAGATAGACGTAACCTTTTAAAATTAGATTAAAATTACCATTTAGAAGATAAGATTGTCCACCAACCTGATATGCGATAGGCAAGAACACAAGAGAGTACTTCAGAAACAAATTATTGCTCAAGTACGTGAGTGGAATTTTAGGATTTTGAACAATGCTAGAAGCATTTAAGCAGGAGGTGCACCTATTACAGTTTAATAATAGGAAGGTTTGCAACTATGCACAAGATTTCCTGTCTTGGAACAAAAATACCTGACAGACCTGTACCATAGGTGGTACGGGAATGGAATTCGTAACTGATTAGAAACCGAGAAAATGTGCGAGTATTCTCAACAGAAACAGAATTACAATGGCGGTGACAAAAATCCAACTTCACGAAAAGATAATGACAAAAAAAAAAAAAAAAATTCAAACAAAATATTCAGAGAAATAGTTCAACTACATTATGTTTTGGTTAAACAAATATTCAGAAGTTATTAAATCCTTCACCATAGTTTCTTAATAACAAAGTGAAACTAAACTAAGACTACAACAAACATACCGAGCCAAGGATTGGAAAACAATTTAACACAAAGCTGAGATTTGCAGAAACTGTAAATTTAAGGGTGACATTAAGGAAACAATACATACAACAATCTGAAGAATAATGAATGTTAGAAAAGAAACGCCAAATATCATGAACACAGATGAAATCTTGAAGATGATTAGTTAGTTCAAGATAAATAACAGTATTTTAGAACTGGATTCGATGGGATATTAAAAATTTTATAATAATGTACAGCCATAAAAATAGCAGAAATTTCCTCATAGGGAAAAAATGGCAGACGGTATTACTCACATGAAACGAAACGTATTGATCACACAACTGTAGAATGCAGAGTTATGAACGTACAAATTACTGCATCAGAAGTTTAATACGTCGGATAAATAAGGTAATATAAAGGAACGTAGAAAGGGAAGGATAACTTTTACGAAGACGAGTTAAGATTCAGGAAAAGAATAGACTAGAAAAGACAGACGAATGAAAACGGAAATGGTTTTATCCAATGGGCTGCTGTCTATCATCTGTTATATAGTATTTGTTTGCTATGTTGAGGAAGTAATTGAGGAAAAAAAAATATGTTTAATGTAAAAGATCGAAAAACAGAAACAATTTTCTAAAGTTTCTGATTATATTTACTATCATCTTCACTGTAAAGAGCGAACATACAGTCAAATTAGTGTACGTCATGAACAAAATATTCTACATGGTATTATACTAAGTACTGTATAAATAAAAACTAGGACATGGAGTGACACAGAAATGTAAATAAGAGAGTTAGCGGTCTGGTGGCTCAGTGGTTAAGGCGTCTGACTGGGGATCTAAAGGTCCCCGGTTCAAATCCTTGTCTCGGCGGAGAATTTCATATGCTCTTAACCCGATCTTCACCTCTGACATAGCTTGGTGCGTAAAGTACGCTTCCGTGGTTCGGATTCCACGTTTTAAACTGTAGGTCCCCTGTAAGCGGTAGGACTGCCGGGTTAGGTTAAGGCGGCTATGACATGGGCGGAATGCGCAGCCTTCGGAAATCCTGTCAGCAGGTCATTACAACCACTCGGAATTATTATATTAGGCTAAATGTTAAAATAAGAACAAATGAAATACGAATGATATTCTTTTCACTTTGTTATTAGCGATGTAAAATGACAGAAGGGTAAAGGAACAGTGGTATCTAACCATTTATGAATAAGAGTTTTCCTAACAGAGAGAAATTTTGCTAATATCGAATGCTGAAATATCCCGTGAAAGAATTATGTGAAGACAGTTGTACGGACCTCAGCGTTTGAAAATGAATCCTACATGTGGCGCAAACACATTAATAGGAAATACAAAAGCGCCAGCTAGAAACTTGGTTGTTCAAAGTTACAGACCAGTATACTACGAAACAAGCATTTTGTAGATGTTGTTTGAAAATGTGTAAGTATCTAACTTAAAGGAGATATAGTTTTGAGACTTATTTTATTGTTAATTCACAGCAGGAGAGAAGAATTGCAGGTTGAATAAAGATTAGAACAAGTGAAGTGAATACTACAGGACGAGCGTTGCGGCCGCAAGATGGCAATGAAATTACTGGTGGAGGATAAAATGAAATGCGGCACTCCTTTAAACTATTCGACAAATCAAACTAAGTATCTTTGACAGATTACGTGAAGAAACTTACAAATATTTAGTTATCTCATGACTAGGTTTCGGATGTTTAGACTTCTGTTTGAGCTGAAATGTTGAATTAAACCCCGATTCAACGTTTCTGATTGTATTTAAATGTATTTTATGTAGCATATAAATGCATATTCAGACCAGTTTCCTAGTTTTTGTCATATTTCGATAATATTTTTGGTCACATGGTCATATTTTGAGGAAAAATATGGCAATTTTTTAATAGGACCGGGAATTCACTAGGTATAGATGAAAAGAAATTAAGATAATTATTCACAGAACTGTACTTCTGCTATATAGGTGGCGGAAAAAAAAAAAAAAAACTAATTTTCTCTGTGGTCAAAATTCACCAGTCAAGAATTAAAGTTATACATTATTGTCACTTTCTAACCGTAATGTTCCGCCAGCCTTTTAATCTCGACAATGCAGCAGAAGAATGCCTGTGTCGATCCTCGTCAATCAATATCTCAATGAAATATCCTCAGTCATCGTTAAATCTGCAGTGGATCAGTGAATAGACCTACCGTCATGCCGAAAGTAAAATTTTCTGAAGGTGCGAAGCTAAGTAAGGGAATTTAGAGAAGAGTGTTCAGTGCAGAAGAAAGAGTTCTATTCTGTAAATTAGGTGAAATTAAAGTGACTTCAACAAAACGATTTAAAAATTTCTCAATGGTGCAGCGAGTGCACGGAAGCAAATTATGCTGTCTATATGAAAGCGACACTACTAGATAAAATAAATGATGTATAATTGAGCATGTTTTTTTAATTTAGAGTAAATTTAAATGTTTGGTCATATTTTGTCATTCTTGGGTCATATTTTTAAGGTCATATTTGCCTGCATATTTCTCTATTTTTTTGGTCATTAAGATCCGAACCCTACTCATGACACACACAATTGCAAGTGAACCCTTAATTGTTACATGTGAAATTATTTCGTGGCACTGGCTTAAGCAGCATCCCCCAAATGCTGCCCATCTGGTTGGCTTGGGTCGTTTCGCCATCATGGTGCTCGGCATCTGCCCGGGTTTAAATGGTTCACGTACCGATTTGTGACTAAACAGGACTTGGTCAGCAGGATAAGAGAGATGGTGTTCCAGGATTGTAATTATCAGATTGGATTTTAATGCGAAACCTCACAACTATCTACAAGGCTCGACGGCAGACGGCAGTGTTGTTGGTGATTCTTCCGTCGGTTATGGAGCGTCCATACACTACGTGACACGGTGAAAAAGGGGGGGGAACTGGAGGGGTTTGGTAGGATGCTATGCTGAGTTAAGTGAGGGGGGGGGAAGGTTTCCGAGCAGAGCTACGTAGTTTTTCGTTCATTTTATTTGTCGTAGTTCAAGTAGGGTACAAAATATACAACAGCATGTGGATTTTTATTTTCAACATTTAATTATCTCCTTATTTTAGGTTCCCTATGTGCTAACAGTTCAATGCATGCTTCTGACTTGAAGTATTAAGAACTTGGAACACACGGGGAGGCGCATTTGAACTAACCAACACGCGATGACCGAAAAACAATAAACACGCGCGATTTTCCTCGGCAGTGACAGTTAGTGCTGTTTTGATTTTTTTAAAGCTGTTTCTTTTTCGGATCACAGTCGTGTCACCGCATCGCTCTTTGATAAAACAATTCTAATTATGTTTTGTCAAGTGAACTTCAGCACACCTTTAATTATAGTTTACAATGAAGCGTTATTTCAATTTCAGAGTGTGGTGTAAATGGCGCTGGACGATAAACTTCACGAGGCTTATAGAAATTGTTCTTCGAGAGAGTTTTCAATATGCAAAACGGAGTCAAAGAGCTATGGAAACCTTTTAAGCAGGATCAAGAACCATTCCCCGGTACTATCGAAAGAAAGGAGACAGAACTGCAGCAAGTAAACAAAAAATGCAGCTCTTCTTAGGTTGCTTTTTTTTTTAGGCGGCATGTAGCCTATAGTTAGTTCTATTTTATCAGTTAACAAACAATGACGAATGGGATTAGGAGAGTGTTTTCAGTAAAACTTCTAGCAGGAAAATGTTTCCCAATAATTGATCATTTGCAGGAGCGGCTAGTATCACCGTTTCATTCATAAGATTTATAATTATAGAAAAGTGTATATAGCAAATATAGGTCGTGTTCATTATACATACCATATTTTTAACGATAGTCTCTGGTAAGAGAAAACAGCAGAAAATATCTTCTGGAATTAATTTTAAAAAAAGCTACGAGCCACACATTGAAAGGTGGGGGGAAGGGGTAAGGCAAAAGCTACACCTGGCTATGTGGGAGGGGTGTTTCAAATAGAGGTCAAAATGGGGCCACGTGGTTTATGGACGCTCCCTTAGAAACGTTCGGCTTGGTAGCCACTCGTGTTTCTGAGGAGTAGGTTTAATTGGGCCGGTACCGGTTACCAGCTACTCCCTTCTTCCGTCTCTCATCCAAATTACAAATAACACAATACACTGAAATCACACGCATTACAGTGGTACACACAACACAGTAACTCCTATCCACACTGCCACTCTTGAGAAGGCAACGGGATACCAGTGAGTAGGGGTGACGCCCTCCACAACCACAGACTACGCCCTGGCAGGGGTGTGGCCTCGTATCGTTTACTTTGACGATATAGGAATCACGATTGCTCTTATAAACGATGTATACTCAGAAAGGAAGATATTTCATGCTGACTCAAAGGAAGCGATGTTGAGAATCTGAAAAGTTGTTTCTACGTGCTGCAATCAAATAATCATTCAGCAACTGTCTACACAGAGAATAAGACGTAGACATCCTGTTTCGTAAGAGCAGCTTTTCATACACAAAACTTTGTAAAAAATAATAACATATCTCTTCAGGATAAAGTAGAAAATTCCTTTGTCGTACAAACAGTGCTTCGGATTACGAAATAAATCGAAAATTAAAATTCTGATAACAGGACTCCCCTGCCCACAATTTAGTCTTGCTCCTGACCTGCGACAGTAAAGGGATACATGGCTGTCTCATTGCTTATTGAAAAAAGCGAGCTATTGAATTCTGATGGTCCATTTTTCCACTTAGTCGTTTTGAATAATACTACGTATGAACTAAGTTACCTGCATTAAATTTATATCCAGAAAACTGTAGGAATAATAAATTTTATTTTATGAATTATGTTTGCTGAAGCAACAGAATACTTAGAAGATTTTACTTACTATAAACATAATTTTCATGAAATATGTATATGTATACCTAGAAGATGGTACGTACGGCAAAACTTAGCTTCATCAACTATGTTTGGTGTAACGGATATATATCGTACTTAAGATGGCGGTATAGTCTCTGCTACCGAAGGCCACTAAAATAAAATAAAAAAGCCATTATAATGTACAAAGAAACTCTACATTAAATAACAAAAAACAATGCGAACATTTCAAAGAAACTCCTTTCGTGAGGAAAGAATTTATTTATAAAGGTTAATGACACGCCAATGCATTTAAATTTTATTTTTTGTGTCGTACGTGTTTCAGTCTGTTTCTAAGTCACATGTAAGTAAAATTAATTTCAACTGTTCTTTACACTGTTTTTAAATGAAATGTAACTGAACAATGCGCGAATACCACGCAGATGTCGCTGATGATGCTCTGGAAATACAGTGAAACGCGTATTAAATAAAAAATAAAATAAAATTCAATTGCATTGGCGTGTCTTTAACATTAATAAAAAATTATTAACTTGCAATTAAAGAATTTTATGATTGAAGGCACAAAGTGAAGTTATTTTAATGCTGGAGCGCTATGAAGGTATTCTGCAGTGAGGCTAGCTGGGGTACCTACCTCTTGGTGCCGACCTGCGCGTTTCCTAGTGCGGACGCGTCGTAGCAAATGGAAGGCTCGCCGTGGGGCTGCCATTAGGGCAGTTCCAGCTAGTAATGGCCGTCATTACAGATATCCGCCCGCCATTAGGATAGGCGCCCCGCCGGCTGCCGCCTAATCTATTCATAGCCGATATCGGAGCGAGCCACCTCTGCCGATCTGCGAAAGAAATCGATGGGCTCCCGCAGCTAGGTATGGACGAAACGCGAATACCCAATATTCTGATCAGTATACCACGTGAGTTGTGTAACCTCGTCATATCCTCCATAGATTGGCATTAACCTGGTGCTTACTTTAACTGCAGCCAACTTATGCTTTATCCCGTAAATAACATTTATTTCTGTCATGTGTGTCAGTTTCTCGTATTAACGGATTTCGTTATCGAAGATTGCTTATTCTAGGGGAGCGACCATAAACTACGTATCTCTGTCTAGGTGGGGGGGGGGAGGGAAGAGGGGTTGACTGGAAAGCTACGCTGGGCTACGTGGGAGAGGGGGTTCCGAGCCAGCCTACGTAGCTTTTCGTTCATATTATTTGTCACAGTTAAAATGAGGTACAGAACACACAACAGCAGGTGAATATTTATTTCAGTCATTTAATTATCCCCGTATGTAATTTACGATAGTATGACGAGAGAATCAGTACAAAATGTCTTCTGGAATCAATAGGGAAAAGAAATTACGTGCTACGCGGGGGAGGGGGGGGGGGGGGAGAGAGAAAAGCCATGTCGGTCTACGTGGGAGAGAGGAGTGTTCACAGGAGTCCAAAATTGAGCTACGTGATTTATGGACGCTCCCTAGAATCTTGACTCACGTTAAGGCGCGTCCACACCAGAGGAACACAGAGGAACTTCTTGTTGTACAACTGTTGCGGTCTGTTTCTAGAAACAGAAACAGATCGCAACTTTCAGAAACATTCCGTCCACACCAGAAAACCTAATTTTTTAACAGTTTAGTTGTGTTACTGTTTACGGTTGTTACCCGTCTACATCAAGAGCAACAATCTTAATTTTTCTGTGCGAAATAAAAAAGATCTGTCTACAATTATGATTCAGTTAGTATAATACGATGATGTGGTGCGACAGTGATGATTTGTCAGCAGCTACTGCAGTTTATATTATTTTGAGTTAAAAGAAAAAAAGAAACCGCATTTGCTGAATGAGACCAAGGCTATTGGAGAGAAAGGTGTTGAAAGTGGAATTAAATAAAAAAAAAAAAATAGAGATACACCTATTATATAGAAATAATAAAACTTTGTTTAAACTTACTTGTACATCACTAAATCCTCTTTCTTAACAATGATGCACTTTATTTCTAGCTGCAAGAAATTCCAAATATTTGTAAGCAAACCATTTACTCACAAAAGTTGCTGCATCAGATTTTTTTTTAGTTCCCGATATTTTTTACTTTCTCTGAAAAACTGCGCCATAAGTTGTTTTTTTTACTTTTCGTTTTACTTCACTTACGTCTGCACCAGTAGCTTTACTTAACATCACACACGAATCGTGTTTCTTTAGCCGATCTTTATAGTTTGAATCACATGGATTCCACAAACACTCTGCATTTCTATATAATTCAGTTAAATTTTCACTCGAACATTTTTGCGGGAGTTCAACTAAGGTAACAGCAACACGGAACAAGCTGTCCACACCAAACTAACAACAGTTCTAAACACGATAATGTTTACCAATGTTCCTTTGTTTCCTTTCATCTTTACCGCTGCTTCTGGAAACAGTCAACTTCAAGGAACTTTTGTTTCTGTTGACATAAACATTGAGGAATATTGAGAAACTTTGGGTAACATGAGGGAACAAGTTGCAGGAACAAGCAACATCAACATGATGTTCCTCTGCGTTCCTTTTGGTGTGGACGTAGCTTAAGAGAGGTGAGTGGAACATTTCAATAAAAACTGATATTTAAAATTCCTGGTTTATTCTGAATCACTGTATTAATCTTCACAAATATGATCAATATGCTAGCATCATCTTCATAAAAGAAGTTTCTTATGTAAGCTACTACTTTTTAAGAATTTTTAATGCTACTACGTCTTTTACACTAACTTAAAGACTTAGTATATCTAATTACTTAGAACATTGGCAAACGAGAGAGAGTAAAATTAAACAGAAAAGAGAAAAAGAGAATGATTTGGCTTACTTCATTTCTGAGGCCTCGATGACTTTCATACATTCATCAATGCAATTTTCTAAAAGACGCGGCCTAATACTATTGAACTTTACATAACTGAACGACGCATTGAGCTATACAGAAATAGGGTGGCAAAGTGAAAGCGGGCCTTAGTCGAGGAGGCTTCTTGTGCTTTCTTGTCTAACGGCACGTGGACAGTAGCAATACAATCCAACCCTCGCCTTCTTCGTCAACGAAGCTGTAAACGGCGGAACCAACATTACCTTCTAGCTCTTAAGGGCTTTGATATACTATCTCCGCCATATTCGCTTTTCTGTAAAAAAAAAAAAAAAAAATAAAAAAGAGAAAAAAAAAAAAACCCAGAGAGACTGGCCTACCACCATCTCTCACGAAGTACCATATTTAGTTTTCACAGGTTGACTCACTACCTTCCTGTCGAGGGCGCCAGTCTGGCTAGCGACGTCAGCTTTTTTTTTTTTTTTTTTTTTTTTTTTTTTAACAGTTTAACGTCCCTTTTTAACAACGTGGTCTTCAGAGACGGGAAAGGATGGGGGCAAGGAATGGGAAGGAATTCGGCCATGGCCTTTTGAAGGAAGCATCCCGGTATTCACCTGGAGTGATTTGGGGAAACCATGGAAAACCCAAATCTGGATGCCCGGACGGGGATTCGAACCGCCGTCCTCCCGAATGCGAGGCCAGAACGCTATCCGTTACACCACCACGCTAGCTGCTCACACAAGTCATCGCTGTATTGTTCTCTCATTCCTAACAGATGTATCTGTACCTTCTCATGATATTATTAGGTTTGACCCCTTCGAAATATTCCAAAATACATTTATTAATTCATATTTAATTATATACCTTAAAGTTCTCAACTTGTTCTTGCTTTATTGCGTCCGTTAATAAATTCCTGCTTCTTATTAAATCTTCGGCAATCCATAAACCATTTCCATCAAATCTATGTATGTGGTGCTAAGTTTATTTGAGATGTAGCTCTACAGACACTGTATATAGTGTCTTAGAACAACTGTAAAGTCTGAAATTTATTAATTTTTTATTTAAAAAAAAAACACTGTTTGAGTTCAGCAATCAAAGTGAATATTTCTTTGCTAACAACAAAATAATATTTGACTCTAGAAAATGCAACATGCAGAATATGAGGCATAAAAACTGAGTTTTTAGGTTCCATGTTAACAAACTCAAAAGTTTGGCCCCCGATGTGTGTACAGTAATAGCAAATGAATCTGCCACCTCTCACTGAGTAATTGAACTTCACTAAGGAAAGCTCCTGTCTAGCTAATTTCATAGTAAAAAAAATAGATTTTGATAAATAAAACAGATGTTTATCTGAAAATGAATTTTTCCTAACATAATACTTAATAGAATTTTTCAGACCATGAGGTCCTGATAGATCATTCGCTATACCCAACAACAGCTAATATATAATTTTCATCGAAATCATTGAGGCATACACACACACACACACACAAACATATATATATATATATAATTCCTCACTTAATAGTATAGGATTTGTTCTCAACTCAACAGCCACAGTACCTGTCCTTAAAATTAAATAACAAATTTGCTTTCAGTATATGATATTAATCTGGAAAAGAAATTATTGTTGTAACGAAACCTAATATTTATTTATTTTTGCCAATGGCAGGATGTTGATAGTGACATCAATACCTGATGAGTCAATGAAGGGGCAGATTCACTTTCAGTGTTTAGATACGTATCAGATTTCAAAAGATTTTTACCCGTCTCATTGACTTGCCCGCTGTGATGGACACCAAATCGATACAAATGTTTCAACTGGTAATACATAAATAAACGCTCGCGTCAGACATCAAAAGCTACTTTTAAACCTTTGGCCCGTATGTAGTCTATACATTCAAGCAACCACCGAACGCAGTCAACAACATGTTAAAATAACTCGTCATGAAGTAATTCAATTCGTTTAATAAGCTTCCATGCTTCAGCTCTAACTTAATTGTTATATGTATAGTTCTAATCGTATAAAGATTGACTATTTAGTGAGGAACGTCACTGTACGCAAATAATTATGTTCTTTTCAGAAATATTTGTTAAAGCTGAGGCTAAATTTTCTCATCATACCGTGTTTTAATTAGTAATGACCAGAAAAAAATTGTCATTTCATATTGTAAATGATGCAAATTCCTAAAATGTATTCATTTGCTTTCGCATCAATAATCGAAATCAATAGTAGAGACCACTATTTAATAATGAAATTCGATGTAAATTGAAGCAGTCTGCAAATAACAAAGCAAGCATCGGAAATTACGTTTGAATTAATAATAGCTGCCTCATCTACAACGCGAAATGCTGTTGTGACATAAAACCCGCGCTGCAGCAATGAATATTACCAGTGATGCATTTACAGTTTGCATTCAAATAGCGTAATAGAATCCCCTGCACATATTAGTGAATTATTGATAACCATTGAAATTGTGGCAGCGGCCTAACAGATCAGTAGGAACTCACCCTTACAGATTCCGTTAAGACGTTGAAGATGTGTCAGGATACTTCGAAAACTACGCTGTATAACGCACTGTATATGCTTTCAAATGTGTTAGGTCTACGTCGAATCTCTACAGTACGCTGACAAGTTAGAACCAAACACAATTACAATAACGTAAGTTTCAGACTTTGAATTCGCACGTGTTATGTTTTTCGTCGACTCAATATCGAATATAATATTTATAATTTTATAACATTGTTAAGGAACACTAAAAAAAGTCTGCACCACGAGCGTGTAGAATGTAAATAACCATATTTGTCATGTCCAGGAAAAAGATATATTTTTTGCACTGTAAAATATAAATGTAAATGAACACCAAAGTTGTCGATTTACTGTAGTATTTGGAACCTAAACTATCTGAAAACTATTATTATTTAGTATCTTAAAATTTTTAGTAGCAATCCACCAGACACTTTATTTAAAGGACAAAAACATACACCTAATATGGTAACCAAATTGAGAGCAAAAGTGTTTATTTTGACCTTACTGTGCGAAATATTAAAATTATTTAATTTAAAAAAAACTCTCAAAACAATGCAGTGTATTGAACTTTAATACATGGGATAGGTACTACCAGTAATAAATTTGTTTGGGATTGATTGACTGCAACACCGTGGAACAGTACTGTATAACCAAGCGTGGCAGTTGAGCAGTAACGCTTTGGCTTTGCATTCGAGAGGACGTGGGTTCGAATCCCCGTCCGGACATCCAGGTTTGGGATTTCCATGGTTTTCCCAAATCGCTCTAGGCGAAAGCAAGGTTGCTTCCTTCAAAGAGGCCATGGTCAAATTCCTTCCCGTTCCTTGCCCCCAGTCCCTTCACGCCTCTGACGCCCTATATTTCGACGAGGCGTAAAGCAGAAAAATGTATAGCGAAAATATTGACGACGTGAGAATTTGAGTCCACTGCCTATTTTAAAAATATGCCAAATCTGATTTTTGCGTGAAACGACTCTATTCTGATCATTCACATAAAAAATGTGTGTTACGATCTGAAGAGCACGATATTTTAATATCCTTAACTCGCAATTACATTTTTTTTATTTGTTTACACTTAATATTTATCTCCAAAAATAAAGAAATGATGTTGAACATTTGCTGTAGTAGTTTATTTCTGTATTAGAATCACCTTTAATTTCAATGTTTATTGCCAGCATGAACTATTTTTCCAGTGAAATGTATGTCGTTAATTAGTTCAAACTCATTTTTCTATTAAGAATGTTGCATTTAACTAACAAAGTATTATGTAGCAAAGAGGAAGAAGATTTTGGGAAGTCCAAAGTTAATTCACAAAACGAGCACAGCGTTACCAAGAATGAAATTAGGAAGTTGGTCCGAATTTGATCTTAAATATTTGTTGTTATTTCTTTGTAGTAAGGTAGCATTACCTGCACATAATGAATTCAGATGAGAAACTGATGTTGATTAGGTAACTTTAATCGACAGAATCGACATAAGTTTTAATAGTTTGAAAAGAGATATAACAAATCAAAATTTTCTTTGTATGAGTTATTTTTGCGCCTTAGTCATCAAACTATTCCGAAATTTAAAAAGCAACTAATGAAAAACAATAAAGCTATCCTTCTTGCATCCTGATTGGCCAGATAATAAGAATTTTCAAAATAACTATATGTACTCTAAGAAAGTAAACTCATATTCCAGAAGCTAAATATCTCCGTAGTCAACACATTTCATTCACATTAATCTGATGAGACTGATGAAGGGGAAAGCTATTTTTAGGTCATATTTTGAGACATGCTGGATTGGTTAATTTGTTAGTGGAGGGAACAGTGGAAGGTAAGAACTGTAGAGGAAGACAGAGATTAGAATATATGAAGCAGATAATTGAGGACGTGGGCTGTGAGGGGTATGTGGAAATGAAGAGGTTAGCACAGGATATGAAAGGATGGAGGATTGCATCAAAACAGTCAAAAGACTGATGACAGCAAAAAAAATTTTTTAAAAAAACCGTTAAGAAGCTGTTAGGTGAAAAAACCTTCAAGCAATGTTAATTATTTTTTATAAACGTTAATGACATGCCAATGCAATTGAATTTTATTTTTTGTGTCTTATACGTTTCACTCTATTTCCAGATCATCATCAGCGGCGTATGTGACTTTTATTTGATGTCGGGGTTTGCTTCTCCGGGTAGTTTTTAACAGGAATCATTGTGAAATCTTCCCAAGATACGCAACACTACACTGACCAGACCACACAGCATCACTATTAAATTTACTATTATTATCGAGTTCAGAACATGTGAGTATAAACACCACGCTATGTTATCATACATCGAGATGTTACCAGACATTAATTTCAATTAAATTTGGAAATCTTCTCTCTCTAAATATGTAACAGTCCATTTTGGTACAACTATATTTGCTTAGGACGTAGGATAATGTTAAGAATGATGTATGGCGTACTGCTTTTCAAAAATGTTTTACCAAGAAGTGTATGCTGTTATATCAGAAATCTAATCGGCGGTGTTCCGGTGTTAAGATGCAAATGAAGCAGTCGCTGGTTAAAGTGTAAATGTAGAGGAACCCACCTGATTGTGGCAGCCAGTCGTCAACCTGTGCGAGACTGTCACAGCCAGCACGTGAAGTGGTTCCGGTTCGGTCTGAACACAGTTTCGCCAAGCCACGAGGGAAGCGGTCTCCATGGAGCACGCGCAGCGAGCAACTTCGCCAGAACTCTTTTCGGGCAGAATTTGGGAACTTTCCACGTGGGACTTGAGACTTTATGCTGCTGAAACTCCGGTCACATTGTGTGCTAGCTTCATCAGCTCAAAAGTTTAGACTTTCACACCACTTGACTTAGTACAAGTTATTAAACACTCCTCTAATGCTTACGCCTCAAACTGATTTATAAATTCATGGGTATGGCATCTGTAACAAGTTTCCTAATTCCTCTGGAAGTATGCTGCTATATGAAATTTAAACGTTAGTAGGGATTATAGCCTCCGTTGAGCTAAATTAGTTTTCTTCGACAATGTTGTACCATGAGACTGTACCTATTAGCAAGAAATGTTATAAACGATTTAGTTGTGAAAACATTTGACTGGCAGAGTTATTTCACAGGAACAAAAACTAAAATTGTTTACATTGGTACATAGTTTCCAAACGGTGGTGACTTCCACGTTAGTTACAAATTTCTTACGTTTTATTTATTTCGTACTAGCTTCGAGCCCGTCAAAAATGATGGCTTCAACGCAATATTGTGGCAGTTCATTTTTTTTTTTTTTTTTTTTTTTTGTTTTTGTTTTTTTTTGCAGTTGGTTAATTATACGGACTTGTTATTTCATAATGTTAATGGCCTTGCTTTCAAATGTTCTACTTATTTCAATTGCAGTTCACATAGAAATACAGTAGTGACTTCTACTTAATTAATGACGACGGAAGTATAGAACCACAAAATTAAAAACAAATTAGGGATCCCGAAAACTTTTGCTACCCATGTAATATCAGTTTTATTCTTGGTCCAGGCACAATTCAGCACGATACGTTTGGAACTACTTTCACCCGCATTAAGTAATACGTTTAGTAACATGACACTTATGAAACCAGTTTAAATGGTTTTAACTAAATTATGCTGTAACAAATGTATCAGTTGTAATTCTGGTCAACTTAGCCACAACCTCCACTAATATTGAATTCGAAAATCATAGCTTCTATTACCCTCATATGAATAACTACGGGCATCACCTATGGTGGTAGTCGGGAATTTATTCTGGAAAAGCTTGTATGGAAAAGGGAATAACGATCATTTTTAATGATATTTTCTTGATATGAATGCTATACTGTGCTTAGATAATCGGAGTATTTGACTATGATTTGTTTAAATAAATGAATTTTGCTTTAAATGCCGGAAAGTATAATATCTGCGTAATACAATCGCGAGTCGTACATTTCGTGTAAACTTTCTCTGAGTTTTTAATAAACTTCATTGTTTATCTTCTGTGAAAAACATTCCTAAGTTAGGTTTTAACCTAATTTTTATAACTGATACAGATAATATAACGCAAACATGGAATACTCTTTTCCTTGCGTGAATTTCTGCATCTAGTTGTTGTAAATAAATAAAAAGCAACATGTAAATTTAAACGCACGTACCAATTGTAACTTTGTAACGTATGATTGCCTCGCATTTATTTCTCTTGTGGCTGCTCTTCGTATATTTATCCAGTTACTTCCAAAACAGAATATTACGTTTTATCTAGAAAAGTAGTTACGTTATAGCAGAGACGTTGAGAAATTAGTGTTTACTTTCATTAGCGACATGTTACTGAAAAATACTCGTAGCTCCATATTTTATCAGCCGAAATGTTTTTCCACATTTTTAAGAATAAAATGTTACGAAAATCAGATTTAATGCCTGTATTATGGTAATTAATTTCAATAATTTCTAGTATCTCTGCCAGCCACTATTTGTCTGCAAGAATATCGTTGTTGAATTGCGATTTATAAATTGAGTTGATAAAAAGGTAAACTTAAATCTCATTTAACATCTAACACGTTTATCAAATACTAAGGGTATCATCTATGATGGTAGTAGGAATTTAATTTGGAAAAGCTTGTTAGGAAAAACGAATAAGAATCATTTGTAATTACATATTTCGTTATATGAATACGTTACTCTTGTTAGATTATCAGAGTATTTGGTTAGGATTTTACATAAATAAATGCATTTTACTTTAATTGACGGAGACTATAATTTCGAAAACGGATAACTGTTATTGACTGATACATTTCGCGTTTGCGTACGTTTCTCTGAGTTTTTAATAAACTTTATTGTTTCATATCGTCTGCCAAAAAAAATCTTAGGTTATGGTTTAACCTAGCACTTATAACTGATACAGGTAAAATAGCGTATACATTGAATATCCTTCTCTTTACATTAATTTCTGCTTCTAGTTGTCGCAAATAAAAAAAAAGCAATATGAAGGAAAGAATGTAATATGGTGGCTGTTAATTGGCGAGTGAAAGCTGGCACGTGAAGTTCTCTAGCCAATAGCTATAGACGACGTACGCAGTCTCCAGATTAGCATTTTATATAAGAGGATGGCACGAGGATACAAGATAGTATCTAGATTGAATCATGTTGTGTGTGAATCACAGCTACTTTCGAAGCACTCATCCGCCTGCTGATGGCTTTTCATATGGAAAAACGTTCTTGAAATGAGTGTACAAACATCAGAGAGAAAGTTAATGACGAATTTGTCATAGACAAAAGAAATTGGGTTGTTGTAAACTAATGACACACATGACACACTGTTGTTACATCGTAGGGAGTAATTAATTAATTAGTTGAATAGTTGAGATTATTATGTGTTTTATAATATTCAGAAGATCGAAAAATAGCTGTTCTCTTTCGATCAATAGAATTCGTCAAACCTTTAGCAGAATATTCACTGCGGGGGGGGGGGAGGGGGGAGGGGGGAGAGGGGGAAATTCGTCAGACTCCCTATTCACTTACACTAAATAAAAATATACAGTTTCATGACAGTAATTAACTCACAACAGTTCAACTGTTTTGGGCTGAAGAAACATTATTTATATATTCATCGTCAAAGTTTCATTTTTCTGCTTTGGATGTATCAATTTTCATGCACATATTTACGCTGACGACCATCACTCACAGATATCTTAATATTGTACTGTACAATCATTGTATCATATTAACCACTTTTCTTTGGATGATCATGTCTTAAACTAATTATTATTATTATTTTACTTTTGTCTTCAAATGTTTTGGTGGTCGTTTCCAGCCAAGACGAGAACAACTTACGTCATCTCTTAACTTAGATGACCCTTGAAGATAGCTTTCGGGTTACAGTTTCCAAAATTCTTCGTTTCTTTGTCTTATACGGTATTATCTGAGAGAAAATATTTATACAACATTGTCTTGCATTTTTTTATTCTAATACTCCAAAATACCCGCCGATTAAGTTTCCAGCAAAAAATCTGTAAGTTAAACGGAATATAATTTATATTTCACAACTTTTTATACCGTATCACAAACTAATTACATCTTTCATTGCTGCGTGGTTTATTCGTTGCCTTAATGTACTTTATACAAATCAATTTACTTTTCCATGTACAGTGCAACTAATTATTTTTATCATATCTGTAGCTTCATCCTTGCTGCCGCCTTATTCTTACACCATCCTCGGCTTTTCCTAATCTTCATCCTTCTTAAGTTTATAGTTATTACTTTCCCTCGACTCCAAACCGACCCACGTTGCCTCGAGAGATACTCGTAAAATAGTTTTAGTATTGTACATTGATAATTCGTAGTACAAATAAGTAAATACATTATTTTATGTTTATAATTATTGTCATTCGTGCTTTACATATGAACGCTTCATGCTGAACACAGTCATTTGCGTTCTAACAGTATTCTGTAAAGCAAACCCAATGTTTTGACTTACTAATCCAAAATATATCTACGAACGGAAGACATAAATTTGGTTTAAAATCGTGAAAAAGAAAGTAATTAGAATCTTTTAATGGCATGTTATTAGATTCGTAGGCTTACTCATTGATAATCTGGGACTATGAAAGGGTTTATGCCCATACAAACACATTGAAAACTAACTTACACTGTCAAGTGCAAATGATTGTCGTGTATTAAGGGCTCCATAAGCAGATTGTGTATTAAACTGAATTAAATAAATTTAAAAAAAAAAATCATAAAAACTTGCAAAATCTTTTGTTTTTTAAATTGTAAGTTAGTTTTAATTAGTTAATTATACGTTTTTGCGAAACTAACTTTCAAATTTTATACATAAATAATTCGTTTTTCTAGTAGAGATAAGGAAACCCTCCCCTCATCCCCCCCCAAAAAGTTATTATTGCACTCAAGACTCCTAGGTTGATTCGAATTGTGAGTTTAGTTATTCTGCTGCATCTCACTCGAGCACTAGCACTTTAGGATTTATGCCGAGAGCTCGCCCGGAGTTTGAGCAAGCCTGGTCAGCGCACCGCAGTATTTCTGAGGTGGACGGGTAGTCTTCTCGCCAGGGGCAACACTCTGCATAAATTTTGCAGCGCTTCCTGTCTCCAGCTAAGCTTCCTTCTCTCCATCCTGACCCTCTTATCCTCCCTCCCTCTGTCCGTCTCTCTCTCTCTCTTTGTGTGTGTGCCTGGTCCTCTCCTCCTCACTGTGTGCTTCCGTCCGTTCTCTTTGCAGTTGTAAGGACTGGTCTGTAACAACGTTGCTAGCTGAAGCCTGTTGATTAAGGTTTCAGATACCGTCGTCTCTCTGACCGTAGCATTCAATCCCTTCTTCGATGTTCGCTGAGAGGGAAAGGCAGTGCAAACTCTGTTCAGGAATTCTACGTACCGGTCTGCGCTGCTGGTGTGTATAATTTACCGACACCAAATATCCTTCGAGACTACAGAGAGAGAGAATTGGAGAACTGCTTACTTTCTCTGAACGGAATCTTCCTGGAAACATCTGCAAAGTAAAGATAAACAAAAGAATGTCAGTGCGAAGCGTATTCTCCTCCGCTTTTAGTGTTGTACTTTTTTGGGGGGTTTACATTATTCATACTTCATTTTTATCTATATAGTTGTTCTTTTAGCACTAACTATATTAGGTAACAAAAATAATTCGCTCCTTTTCTTCTTTAGATTTGATTTACCTCTATTTATGACGCTATTATTTCTGGATAGAAGCAGAAATAAACGCGCTTTGTATGCGATAAATGGAATTGGCTTTAATTTTCGGGGCACGTTTTCTTACATTCTTATCTAAACAAAAGTTACATAAGATATAACACCTGGAAACCCAAAAATTTTTTTTATAAAATCAAGGAATTGTACGTAGCGGTCTACGCTACTGGTGTGTTATAATTTACTGACTCGCAAATACCGGGAAGAATACAGAGAATTTCTCACGTCCACACAAGAAGAATTGTAAGAAACGGTGGGAAGTTTATGTAACACAATCAAGTGTTTAAATCACGCGGATGTTAGTATAGTCACTTTTTTCGGTCTTGGCCACCTTGTACAAAATTGACAGACATTTAAAAGTTTAGAATGGTAACAGCAGGAATTATGTAAAGAAAGTAAAATTTGTTTTATTTTAATCTTCATGTAAGGATATTAAATTACTGTTAAATTAATAGCAAAATAATGTATTTTAACCCTCAGACGAGACTGAAAAAAAAATCATATTTCAAAAAATGTATATGCATCTAAAGGTTTCAACACTTTTTCTTTTCCTGTGTAAAACTAATTTTATGAAATTAACAAATGCTTTATTTTTCTGTTTCTGCGTGCTATAGGGAAAGTGGGTACTGAAGCTGGCGTGAAGCTGGCGTCTTTACAAACAGATAAACTGTTATCATCGTATTCATTTCGATGTTTTTGTAATATTCTTTTATTTTAATATTATCTTCCTAAAAAACGATGATTTAATTTATTTAGACTGCAGCGCATGCTTACAGAAATAAATAGCACTAAAACTGCAGCACTTGCTTGGCATGTCCTGTTACTGCTGCAAGGAAATTCAACTGGAGTGATCTCTCCTTACCTTCTCCACCGACGAAAGTGTTTGTGTGGATGGCTGTGATGTGTTTGCTTTCAATGTAGTTTGTTCTTTGCGTTGTAAATGAATGACATATTTGTAAACAGAATTAAATACATTTATTTAATTAAAACAAATATTTGATATTTCTATGATTCCTACTTAAAACATTTTCCCCTTTGTTCCATTCAAAACGGGTCTATTAAAACCATGAGGTATACGTTACCAATACTTTGTCTTAATTTCTTCTGGAGTACTCGAAGCAATTGCGTATTACTCTTTGCGCCAGCCTATCCTCTACCCCTCTTCCCATTAATCCATTAATTAACATTTGTGTTGTGAAAATTATCCCATATATACAGCGTAATTATTTTAATTTTGAGCCATATTGTTGAATGTACTCAGTAAAAACTAAAGTTTACAGGAAGGCTTGTAAATTTCAGCGTCTTATGATATCGAAAATACCAGAATAATATGACAGATTCGAAATTTAAATGTGAGCGTATCATTATTCGTCTAGTTATAGTAACCGCAATACGTTAAGATTACCCTGCTAAAAGTATAGCATCAAATCGTAACTGCATTTTGGTGTTTTTATTAACGTTTTACCAACTCCCTAATGTTATTTCATCTTCGTTATTACGGAGCTATGTTGGCGGAGCTATGTTGGCGCTTTAAATTTGTTTAAAATTGTCGAGAATGATCTTTAGCGTAATTGTTCGTAAATTGAGAGATTTAAATATAAGAAAGGGAGGGGGGGAAAATAACTCGAGAAATCGTAAGAGCTGATGTATGTAATAAATTACACACAAATCGTCTCATCATCACTTCAGTCATTATGTATTCCAAAATTTATTAAATACGTCATGAAGAAAACAAAGAGAAAGATACGGTGAATCACTGTAGTTAAGTGTCTATACTAACTCCCAAATATTATTTTTATACCAGTACAATAGTCCTAGTTGCATATGCTGAATTAAATTATAGGTAAGAGGTCACTGCAACTGTCACAGTTTAAACTCTGCGTTGCCAAAGAGGTATCCAACATCAGCGATATTATGCGTTGTACAGTACACATTCTTCAGGCATTTTCAGAACTGTTCTGGTAACAGCAGATAGAGTCAATTATCCCTCATGAACGAGTTACTTTTCCATACCGGTTCCAGGAAAAGACACATTTCACGGAACCGGTTTACAACTGCTTAGTAAACACGAAAGTGCAAAATATCGTGATACAAAATGAAACAGCCAGTTGGCTGAACGTATATCTTGCCTCGAGGCCGAAACTTGACGTCTCTCGACGTTTTGTGTGGTGGGTCCGGCGCGCCCTAAGACAACAGCGCTTCGCTGTGTTTCCCCAGTCGGAGAGGCTCGCTGGGCCTAATGGAGACGCGGGCACAGTGTTTACGGTGGGCACACATCAGCCAGAGAGACGCACTCCAGCCGCGCGCCTCCGCTAATTCAACGTTTTTCAGTAACACGGGGAATATTAAGAACACACTGCAGCAAAAATCTTTCAGGCAGATTTCAGCACATCTTCTGCCTTAATTACACTGACACTTATTTCGAAATACATTTAATAATTGGCCTACAAAATTGCAGAAGTAGTTCGAATTGTGGGAAACTTTAACTTAGGACGTATGTGCATCAAAAAAATTGATTCTGAAAAAACCAAAAATGAAAACAGTTTTTCAATCGGAAGTTTGTTGGCTGTCGGTAGGGTTTTGATGACCAAACCAATAGAGAAATATGCAGGCAAATATGACCTTAAAAATGGGTAAATATGATCTAAAAATGAAAAAATATGGCTAAACATTTTAATTTACTCTACATCAAAACATGTTCAATTATACATCATTTATTTTATCCAGTAGTGTCGCTTTCATGTAGACAGCATAACTTGCTTCGGTGAACTCACTGCACCATTAGGAAATTAAATTATAAATCGTTTTGTTGAAGTCACATTAATTTCAGATAATTTACAGAATATAACTCATTCATCTGTACTAAAATACTCCTCTTTAAATTTCCTTACGCAACTTCACATTTCAGAAAATTTTGTTTTCAGCATGGTGGTAGGTCAACTCATCGATCCACTGCAGATTTGCAATGACTGAGGATATTTCATTGAGATATTGATGTACGGAAATTGACGCAGGCATGCTTCTGCCGCATTATCGAGATTAAAAGGCGGGCGGAACATTACGTTTAGAGAGTGACAATAGTATATAACTTTAATTCTTGACTGGTGAATGCTGACCACAAAGAAAATTAGTTCCCCCTCCCGCCGTCTTGTATAGCAGAAATATAGTTCTGTGAACAATAATGTTAATCTTATATATATATAAAAATAGACGTGTTATTTCCTACATTCCACTTTTCAGCCACCACTACCTAGCACAGATCACTGATGTTTGTGGGTGGAAGTAGCATGGAGTTTCCTGTCGTGCACGACGTTGGCCGAATGCCGATAGCTGTGGGGATGTGGGAGATATAATGATTAAAGTTGGTCAGTGTAGGGCGTTTTCATATTTCGACCAAAAATTCGTATCTCCGTATACTTCTCTTTCCTGCCACAACTACATAACATAGACCTTTGGTGTTTGTGTGTGGTAGTAGAATCGTCTTTCCTGTCGTTCACTATGGTTGTTAGATGTCGGTAGCTATGGGGGTGTGAATGATATGGGGGTTGAAAGTGGTCGACCTGTGGCAATTTCATACTTCTGCCAAAGACAAAAGTGTCATGGTGTATCACTTTTCAGCGAAAACTATAGATCACAGATAACTGGCGTTTGTGTGTAGTAGTAGCACAGAGTCACCTTTCGATCACAACAGCGGCCGAATTTCAGAAACTGTGGTACTGGGGTAGATATGGTGGTTGTAAGTGGCCGACCAAGGATATTTTCGTATTTCGACTGTCTCCGCATATGTCACTTTTCTGCCACAACTACATAGCATAGAGCATTGGGGTTTGTGTATGGTAGTAGAATCTATCTCATGTAGTGCACTATGATTGTTAGATGTCGGTAGCTATGGGGGTGTGGGAGAAATGGGGGTTGAAAGTGGTCAACCTGTGGCAATTTCATACTTCTGCCAAAGACAAAAGTGTCATGGTGTATCACTTTTCAGCGAAAACTATCAATCACAGATCTCTGGCGTTTGTGTGTGGTAGTAACACAGAGTCACCTTTCGATTACAACAGCGGCCGAATTTCAGAAACTGTGGTTGTGTAGGTTATATGGTGGTTGTAAGTGGCCGACCAAGGATATTTTCGTATTTCGACGAAAGGCATGTGTCTCCGCAGATTTCACTTTTCTGCCATGACTACATAGCATAGAGCATTGGTGTTTATGTGTGGTAGTAGAATCGAGTCTGTTGTCGTGCACTATGGTTGTTAGATGTCTGTAGCTATGGGGGTGTGGAAGATGAAAATGGTCGACCTGCGGCAATTTCATATTTCTGCCAAAGACGCATGTGTCACGGTGTATCACTTTTAAGTGAAAACTATCAATCGCAGATTACCGGCGTTTGTGTGTGGTAGTAACACAGAGTCTCCCATCGATCACAACGTTGGCCGAAATTCGGTAACTGTGGGAGTGTGTGAGATATGGTGTTTGAAATTGGTCGATCATGAATATTTTCGTATTTCATCCAAATACTTGTGTGTATCCGTAAATTCTACTTTGCTGCCGGAACTACATAGCGCAGAAGACTGGTATTTGTGTGTGGTAATAGTATCGAGTCTCCCATCGTGCACTATGATGGTTAGATGTCTACAGCTGACAATATGAATACTTTACAATCACGAACGAAGTTGTGGGTACCAGCTATTATATTATAAATGTGGAACTAAGTCTCTCCCTTTTTGTTACCTTTTGACGACTAAATGGCTGTATCAATATTGATGGAATTGAACAATGAAATAGTGTAGGAAGGACAAAGGACATTTTTTCGGTATGAATAACAGTTTCAGTCACGAAATTTTAAGAACTTATCGAATGATGAAAGACAGACAGATTCGTGTGTTAGTCTGTAATGTTACGTTGGTTGCTCAGTCGCGCAGTCTGTTAGTGTTTGATTTGTTAATAAATTTCGATAAGAAACAAAACTTATTATTTAGTATAGAAGTCAATTTTCTCTGCACTGTACTATTCATTTGTCTGTATAAAAGTTTCTGGCACCAATTTGTCTTCCTTTTTGACATGCCTTACGGACGTAAACCTGGCCTAAGTTGCAGGTCCAGAAGACAATGTGCTGCTATTAGATTATAAGATTCAGATGCTCATGTTGAAGAAAGAAGAAAAAACCAAGCTGAAATAAAGCTGCCATCAGTTAACCCCCCCCCCCCCTCCCACACACACATCCCCGCACCTTCGCTTACTTTTCTGTTTTTAAATATGTTGTAAATTGATTCTCTTCATGAGACAGATTAGACGATAAGATGATGGCTTTCCATCATATTATGTCGACTTTGTGTTGTTTGGGACAAATCTTACGTTACTAACAGTTTTCTATATCCAGTTCTGGCAATGAAACTCCAAGTCCACGCGTACGAAGTCGCGGGTAACAGCTAGTTTCTTCATATTTATATTTAGTGAATTCTCGGTACTATTAAAAAACTACCAGATTTTTCTTCAAAATATGACCATATGACCATAAATATTATCGAATTATGAACAAAACTAGGAAAATGGTCTGAATATGCATTAAGATGCTCTATAAAATACATTTAAATACAATCAGAAACGTTTAATCAGAGTTTAATTCAGCATTACAGCTCAAAAAGAAGGCAGGAAAAAAATATGACTTATCCTAATGAACCGAACGCTAGTTCTTAGTAACAAATTCTGAAAGTTATCTGAAAGGAAACTTTCAAGTGTGCCATTAATGTAACTTAACTGGTGCACTGGAACATTGGAAATCTACTCGCAAGTTAGCCTACTAAGGTCTTCTTACTCTTCTCAACCGCTGGATTGGTGGGCATGTTTTTCCTTGGTAAATTTAAAGTGGGCACGTTTCGCCAATAGTAATGGAAGTTTATTTGCATGTTTATTCTTCTTTTCAGTTTTCTCCTGTATGGAGCACGTGGCTCTTAACTCTGCAGAGCTTTCTTCTTATCAGTATTCCTTCATGCTTGCACTATGGTTATTTTTTCTTTCCTGGTTCCATTTCACCCCAGATCGGGGGTGCAGTGTTTTGGCTGTTAGTGTCTGTAAATAATAGGATTCTTTAATGTACTTATCCCTGTTGAAAAGTTCATTTGGTCAATTTCCAGCTGTTCGAGATCTTTTCTGACTATCCTTGTCTATTTTGCCTTAGTCGCTTTCCCTCTAGAGACGGTGTTGAAGATTTTGGAGATGAGCATTTGACTGTCCATCCTAACTATGTGACCATTGAACATTAATGTCATTTATCTCGTGATTTTTCTGATGCTCTCCAGCTGTTGGTATAGGTCCTATGTTTGAACCTGTATTTTCATTTTTCTTTGCCAGGGACAGGGATGTGTGTCTGTTCAGTGTAATGTGTTGTTTATGTTAGAAGGAAGTGGGTGAAACCCGGTGCCGACCCATTCAAGCCTACTCTTCTGAAGGTCACCTCGATGCCGCATGCCTTATATATTCTTAGTCACCAGCTGCAGTGTCCCGTGCCCTCGCTCTACACGCACTGCGGAGAGGTTTTTGAATTAGCTCACCACTCTAGTCTGCAATCTGGTGATTAGGAGTTTTACACACCAGTGCCGGTCCTCACGATTAAAACTAATTCCAACAGGAAGACTCGAACCGGCAAACGTTAGGTCAGGCGCCAGACACCATCACAATGCCGCTACCAATCATGCTAACAGGATTGGTCCATGTTCATATTATATTACCAGTTCAAAGAATGGCTTGAATACTTAGAGTCAGGGAAAAAAATGGCTGTCTTTGGTGTCTGCCGACAGAAGTGAAAACTTAAAACTATGAATGTCATACGCGCAACACATCATACTTATAGCTAAACTAAATAATAATAATAATTCCGTGTGGAGTAATAATAATTCCGTGTGGTCGTAATGACCTGTTGGATGGGCTTCTATTGGCTGTGCAATCCGCTTCTGTCTTAGCCGCTTTAGCCTAACCCAGTAGTGCTACATGCACGGGGGACCTACAGTTTAACGTGGGGTCCGAATCACTGAAACGTTCAGGCGTCCTTTTCGTTACACAGCAAGTTGTGGCAGAGGTAAAGGTCGTGTAAAGGGTCAATGCAAATAGCCGCCAAGACAAGGATTGGATTCCCCTTAATCACTGAGCCACCAGACCACTCACTACATTAGCATGTCGGTCACGCAAAGTAATAAAATTTTACACATCCATTTTTCACTTCAAAAACTAAAAATAACTTAACCCACAACTCGAAAATTGGTCGAATCTTCCAGAAGTAAATGTACCAAGTTATTATGTCAGAGGCAGAAAGGCCAATTCCTTTCCGCGGGGCCTACAGTTTAAAGAGGAATCAGAACCATGTAACATCTCTGCGTAGCTCATATAATCAAATACAGCGCCTAAACATTCAAGCTAACCACGGGAATTGAACCCGCGACCGAAGAGAAAAGCAAGCGCCTTAACCACTAAGTTAGCAGACCGCATTGTTTTGCAGTGTTGGTGTGTTCAAGAACTATCAAAATCGTATAAAAACTGTGGGCTTGTATGAACAACGTTAACAGAAATTAAGGTGAGGGAGGAAAGGATGAGAGGGTTTAGGTTTTTGTAAATCACACGTAAACAGCATTTTTCTATTTGTTTTAAAGTATACGGATGCAAAGTTCCATCAAAATCGGATAAAAGCTGTGTGTTTGTATGAAGAACATTGGCAAAAAACAAACATTCACTTTTATATATTAAATAGAAGTATAATCTATACTTTCACTGCTGTCCTAGCGCAACACGTCACAGATATACTGCTCGTACAGCATGTTGGTGACGCGGACGCTTAAGATTTACCCCCGTCCAAACATCACCTAACGAATCTATAGAAGTTTCAGTTTCAATAAATTTCGAAAATACTGTTTCGACTTTTGTTATTTGGGATATAAAAATCTTAAATTTTCATGACGGTGAAAATATGGTCAGTGATTATAATTCCTCATAGCTTCTATCGAGTAAGTTGTAGTTCATTTCCAAATACGTAAAGACAATTTTTATGCAAGAGCTGTAGAAATGTTCTATTGATTTTAAGCTCTGTTTTAACGCTATTATGATAGCAGATGTCGTCACGAATTTGAAGCGAGGCGCGTACGGCCCGGTGTTCCGCCTGCTGACGCATTAGCAAGCAGGAGGCGGCGGCATTCCGGGCATTGTCCCTGCCTTTGTCCCGTCAGGGGCCGGCCAAGAAGTCGAGCCCTTGTCTCAGGCCACGGCGCGTGAAATACCGAAGTTGGCTCTCCAGGAAGTGGGAGACGTCCGTCCGGCCGCCCTGGGACCGCGCCCCTTCAAACTACTTTGCATCTGGATGGCTGCAGCCGTCAGCCTTCACAACTGCCAGCGAAAGAACGGACAATACGAGAGGGACGCAGCAGCTTGAAGCAATGGACTCGAGGTACCGCAACCGGTCAGGACATTTCCAACTACAAAATTCTTTTCCCTTTTATCACCCATTTTATTAGTTTCCATGCTCCCGGAATGATGACGCATATTCGTACTTAATCCCGACGTTTCGGCCTATCTCCTTCGGATTTCTTATGGCCGAAACTCAACTTAGAAGTGTACTCTACTAAGCATAAAACAATTTTGCTTAGTAGAGAGTCTAAAACACATCTAATTGCAGTATCGCCATAGGAGAAGTCTGAAGATGTCTGAAGAAGATCGGCAGAAACGTTGTCAATATCAGCACGCGGCACATTACGGAAGATGGGAAACTATTTATTCCAGCCACGGAAGCTTTCGATTTCAACTGTTATATTAATCAGTTCATTGTGCTGTTGCGAATCACAACATGCATTGTATTTCCTGAACCTTCGGTGAAGTTTCGCCGGTAGGAGAACACAAATCTTCAAAATCATTGGTTTAAGAAAACTGGAATACGTCCTGCGTAGACTCGCCACCCCCCCACCCCCCAAAAAAATTTCGTAACAAGGATACATGAAGAAGCTACAAAATAAACTTTTCCTGCGCTACAGAGCTCTAGAAATGAATAAGTGGCACGAATGGTTGCACTGGATTGGCAGTAAGGGGAACTTCCGTGAAAGAAGACAAGTCGATTCTAATCCTCTTGCGGCCAAGAATTTTTATGAGATTTGCTTTGTCCATGCGAACTATGCTAGGCTAGTGTGTTCCGCAGTTCGAATTACACCTTAAAGCTGTAGGACCCAGATGAAACGAACTTGTTATACTACCTCTAACATACTGGCCTAGTACGAATCCTTTGGAACGATCCATTCGGGTTGTGGACTAAGTGTAGTTAATGTCAGTTCATATGAACACATCATGCACTTTTTCTTGTATACAGTACATTCATTGAAAAAAAAGTCATGGTAAATGCAGACATGAAGAAATAGTTTTAAGACAAAATAAATACAAATAGAAAAGATTCGAATGGAGCGAAAGAAGATAAAAATTTCGATAGTAATCATGCGCAATAGAAATTAGAAAGAACCGACAAACAAGTATTGGAATATAAAGAAAAACAACTTTATTGGAAATAGAAATAACCTAATTTTTCTTCTCTCTTGTTAAAAAGATGTAAAAAATATTCAAATGGTTTATTATTCGAATAAATTTATATGTGAAAGAAAATACTAAAATGGTTTATTATTTGAATAAATTTATATTTGAAGAGAAATTATAAAATAACCTGGTTGCTAGAACATTACGTATATTATCGGTTGGAGACTGTTGCAATGGATGTCGTTACTGGATAAATCTGAAGGAGCGTAGCATATAATTTACTCCAGTTAAAACAAATTGAGGTTGAAATTTTGTCACATTACAGAGCGATAAGCTCATCTATGTCGATAATCGATATCCATCATAAGTACGTCGTAGTAGTAAACTCTTTGTAAGCAGCAAGCAGTCGGTGTATGATTGGCGCTGGTGAAGGGAGCGCGGCAACGAAATTGTCGTATAAGTGTGTATTCTCCCGAGTGTAAATGGATCTCAAATTCGCGCTACCGCGTCGGCACCGAATATTGGCTGTCGTTTACGACTCGACCGGACAGACCAGGTTGAACTAACTGTATGAACATTCCTTCAGTGAGTGTATATTAAGTGGATATCATACAGAGACTGTTATGTGAATAGTGAACACGATAGTAACTGAATTTACGCTAAGTGAAGGTACTTTTCACTCTCGCGAACCTGTAAACCCGGATTAATATTATTTTCAGTTGGTGGTTGGCGTATATGTGTTCTTTAAAACTAAAACTGTGTGAATAAACTTACTACAGCTATAATACACTGTACAGTGCTGAATGTTTCAATTATTTCTGGGATTGATAAATTGTTTGACATTACATTGGCTATCAGCTGTGGCGACCGCATTGTTAAAAATAAATTTAAACGAAGTCTGAAACTTTCCTTAGGTTGGTCAAAACATCAGTATAAGTGACTACCATTAACTATTAATAAAATTAACCCAGTAAAACACAGCAGTTGTTTTACAATTTGTGTCATACTGATGGCCTGATTTGCGTGATTATTCGTTCCTCTTTTATCTGACTGGTATGAGGCTACGTGCATAAGCTACAAATATGGTCTGCTTGAAGAAGTATCAAACGCCTCTTTGCAATTAACATTTGTCTTCGGTTTTCATGAAAGTGAAATAATCCAGTTGGAATGATTGTAAACACTAAAGTATAGAGACAATTGTTTCGCAGGCTAGATTATCAGTCCGTGTGTGAGATGGCACTTGCCCACATTCCTGTGGGCTGTCCAGGACTCGATGGCCCGGCACGTCCAGATGGGAATTTTGCCAGCGCTGACTGCCCACCGAGCGAGACGCGCAAGTATTCGGCGAACCTAACGGCCAACAAGTGGCGAAAACAGGATCTCAGAGCTACGACCTGTGCTAACAAGTAACCAAGCTGAATACAGATAGTCTCAAGCATTAAAAAACAAAAGTACGAATCTTTTAATTTTCTTAGTTCTTATAGTGAAGATTTTGTTCCCCAGTTTTACCACTTCTTGCCTCGCTGTGGATATCGGAAAACAGTTCCGATTCCTTACAGGAATTCAAATAATTGTGTGATAAATTTGCATTTTTAAAGCATTTTTCCATCGGTCTTTACATCACTCCTCAACGTTAAGGTCAATAGAACCGGAAGAGGATTGGACACAAGAAACTGGAAGCAATTCGGCCTTGGCCTTTTGAAGGAACTTTTCCGTCATTCTCCTGGAGTAACTTCAGGAAACTATGTAAACCGAAATCTGAATGGCTGGACGGGGACTTGAACCCACGTCCTCCTGAATGCCAGGCCAGAGCGATACCTCTTAGCCGCCAAGTTTGATACATAGCTTTTATGTCTTTTAATAAGGGTAGTTCACTTTTCATTGGATTTGTTACAGGTGCAGAACTCCAAAATATACAAACTACTCCCTGCTTAAAAATTTATTGTATTTAAAGTTGCTTATGAAGTAAAGATTCCAAAATTCTCTGTTTAAAAAACACCACTCCGTCGTTTATTAAATCATCTTAACTCGACCTCCTTAATTCCATATACCGTTTCACTCATTTAGAAACATAAATTAGTATTGCGACAATGCAATTTGTGTCATCTTTTACTTTTTTCGTTGGTTTTGTTCTAGCCGGTGGTGGCAATGGTATGAAAAATCGCGTATTCTCAATATTTCTTGAAATAGAAGCTATTAAAAAGAATTACGTAGGACACAGTTTGTAATATATAAATGATTTTAATAGGTTCTTGGTTTCCAAAAACCACCACCAAAAATTACTCACAGACAAAAAAGTGAGAGAAATTGCTAAGAGAAAGTGAATCTACACCATCACTTGAATTAAACATAACATTAATTAACAGTTTGTTTGATTGTACTTATAGGTACAGAGAGAGAGTTCCACTATCTTTAATTACCTTAGCTTGAAAGAAATATGGCTTTAACTTTAAAACAATGTGATACATAAAACTTATATTGACACCAATAATGAGCCTGTTCATTGATCATAATTAATGTGGAATGATGAAGAAATTGTTTGGTCGAGAATGTACTATGCGAAATCATTTATTCATGTCACGATATTTTTATTGTTTAAACCTTCTCTCTTAATTTATATACATTTTTAATCACTGTAAGTCTCTCGTAGTGGTTCTAGGACAAAACCGCGACGGACAAAACCGCGACGGACAAAACCGCGAACGGACAAAACCGCGAACGGACAAAACAGCGAACGGACAAAACCGCGAAAGGACAAAACCGCGAATACAGAAAAACAAGGAATACATAAAACCACAAGAGTTCGTAGATTCTTAGCATTACCCAGGGTGCACCACGAGGAGGTGATCTACGTAACACTCCATTATTTTTTTTATTTAAAAAAATTACACAAAAGCATGAACATTATAGAAACAAAAATACAATATAGATGGATTATACGAAATATACATCAATAAACCATTAACAAGTTAATATAAATTGTAACAAAATACACAAGCACACTATCTAATAATCGAAATTATGAACTATACCAGAAAGAAATTTCTGTGCATCGCTACAATCATATTCACTAACTAAATTGAAAATCGACTTGGTGACTCTCGCATATGTCATTTTCTGTATTTTTCTATCTCCCCTTCCATATTGCACCAATTTAACCTCCGTCAGATTTTGCTGCTTCTTGAAAGCTTCTATGAGTTTCCAAATTGTAGGATGGCTTGATCCAAGTAATAACCGAAAAGCATTGTGCCAACCTTCGACGGAGTTGTTGGTTCTCTCTAACGAATTTTTAACATTGTGGTTTTGGTTCCAAATTTCGACTGGAAATAGTGGTTCTCGTCGTCGATTTCCTCGAAGAATACGTCCAATCCATGTATCATCAATGTAATCCAAAAGTGGAGAGAATTCCTCGTCTGCAAACTCCCTATCACAGAGTTCTTCATAAACAGAGATGACTTCTGAAACAGGAAGAAAGGCAATTGCTGCAAGTTTCTTTATCTTTGTTTGAAACGTTATGTCTTCTTTGTCATTGTACTTTTCTTGAAATCCCGGTATTTCCTGAATTTTGGTGCATAAGAGATCAAAGAGTGAGGGGATAACTCGTAGATTATAAATTACATATACACAAAATAAATTACAGTACCGTACTCCATAATAACGTAACCCTAGCTGCGATCCCCAAATCGTTTAAAAACTGCGTTAGGATAATATTTTGGAGCATAAGAGATCAAACAGTGAGGGGATAACTCGTAGATTTGTCCGTTTCGCGGTTTTGTCCGTTTCGCTGTTTTGTCCGTTCGCGGTTTTGTCCGTTCGCGGTTCGTCGCGGTTTTGCCCTCGCGGTTTTGTCACTTCGCGGTTTTGTCCGGACACGCTCGTAGTATAACCGATAGTATAATTTGAATGCTGAAACTGTACTATAGACCGCACATTGAAATATATACTCTTTCGGCTGCAAGCTATTTACTCCGTGAAATCTGATCAGAGACTAATTGAAACGATTTGAGAACACTTGCCTGGTGTCGGTTTTCACGTAGACTCACTACTTGAAGAAAATCACAAGCTAGCGTCTTACGTTCGGCCTTGGTTGACAAACAATAAAGTAATTAAAACAATGAAAGAAATTCGGTTAATTGCTACTAAAATCATAAACATAAAAATCGAGGAAATGTTTTGAATTATACTGAATATTATTAAACGGTAAAAAAGTTTATTATGTTATTAACAATTCATTTACATCTGAGAAAAACAATATCAATACTATCATCTTATCATCATTTACTTCAACAATAATAAAGCATATAAAAAAGGCAATTATAGCAGTCTCCAAAGTTATTGTGACTGAACATTTGTATCATTTAATTTCAATAATACGTACTTTACTTATAATAAATTCACACAAGATCGTGTGGAACGCAACAAGTAATCAAAAACACCCATGCCCTAGGCACAACTCGAACCGGTGCCCTTTAGAATGGCAAGTCACCATGCTCTCCTATACTCTGGTATATTCTCAGGACCGATAAACATGTAGAATAGTAGTACAACATAAACATGAATCACTTTGCACTTTACTCTTGCTGTAAAAACATTTACAAAAAAGCCTACGAGATTGACCACACCACTGATGAGTTGTTTGCTATTAACGTCAGAGCCTATCCTTGCGTTACAGATTGCTAGAGGTGTAAAGAAAGTTAATAAAAAACAAAAGGAGCAATTTTCTAGTAAACGTTTCTCCTTTTCGTTCCCCAAGTCCTTCAGAAGAGAAATTTTCTTGCTTGGACCTAAATTAGTCTCTCCGTGAGGGTCGCAGTAATACGACTATAATTCATTAGTGCGATGACCTCCGCTATACCACCTGTCTACTTCTGCTTAGCAAATATAGCTCCGACGAACACTGAAGAACGATAAGACCACCCGTGCCTATGTTAATACGGATTGCTGATGGCATAGACTCGTAACTCCACCTAGTTAATCTGCATCGCAACTGCACGCTCGCTTCACCTGAGCTGACGTAACCTTGCAACGCTGGTGGGGAGCCCACTTCAAGCTTTCCACCAACCAAGATTCGAACTCTGCGATTTCCTTCAGATAAAGCCAGGTATAGAATAGTCCTTCCGCAATCAAATGAATTTTCTAAGTAATTCCCAGGGCAAGGACGCCTTGTGGCCTAATAATCCAGCACTCTCACCAGCCGAAGCACCTGATTCTGTGCACCTCTGACGTGAATGGAAAGCGGAGCAGGCAGTAAAAAGGTGCTAAGATGTCGCAATGTTGCCCCAAATATGTATAACTTCAATGACCGTTGACCAAGGTTTGATGGCTGCCCTGGAGAGAGTTACCCCTGTATGGTAGTTTTAAAAGTAAATTTAGCTACGGTTTAATCTCCTCTGATGTCAGTGTATTTGTGTGTTACTGTTTTCTGGGGACGACCGTGATATGCGTATTTTCTATTGTATTGTGTTGTGAATTAATGGAAGAGGAATAAAATGTGTGTGTGGGGGGGGGGGGGATGAAACCAGGTGACTACCAAGACACCTGCGGGGCCACCAAGCTTAACGATACCATCCGAGTGAGGAATTACCATCAAAAGTGTTTTATCACACCACTCCATACGCAGAGAGGTATGAGATTTAATCCAAGACTTTAGTACACAATCCGGTAACTAGGAATTGTGCATCACCATCTCTGTTACCTTGCCGGCCAAGTCCACTAACAAGACTTGAACCAAATAAAGACGTATCTGGCGCCGGACACCAGCACGGTGCCGCAACCTACAGAGCCAACGATGTGGATGGTATTAAGTACGCAAATGAAAAAATACGGAGCATTAGAGGCGAATCAAAGTATTTTAGGACTGTATAACAGCCCACAGATTCACACATTTTCTGAAATTGTATTTTAAGAGCTGTGTATAGATGGGAGTTGTTAATTGTGAATTTGTATATTTTTTGTGTAATTAATTGTGAAGTTATTTATATTCGTTATGTAAATGTACATTATTTTATGGAGAGAAACTGGGTAAATGCTAAGTAAGATGTTCAACGATAGTACTATGTGTGAAACATTAATTAAAAGTTTGTAATTGTTAGTGCTAAGGTGAGCCACGATGCTTGGAAGACAATTTTCAACTATTTGGAATGGTTTATATTGATAATTTTGTGTGTAAATGCATGTAAGCAATATTAACTTTCATTTAAAGATGTTATCTAATGATTGTGAATGATTTTGTATTAATTTTCATTATTTAATCTGGTTTTGATTATTACCTGCATAGTCACCGTTCGAGAAACATCGAGCGGTTTTCTCGTGTTATTATGGAATTTTCTGTAGCATCTGTATAAATGAGCGGAAAAGACGAAAACTTAGCTAAAATTTGCTGTCAGTCGTCGTCAAAGTGTTCAATCGCTGGAATACTTATTTGTGTGTTCGGAGAAGTGTGGTGCTTATATTACCTAGTGGATCACGGAAAAATAAATCCCACAAAAACAATTCTTGTAAAAATAGGCCAAGTCTCGTGTTCGTGCAGTGACAAAAAGTTATGAGATCTTCCTCTAAGCCAAGTCTACACTTTTCAGTGTATATTCACTTCACTTTATGAAACAGAATGGTTTCTCTCGGTATCATAGATCGTTTATTTAGGATAAAATATCTGATGACGTGGCCACTATGCATGCCATGTTTTAGTTAACGCACACAAACTTATAAATACGTAAAGGCCAAGATTTCCATCGCTCTTTTTCGAATTTGACAAGTATATATATTATGCCCTCAATTTAAGTTCAAATTATGACATGCATAATGGCCAAGTCATCAGATTTTTTATCCTAAATAAACGATCTATGATACCGAGAGAAACCATTCTGTTTCATAAAGTGAAGTGAATATACACTGAAAAGTGTAGACTTGGCTTAGAGGAAGATCTCATAATTTTTTGTCACTGTACGAACACGAGACTTGGCCTATTTTTACAATAATTGTTTTTGTGGGATCTCATTTCTTTTTGTAAGTTTATCGCTTATCCTGAATCGCCGCTCAAATGTAATGATTCCACTTGAAATTCGGCTAATAAGAACATTTCAGATTTTAAGACATAAATATACGTTTAGCAACAATGCCCCAATCTCTGAAAACAATTGATGTGACCAGTAGCCGAGCAATGCCGATTGCCGCTGGCTTAACTACCACCATAAATAAATTACTAGTAACTTCCAAACTAAGCATAAGACCAAAGTAAAATTTAAGATGTCACTTAAAATTGCTTATCTCTTTGCATTAAAAAATTCTCAGCCATGTATCTTCATCGGGAGAAAAGCAATTAAGCCGCAAATATGTGCCAGAATTTTTCATATTTGGGATTGTAATTAAATAAATACGGGAGAAAACTCCAATATTAGACTTTTCTCATGATATTGGTGTGAAATCATATATGTGTACCAAATTACTTGTTTCTGGGATGGCTGAAGGTACAGTGGGATTTTGATATCGGGGTGTCGTGGTCAAAATAAAATTTTGAATTTCAATAACTTCCAGAATAAGAAAGGCAAATAAGTAACATTTAACACATTAGTTGAACTCAGTAAGCTCACTCTACAATTGAAATCTGAAGTGTATAAAGTTATTAGGGTAGGAAGCGATTTCACGTTAGGAGTAGGTAAGCGGTAGGTATATGGAAATTTACGAGTTTGTTGGTATGTGAGTATGTGAGTAAAATTTTATCTGTGTAGCAAATTTCAGCTTCCCACGGCTACGGGAAGAACCTTAGAGATTTGATGATCATAAGTCAGTCAGTGAGTGACAAATTCGATGTAGTTTGCATCCTAACGACAACCGAACTAAGACCAGTATCGAAACAAAATGTAGTACGTTTGCTAAGATTGTTGATATCTTTGCATAACAGAAATTTGAGACATGTAGCATAAATACGACCGAAGAAATTGAGGTTCAAAAATGGCCCGAATCGCTTCGAGAAAAGGGTAGGCAGTGCCGCCGTTGACTCGATTCGTCGGGTGCGCTGCCGTGCACTCAAATTATAAATGCGGAAGTAGGTCTTTTTGTTACGTTTTGACGACTTACAAGGAAATACTATGTAGGCCTATCTGTAGGAAGGACACAGGAAATATTTTTTTCGGTATGAATAACAGTTGTATTCACGAAATTTTTAGAACTTATCGAATGGTGACGTGTGTTAGTTTGTTATGTTACATCGGTTGCTGAAGCTGTGCTTCTCGCGCGATTTGTTAGTGTATGATTTGTTATTAAATTTCGTTTAGAGACAAATCGTATTATTTAATATAGAGTTCGATTTGCTCAGCACTGTACTATTATTTTTGTGTCTACTTGAAAGTTTCTGGCACCAGTTTATTTGCCTTATTTTTTGACATGCCTTGCGGGTGTAAACCTAGCCTAAAGTGTAGCTCTAGCAGAGCACGAACAGCTAAAGTTATTAGAACCCAAGAATTGGATGCTCATGCTAAAGAAAGAAGAAAAGACCAAGCTGAAATAAAGCTGCCATTAGTTAAACAACCGCCCCCCCCCCCACACACACACACACACATCCCCGAACCCCCGCACCTTGTTTGTGTTTCTGTTTTTAAATATGTTGGAAATGAATTCTCTTCATGAGACAGGTTCTACCGGTTTGAGCATACGGATTCATCCAGAACAAAGCAATTAACCTGCAAATATGTACCTGAACGTTTCACGTTTGGGTTTCCATTGAATAAATACAAGGAAAATCAGCAATATCATTACCAACAATGCCCCAATCTCTGCAAACAATTAATGTGCGTCGTAGCCTAGCAATGAGCATTGTCGCTGGTTTAACTACCACCTCAAATAAATAACAAGTAACTTTTAAACTAACCATAGGAACAAAGTAAAATTTAAAGCTTTTGTTAAACTTGTTTGTCTCTATATATTATAGAAATGTCAGGTTTATAGCTTAATCCGGAGCAAAGTAACTAAGCCGCAAATATGTGTCAGAATTTTTCATGTTTGGGATTATAATTAAACTAGCTGATACCCGCGACTTCGTACGCGTGGATTAAGAATTTCTTTGCCAGAATTGAATATAGAAAGTTTTTGGTAACGAAAAATTGGTCTCAAACAACACCGAGTCTGCATAATATGACAGGAAAGCCATCACTATATCATTCTACCGTCGAACCTGTCTCTTGAAGAGAATCAATTCCCAACATATTTAAAAACAAAAAAAAAACAAACGAAGGTGTTGGGATGAGAAGGGGGGGGGGGGTTGTTAACTAAGGGCAGCTTTATTTCAGCTTGGTCTTTTCTTCTTTCTTCAGCATGAGCATCCGATTCTTGGGTTCTAATAACTTTAGCTGCTCGTGCTCTGCTAGAGCTACAACTTAGGCCAGTTTACGGCCGCAAGGCATGTCAAAAAAGAAGCAAAATAAACTGGTGTCAGAAACATTTAAGCAGACGCAAATTAATAGGACAGAGAAAATCTACATCTATACTAAATAATACGTTTTTTTCTCTAAACGAAATTTATTAACAAACTATTCACTAAGATAATGCGCGAGAAGCACACCTTGAGCAACCGACCTAACATTACAGACTAACACAAACATCCGTCTCTCCGTCCCCATTCCATAACTTCTCAAAATTTCGTGACTACAACTGTTAATCAAACTGAAAAAAATGTCCTTTACCCTCCCTACAGATTTTCTTGTCAAATTCAGTCAATACCGGTATAGGCATTTAGTCGTCATAAAGTAACAAAAGACAGATACTAACTTCCGCATTTATAGTATTATTACTGCAGATCACACAAACACTGACTGCGAATCACCCCTGAGCGGTCAATATAACGTAAAAAAGTGTACACCTACAGCATTGCAAGACTACTTACGATTTTCCTCGCATTGCACCCCCTAAATTTGTGATATCTACAGTTTAACATTCAATCCGAATAACCGACGGTCCAGGCGTGACTCTTACGATCAAAAACAATTTTTAAAAATCTTTGCCTCCATTGGGATTTGATCCGGCGATACAAACATTAGTAAGCAAGCGCGTTAACCAACGGGCCACCAGCCCACAATAGTGTATGGAACTACAGAGTCTTCACATCCTAAACGTCGGTCTATGTTCGTTTCGGTAATTTTTCAAATTTACGTGACAATATGACGAGAAATTGTTCAAATATAGACAGTATTTTTCTCCATGTTTCAAAGGAAAAGTGTGCAAAGTTTCATCGAGATCGGATGAAAACTGTGGATTTGTATGAAGAATAAACAAACAAATATTCATCTTTTTATATATAGATAAATACGGTGAAAAACTCCAATATCAGATTTTTCTTATGATTTAGGGATTAAACCATATATGTGTACCAAATTACTTGTTTCTAGGATTACTGGAAATACAGTGGAATTTTGATGTTGGGGGTGTTTTGCCGAAATAAAATTTTGGAATTTCAATAAACTTCAAAAAGTAAGAAAAGAAAGAAGTATAATTAAACACTTTAGTTAAACATATTAAGCTCACTCTACAGTGAAAATCTGAGCTTTATAAAGTAATTAGGGTAGAAAGCGATTTCACGTTAGGGGTAGGTAAGGGGGTAGGTATATGAAAATTTACGAGTTTCAGACTTTTCTTATAATATGTGGGTAAAATTTTATCTGTGTAGCAAATTTCAGCTTTCTACGGCTACTGGAAGTGCCTTAGAATTTTGATGATCATCAGTCAGTCAGTCAGTGAGTGAGTGACAAAATCTCTGAAGTTTGCATCCGAATAACATCCGAACTAAGAACAGTAACATAATAAAATTAAGTACGTTTGCTAAGATTGCTGATATCTATGCATAACAGAAATTTGAGACATGTAGCATAAATACGACCGAAGAAATTGAGGTTCAAAAATGGCCCGAATCGCTTCGAGAAAAGGGTAGGCAGTGCCGCCGTTGACTCGACTAATTCAAAAGCGATTCATGTGTTGTCATTTGGAAAACTTTAATTCAGTAAAGAAAAGTGATAATCAGTAACTTTTGTGGAAAGGTATAATTTCCCGGTGGCCAAGAAAGCAATCTTTGGAAGAAGAAGTGAATAAAGGAAATCATCAGAAATTATCGAAAGGACGAATTTGGGTAAATAATAAATGACCTACCAAGTGAGTAAGGTTTTTGTGCCATTACAACCCCGAGTGCCGCAACAGAAAATGGTACAAAGTTTTGCATTTGTAGTTGAAGTTGAGAGGCGGTATTTTGTCGGATTTGATACAGTGTGGCGGCGCTCCTTATTTCAGAGCGCTCTTGTTTTATGTAGCGCGGGCGCGCCGATGCCTGTGTCCGCTGGAAACTCGCAAAGATACATCTCGAGAGTAATAAACGGCTGCGCGGTCGTAAAGCACATCAGTTGCATTCTGTGCCATAAACTTCGTAATTTTCCAGAGGCCCCGGCTCGCGCAGATTCCGGCGCGCAGATTTACGGCAAATAATGTAGCAGTTACGTCCGTATCGACTGGACCGGCGCACTCCGCTCGTATCCGCGCCGCAGCACTTAAACCATAATGCACTGCCTCGTTTAGCCCAGCCTGATAGGCGCTCCGCTCTCAGAATATGCCTCGAGTACTAAATCCCACGCAAAACTGCTACACAAAAGCATTTCTATCATAGTGAAACAGTGTAGTCTCTTTGAAGCAACTACTGTGAACCTCGTCAGTCTTTAAAACGATGTTTACTGTAAATTTTACGATTCAAATTGTTCTAAACTGGCAGAAAATACTGAGTTACCGATTAGTAAATATACGAGGAGTGATTAGGAACTAAGGTCACAAAGCCTGCAGTGAAACGTGTATATTTTATTTCATAAAACCAATACAGCCAACAGATACTACATACAATGGGTTATTTTTCGACACGCTCTCCATTTCGGTTTGGGCACTTCTCGCTCCGTGAGATGAGTTTGAATATTACCTGCTGGTAAAAATCCTGTCCTTGCGTGTTCAGCCACGTTGTCACGAAGTGTTCCCCCTTTCTCCTCTGAAGCGAATCGTCGGCCTCTTAGGTGCTCCTTAAAGTGGGAAGGAAGGTGATAGTCGCATGACGCGAGATTCAGGCTGAAGAGAAGGTGATGATGCCGTGCTGGGTCGGCCAATGCGATCTTCGTCGGTGACGTTTTCTCCACCGGCCTTAAACTTTCGACACCATTCTCTGTAAACCTCCGCGGTTACATGTTTCGCCAACAAGAGTCGAATAACTTAATGGTTTTCTTCGTGAGACCAGTTCTCCAAACGAGTCGCCATTTGCGTTTACCTACAGCTAGCGCTGCAGGTGGCAGGTTGCCAACTACATGTCTTAGCATTAACACACAATACTAAATTGTCTATTATGGGTAACACCCTATTAATATCGGACTTGTAACCTTCTTTTCTGATCACCCCTTGTACTTGTCGATGCCATTCGTGTCAGCTTGTTGCGTTTATGCTGCTCGATACATATACGAATAATTGTATTACAATTTGCAAAAAAAAGGTTGGTAAATGTGATACCAGACATCTCACCGTGGAACGAACCTCGAAGATTGTTACCGAGGGTGGTGAGTGAACGGTTAACGCTCTGGCCTCGCATTCGGGATGACATTCGTTCGAATCCCCGTACGGGCATCCAGATTTAGGTTTTCCAATGGTTTCCCCAAATCTCTCCAGGTGAATGCCGGGATACTTTCTTCAAAAGGCCATGGCCGAATTCCTCCCCTTTTCTTGTTCATATTTCCACCCCGCCTCTAATGTCCTCGAAGTCGACGAGGCGTAAGGCCATTAGTAAAAAAAAATAAGATTGTTATGAATTCCTGAACAAAAAGATGATTTTCTCTGGATTTACGGCAAATCTACGTCGAGGTCATCAGAGGTGGAAGAATATATATATATTACTTACGGTTTTATGCTTCGTCGACGTCGAGGTCATTAGAGGTGGGATGGGACTGCGGACAAGGAAAGGGAAGGATTTCGGCCATTGAAATTTTGAAGGAAGCATCCCGGCTTTCACCTGGAGTGATTTGGGGAAACCATGGACAACCCAAATCTGGATGCCCGGATGAGGATTCGAACCAGCGTTCTCCCGAATGCGAGGCCATTAATCACTGACCCACCACGCTCAGTAGGCAGGAAAAACGGGGGGAAAGGAATTCGACAATTTCGTTTTGAATGAACCATCCCAGCATTAGTCTGGAGTGATTTGAGAAAACCTGAAATGGCCGGACGGGGATTCGAACCCACCTACTACCGAACTCGAGGGTAAAGCGTTACCACTCATCCGCCTCGCTCGATGTTAAGGGTTGAAACAAGGCAATACAATTGATGTGTACTCACAAATCGAACATATACGTACCATTAGTCGCTGTTTAACAATCAGTATCCAAATATGGTGTTAAAAATAGTTATTAAATAACTTTTATACATACAGTATATCTTTGTGAAACACAGTGTAGTAATACTCCGTACGCTGGGATATTTGTAACTAGCGTTGGACCCTGTAAGTCAAAAGCATAATTACGCTAACATTTTCACTTTTTATTAAAATAAAAATGGTAATTTCTGTGATCTTTACGTTATGAAGACTGTACAATTTGTTTGCAGAAAGTCGAATAGACGAATGTAGATCGTTTTTAGCTTAACCGGGTGTGGAGACTGTAGCAATCATTTTACATATTCTTTGTTGTCTTTATTACTACCAAATTAGCCCTATGAATAGGAGTGTAGAATGAGCTTTTCCAAAGACCGATGTCATATGTCGATCTCATTTCATGTTGGTTTGTAATGTTCCTCCAAGGCGCTTAAAAATATTCAACATTCTCATCAACTGGACGACTTACGTTGTACCGACGAGCAACTGGTGTCTTATTCGTTAAGCTTATTACATTGCACTTATCGCAGTTTAATTTATTCTATCATTTATCGCACCTTGCTGAAATAACGTCGAGGTCATATTAATCCCTGAAGAACAAGCAAAACAGTAGGCCTATACTTTCCTACAAATATCTGCATCATAGGCAAACACTTTCAAATGGTCGTGCGCCGCTGAATCAAGTTAAACAGCGGCACTGCCTACCTTATATATTCACTTCACATTTTGGAACTCAGTAGTTTCTGTCGGTGTCGTTGATTTAAAATAAAAGAAAAATTCTGGCGATTTTGCCGTTATGCATGCCATGTTCTAGCAAACTAGGTAGTAAAACTTCTGCGTGTGTAAATACGGTAACTGTGTTGCTTTATCTGTCTCACAACGGGGCAAAGTCAGGAGGTCCCTCTCACTTGTTTCGGGTTTTGACAAGACTTATAATAAATCTTACATCATGCCTTTCATCCCAGTGAGTGGAGGACACGTGTTCGTATACGCATCTCGACATCCAAGTTTGGGTTATTTAAAAGGCCGTGGCCGAATCCCTTCGTGTTTCGTGCCGGCAGTCCTTCACTTACTCTAATGACCTCAACGTCGACTAGGCGTAAAGTCATTAGCAATCAAAAAACGTCTTTCATTTCAGTAAAAATTGTGGCATATATAATGACCAAGTCACCAAATCTTTAGGCCTATTTTATTTTAAATCAGCGATCCATAAAACCGAGAAACTAATCTGTTTCAGAAATTGAAATGAATACACACTGTATAGACTTGGATAAGAAAAAAATCGCTTGACTTATTGTCACTAAACAATCACGAGACATGGCCTATTTTTACAAGAATTGTTTTTGTTAACATTGTCTCCAAGATCATTTGTGAATATTGGGAATTGAACTGGTGCTATTACGCTTCCTTCGCATAGTAATATTTTTTTAATTGTTCAACAGTTAGAATTGGGGAATCGGAGTTCGATTATCGAAATAAAAATATAATTTTTCAAGATAGGATGACACAGCCTAGCAATAATATGCAACATATCGCACATTAATGAAGCAGGTATATTAATGTTTGTTAGAAAGCGTTATGGACCTTATTTTGGCTTGTGACTTTAAGTGTAGGTCATTAGAGGAACGAAAGGATTGGGGGCAAGGAAACGAGGAGGAATTCGGCCACAGCCTTTTGAAGGAAGCATTCGGCATTAGCCTGGAGTGATTTTGGGAAATAATAGTGAACCCAAATCTGGATGCCTGGACGGAGATTCAAACCCGCGTCCTCCCGATGGCGAGGACAGAACGTTACGGCTCACCCACCATTCGGTCTTAAGATTCAGGTTCTGTTTCCGCGAAATACTTTTGTGACAACACAATAAGATCATTTGGTTCCCATAAGCCGAACTTGTTAGCCTACATTTTCTTGGAGACGTATCGTTGCATAACTGTTGGTAACGAGTCGGTGCTTGTTCTTGGCGGCAGCGTCTTTAGCTGCTGTACAGCTGAGTCCTGCCGGCAGCATCTGGCGGTCGCTATTCACATGCTAAGCCAAGGAGCGGCGCGCACAATGAGCCCCATTGTGCACGGTGTGCACAATCGAACCCGGGCCCCCGGCCTCCTCGACACCACACCCGACGTGCCCGGTTTTACATCACAACGTGTCGCAACCAGCTGACGACCATTTTCTTAGGTACAAAAGTGTCTCCTTTTCTTTTTGCACTGTACAGCTGTACCGACGAGGTATGAGCTAGACCGGCAATACTCCTTGGTACTGAAACTCGTTCAATAGAGCCAGTTTTCTTCGAGACACCATACGGACGCGCAATAGAAGCCAATCTCTCAACTGACCATAACGGTAGAAACAGAATACTCAACTGACGCTAAGCTTATTTACTAGTGTAAGCCCGTGACCGTTTTTTTTGCGTATCGTCACGGGTGAAGAAAAGTTCCAGTTTTTAGGATGAAAGATTATGACAGGTTGAGCTGATTTGACCAAATATAAACTTGACCTGTGTTTCAGGGTGAATAAAATCTCTGAACTCAGAAGCATTAATAGAGGTAGGTATTAAACACGAACAGGGACGATAGAGCAATCGTATAATTGCTTAAATACAAACTTGACTTGTATTTGACCCTTAAACTTCACTCTGAAAATTTTTAAAAAATCCTCTTTGCTTCGACAGCATCACCTTGTTTTTTTATTGAGACTGGGCAAACACTCGTAATCATTGGTCATAGTATCTGTAACGGCCAGAGAACTTAATACACATTCCATATTATTAAACAGTTGAGCAACTCTGAAGAAATGAATTGCCAGAATAGTTGATTCGGTAACATATTTGGTCTGATATCCACTTTAAATAACCTAATAACTCACATACAGCGAATATGAAGAAAGACCACTAACGAAGGTTGTCAGTAAAATACCTAAAAAGCAAATTAACGGTAATGCATAAACTTTGGTCAAGCAACAACATTAGTGAAAGTTTTAATTAAATTGAAATTTATCTTAAGCCGGAATGACAATTGATATTCGTGGTTTAAGCAGAGACCATGAGTAATTTTATTTTTTTAAATTTAAAGTTTCTTTTATTGGCAACTTGTTACTGAAAAGCAGATTCACGTTTTTTCAGACGTAAAATTTATCGATATTTTTTTAACTATGAAACGCTATGAAAAGCAAACTTAATTAATGTGTTATGGCAATTAATTTAGTAGCAGTTGCTTAGCTATTAAATTGTGGACACAACCACGAATTTCTTGTAATGGTATCTCTGGTCGCTGTTTTGCGAGCGAAGGCTGACACGTGACACCGTTCTCCAACCAATAACCATCGAGGTGAGTGAATGAGTGAGCGAGCTTACGAAATTATATAGTAGATAGCTAGCTGATTCTCTCTCACAGACATTTGGCTTCCTTTCATGGCAGCACACGGGAAACTAATGTCTGCAATGTCGAACAATGGACACATACCAAAGCATTGTGCCAGGAGGGTGAGTGGTAACTGGAGGTCCGGTCATGTAAATTTCGGCTTTCTATGGTTTCCCTAAATCACTCCAAGCAAATGCCGGGATGATTTTCTTTCCAATGGCCATGACTGAATTCCATCCGATTCCTTTCCCTCATTCCTCCACCACCTCTAACAAAATCGACGTTGACGAGGCGTAAAACCCTAAAGAATTGTGATGTGACCAATTAAAAAATCATCTTGCTGCAAGAAATATTTGAGTCTGTCCCTAGTGTTGTGTCTGGTAAACCGAAGTGAACATGGAGTATTTCAACAAAACTAGACGACCCGTGCGAATAAAATGCGATGAATGGTGTGGTTGAATATGATGTTACCAAAGCTTAGTCATTACTCTTCGTTCTCCTACTTCATTTATCGATTTTGGTTAGAAATCCAGGGAGATAAGTGGCTCGAGACACAAAAAACGTATTTTAGAAATATTGACATTTTTGCCCTATAAGGGTCGAATAACGGAAAATTCCTTTCTTAATATATAATGTTACCACGGCGGAGACCTTAGTCTTCAATATGATCCTTTATTTATCAATATCGGTTAGATATAAAGAGAGATAAATCGCTCGTGGCACAAAAATGCGTTATAGAAAAATTTAAACTTTTTTACTTGAAGGGTTGAATTCCAAAAACATACTTTCTTAAAATATGATTTCACAAAGCTGAGACATTACTCCTTATAATCCTACTTCATTTATAGATTTTGGTTAGATATCCAGGGAGACAAATGGCTCGAGATACAAAAAACGCATTTTAGAAAAATTAACATTTTTGCCCTTTAAGGGTCAAATTACAAAAAATTCCTTTCTTAAAATATAATGTTACCACGGCGGAGACATTATTCTTTAATATGGTACCTCATTTATCTATTTAGGTTAGATATTAAGGGAGATAAATCGCTCGTGACACAAAAATGTGTTATAGAAATATTCATACTTTTTCCCTTTAATGGTTGAATTCCAGAAACATTCTTTCTTAAAATATGATGTCACAAAGTTGAGACATTACTCCTCATAATCCTACTTCATTTATCGATTTTGGTTAGATATCCAGGGAGATAAATGACTCGAGATACAAAACACGTATTTTAGAAAAATTAACATTTTTACCCTTTAAGGGTCGAACTACGAAAAATTCCTGTCTTAAAATGTAATGTTACCACGTCGGAGACTTTAGTCTTTAATATGATAGACACCTCATTTATCTATATCGGTTAGATAGTAAGGGAGATAAATCACTCTTGATACAAAATCGAATTGCAAAAATATTGATACTTTTGCCCTTTAAGGGTCGAATTCCAAAAAATTTCTGCCTTAATATTTGACGTCACTAAAGCGGAGATCTTAATCTTTAAAATGATACTTCATTAAAAGATTTCAGATAGGTATCCAGGGAGATAAATGACTTGTAATACAGAAAACAGCATTTTAGAAATATTGACATTTTCGCCCTTTAAGGGTCAAATTCCGAAAACTTCATTTTTTTAAATATGATGTGACGAAAGTGAAGAACATAAGCTTTAAAATGACACCTCTTTCATTGATTTCGGTTAAGTATGAAGGAAGATACAGGCTTGTGACAAAAAAATAACTTACAGAAATAATATATATGATGATGTTTACGTGGCATATAGATAATGAACGGGAAATACATTTGCAAAATAGCGTGCTCATGAAAATTAAAAATGTATTACAGTTAGTGAACGATTAAAATGGAAAAAAGATGAATGCTTGCGTTTATTGTGTTTGTGAAGAAGAAGGAAAAAATCATGGTGGCATAACGATTCATTTCAAAAGCCTACCACTTCTTCTATAAAGAAAATATTAGAAGACAGGAAAATTAAACGAAACCCCAAATGGACATCTTTTACTTAAGAAAAATAACACAAAATTATTGACTGACATAAGCATTTAAGTTAGCCTAAACCAGTTTTCCACCGCCTATTCGAATGTCATTGGGATTATTTGCAAAAACCATTAGCATTTTGTTGCGGCGAAAAACATGTTTCTGCAATTATTTAAGTTGTATTACGAGTGAAACCTATAAACAAGGTTCAGTGTACTTACTATACACGTTAGAAACCTTCGCCGGAAGGTAGGGATATTTTTTCTTAGATATTTACGCCTCTTCGACGTCGAGGTCATTACAGATGGTGAACGACTGGGGACAAGCAATGGGGAGGACTTCGGTCTTGGTCTTTTGAAGGAACCTTCCCAGTATTCACCTTGAGTGATTTGGGAAAACCGTGGAAAACAGACGCCTGGATGTCGGGACGGAGAGTAGAACACGCGTCCATCCGAATACAAGGCTACAGTGTTACCGCTTATCCTACACGCTCGTTTTCTAAGGCCGGCACTATCCAGGAAGCTAGGAAACAACTTATCTTATAAAACTGTTTAAGTGGGTCATAACGAAATGAAATAGTAAATTAGCTATGCAAATTTAAGCACGATTCTTTTAAAAAGCTGTTCTAAGCAGACGTGTTCCAATATTTAAATGACATTACTCTGTTATGTTGATGCAGTCTTGAGACTGATGTTAACGGAACTTGGGAAAGCAGTTCTGATTGTTGAAACCGCCGTTTAGATGGCACAACGCAACATTAACTTTGTACGTTTTGTGGAACAGCCGTAGAACGTTCTGTAGGCGATTGTCGTAACGCGATTTGTCACGGCACATGTTTTGGCCGTATCCCGCAGCAACCATCGCGCTACACTACTTTGCTTTCTCCCCGAAGCGTGACACATACTGGCGTCGTGTATTTTTGCCTCGCGTGATACGAGAGGACTAATGAAACGAATAGCATACATAGCTCATGCACGGAACGACAATGGAACGGGATTATTACTTTATCTGCAAAATGCTGTTTCTTTGTTCCGGGACAGCGAGGCGTGGGCCGGAGTTATCGTGACGCACTACACAGCTGCACTCTGAATCTGGTGGGTGATATATTATAACGTACAGCAGAGCGGGAAATGAAAGAAATAATTATCGTTATTGGAGGGCAGAGTTGGCAGTAGGGCTGGTCGTTTGATTTATCGGCCCGGCCAATCCTGCCCAGAGCCGGTAGGGGGCTACGCAGTCAGCTGATGAACTACCTGTCCAAGGCTTCGCGGAATGCCGGCCTCCACTCACCGCTTAATTGGCTTAATGGCCGGACCTGTTTTTCTCTAGACAGCTCTTCCCAAGAACGCCAACAATTTCAAAATTTTGGAGCAAAAATTCTTCCTGTTAAATTGGTTTTGGATTATTCTTATACTGATGCAATTCAGAATTTATTCCTTCGTTCTGCACCATGACTTCCCATGATATATCATACCCTGTTATGTATCTACTCACTCTTAAATTTAAATATCCTGTAGTGATAACATTTCCTTTTTTGTTTTCTGCTTCCATATCTTGTATAAGTTCTTCATTCACTTCTTCTGCGCACCCAACTTGGGTACCGTACATTCGGATCATATCTGCTAACTCTTCATTTACCACAACTGACAGTTTCAATATCCTTCCGTCGGTGCAGCTAGAGTTTATGACTTTTTTCGCCATTCTGTTATCTGAAACAATTACTACGCAATTATTTGCCTTGTCTAGTTATTCAAACTACCAGAGTTTGTATCTTTTTCATATTTCCTTACTTCCACGTCCTTTCTGCACAAAAAGTTTCAAAGTGATGTGGGTAGACAATTTATATATTATTCGCTGGAGCGAGAGCTATGGGAAGAGGAGTATGGCTTCAAATCAGGAAGATCAATGGTAGCCTTGATATTTGCCATGAGAAGGCTGCAGGAAAATCACTATGAATATGGAAAGGATCTACTGTTGATATTTTATTTTATTGAGTAAGCTAATAATTGTGCACACAGGAGTAAAGTATGACATTGGAGGATACAGGAGTCCCAAAAATGTCCATTATTAGAATGATAGAAATATACCAGGGAAGTGTGAGCTATGTGAAAATTGAAGGAGAACGAACAGATTGACTGAAACAAAGAAACGGACTAAAACAAGGAAGTGCCCTACCACCACTACTTTTCATTGCAATCGTGGATGATACAATGGAGAGGGTAGCAGTGTGGAGATGGTCATCTGTGGAAGTAGTGAAGAGGAAGTTCAACGGTGGCTGGATGTATGGGCAGACAGTGTGGGGTGATGGAAACTAAACCGATGAATAAGATAAATAGTTTCAAGTGCCTGGAAAGTACTTTAGAGGAAAGCAGAAGGAAAGATAGTGAGATAATCGAAAGACGGAGGCAGATAGAGGCATTTTTAAGCAACATCAGAAGCCTGATATGAAACAAGAATGTGCCGTAGAGAAGGAAGGGAGTAATTTATCATGCATATCACATCCCATTTGTCAATCTTGAAATACAGTGCTCAAACATGGACAGTAAGAATCGGGAGGTATAATGGGTTTTAAAAAGAGTGGAAAGGATAAGAAAAAAAATGATAAGACACACTATAAAAGAGGAACTCCTGCAGGATATAGAAGAATAGGATAAAACGGTATGGCATGTAACGAGAATGGAGAAGCAGGGAATACCAAGAAAAATCCACGAAATAAAGATGCATGGTAAACAATTCAGAGGAAGACAAAGGGATTGATGGCAGAGAGGATTGTATGCGGAAAAGAGGAGAGGATAAATGTGGTGATAGGGATGTGGTGGACAAAAAAAGCAAACAATGCAAACGCAGCCAGTAGCTGGAATCTGTTGATAACGACGACACGGACAAGCAGAAGTATGTTACAAGAATAACAGATACTAGGTCAAAGACGTAGGCAGAGATAATTGTGAATAAGTAGATCGTACACTCGCCAAAAAAACAATGCAAACGCAGCCATTAGCTGGAAACTGTTGATGATGACGACACGGAAAAGCAGAAGTATGTTACAAGAATAACAGATACTAGGTCAAAGACGTAGGCAGAGATAATTGTGAATAAGTAGATCGTACACTCGCCAAAAAAAAAGAAACTGTGAATGAACTGAACTTGGGGATTAGTAGGTAACCGAGATGCAATACGGAGGTCAAGAGAGTAGCGCGTAACATGACATTAGGGGGTATCCACTATCAGAGAAGTCGGGAAATATCACATGAATGAAAACAAAGTTTTTATTAAGTTACTATAATATCAAAGCTAATGGATAAATGAAACAGAAAAATGATAGACTTCAATAACGCTCTGTATTTTTCTTTAAAATAAATCAACAAAATAAAACTTAGATTTTTTGCTCTGTTTATTGTACTACGCTGACCTTAATCAGACTAATGTAAGGAGCTTTTGAATTCTCAGAGTTTGATGGAGTAATAATAATATAAGCAACACACTAAACGCCGCTGACTGCATGAGTAAGGGAAAAGAATATTCAAACAGAATGGAGAGATAGATAAGATCAGAAAGTTGAATAAATGGGCTAACGGTAAAAAGCAGACCGAAGAACTTTAATCGCGGCGGAACTTAATTAAGTTTGCGGATCTGATGAGAAGGATCATAAAGTATTCAATGCATAGACGGACAATAGCAGTACGGATAATTTAGGAAAGAACTAAGACAAAAAAATAACAGACATTCCGCAAAACTCAGAGTGAATACTCATATCCGGAAAGGAAGATGGGTGCGCAAATAATACAAGCAACACATAGGAATTTCAGACAGAAATTTTGATAGATAAAAAATAATCTCTATGTTTTTAAAGATGGAAAATCTATTTAAGCATGACAGAAAAAGAAAGAGCTATAGATAGATATACTGACGCTGGGAAATCTAGGGCGTGATGTGCTTGGAAAACATTAGTTATAAGCTGGTGACGTATGAAGAGATTTTGTTCTCTTTTGTGATTTTAACAGTTTCTTTGCAGTAAGAAATATTGTGATACAGTGGACTTATCGGTTGAGTGATTTTATTTATTAACATACAAGTTTCGAAGACACTACAAGTTCTGTTTGGTCTTCTTTCTCGGAACATTCTACCTTACCATCCTTGAACGACCTTATTGGTCGCCCGGTAACTCTGGAAAGATTTAACAGAAGGACATACTTGTTATCCGCTAAATATTGTCAAACAAAAACTGTTCTGTTAGATCACTCTTACAACCATAAACTGTTCAACATTTCAATATTTATATTCATCATAACTTTTCAAACACTTAGCAGTTGTTCCAAATTAAATAATGGCATCAAATACGCCATCAGAATCAAAGACTGCGCACTGGAAGAGGAGATGGAAACAAGTGAATTTATTCAATGTAAAAGAACAGACGAAACAGTGGGATGACAAATTAAATTATGTATAACGTTATAAGACATTCTCTAACATGAACAAGTTAATATTGAACTCTATCAGAGGATCATCTTTCTCAACACAGTGTATGAAACAAATATCTCAGTCCTTTCAGAGGCGATAAAACCATGATTTTCGATTAGCAATCAGTGGACATTTTTTTTGTTACAACACGGGTGTGAACTTCGGAAGGTGTTACCAACTTCAGATCCGCCGCTGGAGCATCTACTGTCCTGATCACGGTTTTAAGTAATTACGCTTCCTGTCTGAGAGAGCCTCCTCCAGAAAGCTAATAAGCCTTCCCGTTCCAAGTAACATGTCGAGAGGCAGTAACTGAGCGGTAATGTTCAGGACTGATAAATGGGTTCAAACCTCCATCCGCCTACGAAAATTCCGGTCTTCCATAATTTCACGAAATCATTCCAGGCGAATGCCGGGATGGTTCCTTCAAAAGTTCCATGGTCGAAATTGTTACCATTCCTTGCCCGCAATGTTCTCGCTGCCTCTAATGACCTCAGGGTCGACAAGGCTTAAAGCAATAATCAAAAATAATTACGAGCAGTAAGGTGTTGGGCAAAAGGGAGAGTTTAGTTTGAGATAAAAAAAAATTCAGCAGGCTTTCATAAATGCTCGAATTAACAGCATGAGTTACTGACATGGCAACAAAAAATAAATTACATTTTAATATTTCTGTGATAACAGTGCATATGATAACGGTACTACAATATGGATTTTGGTTACTATGTGACCCGTACGAAAATTTCGGCGAATGGTATACGAAGAATAGAGAGATTAGTGGTTAGCAGTATCATGAAAGAAGAAGCGACTCCTTTGTAGCAATTGTTTGTTTGTCATCTAAAACAGATGCGTAACGTAACACTTACAACGTCTTACAAAGTAATTAGAAAACGCTTTTTTAAACATGTTAAAAACATATATATGACACAAACCCGTCAAAATTTATAACACAAAAAGAAATGTAATTTAAATGTATTGGTTGACTTTCACATTGGCAGCGAAGGTGAAATTTGCGTCGACAAAGACTGTTAACTATTTCAGTTTGTAGCAATTATTTATTTGTGAACTGAAATAGGTACGTTGCAAAACACTTACAACGTCTTACAGAACAATTTAGAAATGATGAAATGTTTCGCTAGCGGAAACAAAAATAGTCTCATAGCTCCTTACTCTAGAAAGCACACCCAATGTTAAAGTCTCCGTGGTACTTTGTGCTGCTATCTAGCGTTAATATACACCAACGAAGTCTGGCAGCTTGACTTTGAACTACCGCGTGCACGTGATCTTGATAGTTCACAATTTCGAAAACTTAATTATTTCACCAAAGCGAAGAACTTTAAAATGATACATCATTTATCGATTTTGCTTAAACATGAACGCAGAAAAATGGCTCGCACAAGAAAACACCTTTTAGAAATAATGTATACGATTTAATCTGCAGGTATTTTTATATTTTTCTTTACTGATCCATATCATAAAGTGAAAATAAATGTAATGTTGCGGTAAAACGTCGTTGTTAGAGAACTAATTACTTAAAACATGTATGAAAATTGGTAAAAAAATCCTTTTAATTTCAATAAAGACGGCGGCTATGGTTTGAACCAAATGTGGAAGTGTGTACTAGCAAATAAACACGTTGTAACAACTACAAGATCGCTCCATAATACACAAATCTCTTTGGAACAGTAAATATTCTTTGGCGGAGAAACAAAATCATCTTTGCCGGTGAAAAATAAACAGGGAATCAGCGTTCAAGTTTATCAACAAAAAAAAGGACCAGGCGGCTAGATAGATAGAAGCCCTGACGAAGGTTCCAGGTTGGTGCCGAAACGTTGGCGAGGTCAATAAAAAAAATCGCCGCGCAAGCCCCGAAAAATGAGACAAGTAGGTGCGATTTTTTTACCAATAATGACGATTGCGAAAAGTGTGAAATTTTATACTATGTATGAAAATTTCTCAGCAGAGGAGTAGTGTACAGTGTGCTTAAAAGTAAACATTGATTATTTACAAGTCTTTATATGAGGTATGTTGTGTCACGTTGGCACAGAACATGACATCATATTTCTGAGAGATCGCAGTTACAGACGGTACAGAGGGTGTTTGATCTATCCGGCGAGTTTACACGTAACGAGCGGGCTCGCCCGCCAGCCGGGGATGTAATTTGCACAGCGAACGTATAAACGGCGCTCGGCGGAAACACTTGCCCGGCCGAGTGACACACGCTACAAAATTAATTCAAGTTACACAGACAGAATCGCTGACAGCCATTGTAGTGGCCGCCACCCACTCTCGACATTTCAAAAACAAGCATAAGCCTGCCGGCTAGTCATCTGTAACACAAATAGTACTCGGACGCGCGGGTTTAAAGTCTGTAAACACGGCGCCGAGCACGGGAGCGGGTTAATCAAAGCCGCCCGAACTGGAGTCCTGCAGCTGATTGGGCCCTGTCGCCAGCAGGCCCTATGCGTGCGCTCTAATGCAGGACTATGGCTCGGTCAGGCCACTCAGTGCAAACAAGGCTTATATCATGAGTCTACTCGAGAGCCATCTTCCATGAGTTTACTTCAATAGATCGACAAGTCTACTGGATTATTTGTTTTCACGTCTGCTGAAAAGTTTCTCTCGGAATTAAATATTCCTGGAGCAAAGAGATTATGAGTTTGCCAGCAGCTCGCGCGTAGAAGTCTTATATTGCCAGCAACTTCGTTCACGTGAACTGTTAATGTATGGATATCTCTCTTAAGACGATTTTGTTAAAGTTAATACATGGTCAGCGAATAAAAACAAACCGTAACTGTCAGATAGGAGGCCTGAAATGATAGATACAGTTCCATGCTCTAACACCTGAATGCAACCTATTGCTATCAGTGTAAATCATTGGTAAATCAAATTTTCTCTAACAACAGCTACTATCTACGCTTGAGCTGGTGGGACTGATAGCTTTTCAGAATTAGTGTAACTAAAAAATAATATTTTCATGTTGTTTTAGTGACACAGTGACAGGGTTCCTCCTCCTCTGTCGTAGCCATAAAAACCACTGCAACAAGAAAGCTGCTAGAGACTAGGGTGTGACACGAAAGTGGAGTATGACCATCAATACTACGAAAATCGAAACTGTGATGCTATGCCGGGGACTCGGCAAACATAGCGTGAAACCACTCCATCTAAATTACACCTGTTCGGCAAATAAAATCCTTGGAACTTCGCCGCTAAATATCTAGGTGTAGCCTTAGGCAACCGACTAACCTGGAAGAGACACAACGAGGACCTGATAAAGAAAGTCATAATCAGGACGCAGGAACTGTACCCAGTACTGAACATGACAAGTTCACTGCCTGCAACTGCAGTCTGATACGTCCTCTGCTTGAGTACGCGTGCCTAGTGTGGAGGTACGCGGCCAAGACGAGCATTGCGAGTAGGCGGATCAGAGCTCTTTACTTAACAACTAGGTTCCCAACTGGAGACCTGCACGCAGGCGCAGGCGCAGGCATACCACTACGCCGAGACAGGATACTACAGCTGGCCACATCCGACTACTTGACAGCCCCAAGATCACAGAACCCACCGATGGCGCCACTGGGCATGTGGACACCTGCTTCGACCGCCACAGAAGCCCACTCTCAATTTTTGAACAACCATGAAGAAACAAAAAAGCGGCAGAGAAGAAATTCCAGAAGAAAACGCGAAAACATATGAAGTTTGAAGGAAATGTCTTTGGACAACAACCTTCACCACAACTTGTCTAACGATATCAGAAATGCAGAAAATATTGACCGACGACGACTAGTATTGCTGAAACATGTTCATTTATTTTATACTCAGAAGTACAATTTTTGATACAATTATAATTTTCATCAACATCTTCTGGATGATAATGGGAATTGCTGAATTGTAAGGTGTAAGTATAAAATAATCGTACAGGCTTCCCGTATGTTGGTTAGGAGTGTGTGCCATCAGGTTAATCTGATAGTAAGTAATTAATGAACGAATCAAGCACAATGAAGGATGAACCGACGAAAAATTCCACGCAACAGATTTCTCACTAATCCCGATTGCAGGATAGAGGAGATAAAAACATGTTTCTGTGTAAACGGGTGGCAGGTTATTGTTGGCAGATTGAACTACGTATGTGGGTCCAATTTATTTATTCAGAACTAGTGCACAACATTTTCATATTTGGTGCGTAGTAAACGAGATGTTGGCTTTAAACTTTGCCTTGGGATACTTAGTGTATGAACGCTCAAGCCAGGCAGTCGGAAGAACACAGGAGCGAATTCCCGTCTCGCCTAACAGTTTCCAGTTTTCCATGGTTTCCGGAAATCACTCTAGGCGAATGACTGCTTGTCCCGTCATCTTTCCGGGCTTGTTTTGAGGAAGCCTCGGATTACTGTCGCATTTGTGGGCTGGCTTGTGGTAAATACTAAAGGAATGGTTCTCAACGGGATTCATATCGCCCACCGTTGATCGTTGAAGAGATCAGTAGGGGACGTTCCTAGTCCATTCAAATTTAGGGGGCGCGTAGGATAAACCGCCAATCCTTCTGATGCTGAAAATGTTGATCAATGCTAAAAATCACAGAAGGCACGTTACAACAAACATATAGATTCATGCAAGAAGGAACTTAAGTCCATCCATGCATTTTGAGCAAAACGAAAAAAACTATATTCTGCCTATGTAAAAGAATTTTTCAACCAAACTACCACAGAATGTTCATTAGGACAAGCGATATTTAAAAGTGAATAACTTTTGAACCTTGAGTAAATACGGTTTTAATTTTTGAAAAAAAACAACGCTGGAGGTATGTCTCTTTTTGAATGAAGTAGAGTGAGCAGTATACCAAGAAAAGAAATTTGTGCTGAAAAAAATGTATATAATGAAGAAAACGTTGTTGTAAATACAAGAACATATTTCGTTCGTCAACTTCGTCCTTTTCCTCTTCGTCATTAGTGGGCCAGTTGATAAGTAAGTTAAAAAGATAACTGGAGTTTGTCGAGGATGAATGGTTGCAGTTTTCCCAAGTCATCAATTTTAACTTCCATCATAAGAATTTTTGCCAGAGGGTATGCCTTCCAACAGAACTTGTGGGGTGAGCGGTAACGCTCTGGGCTCGCATATGGGAGGACACGGGTTAGAATCTCCGCCTGGTCACCCAGATTTGGATTTTCTATGTTTTTCCCTCATCACTCCAGGATAATGCCGGGGTGGTTCCTTCAAAAATGCCATGGGCGAATTCCTTCCCACTCCTTGTCGTCAGTTCTTCTCCGCTTCTAATGCGTCTCATACGTCTGTCGATGAAACTGTAAGCTTTAACAGTTCCAGGAGATGCTGAATCGAATCTGAAGTGATGGAAACTGGATATTCCTAAGTACATCTTATCTTATTTTTTCGTGTTCTTCTATCTAGATTCAAGAAAAACAGGATTTCTCCTGAAATATTGAGGTCACCATCCTTTGACGTCGCTTTTACTGCTTTTACTAGAAATTTGTTTAGGGGTTGACAGCTATGCAGAATTGTGCTGGTTAGCTGCCTCATGAATTGTATCCTGTGGAAGTTTTTTGCTATTTACTTTTTATCTGACCGAAATCACTTTCACAGGGCAAGAAGTTGCGCCCTCTTATCAGGAAGCATTGCTCAATTCTCAAAAATCGTTTTATTTTAACAGGGGAAAACAGAATTTTCATCAAAGCTTGATTTTTGTTTTGACTTTCACAGTTATCGCTTTGCAGAATGGTTACTACTGCAGGGATTTCACTCATAATGTATTCCAACAGAAAAAAGCAAAATCGTTTGTCCTTCATTTACTTCACCCTCATTGTAAGTGTAGAATTTAGCAGTATTATTTCTAATATCGTGGATCTGAAACGCGTTTACATTTACCTATCATTGGTAGAATGTGTCTTTAACAGGTATATTAGGTATTGTAAGATTCTGCATGAAATGAAAACACTAGGCAGCAACGGTTTCATCTTCGGTGCAAGAAAGTTTTTCTTTTTAAAATTTTAGTATGTTACAGCAATTTTTGACTCTGCGCTTGTGAATCATTAACTCAGCTTCGTCATTTCCTTTTACTGACTGACTAATATGCTAGTTTTTAATTTTTGTTCCTAACGTCTCGCATTCACAATAATAATGTAATTATTGCAACCTAAGTTTTAGATTAAATATTTTGCTTGGAATAGTCAAAAAATTCGTAAAACAAACTAGGCTATGGATATTTTTCTGTTTACATTCTCCACATTGTCTTAATGGAGACAGGAAGCGCGCGTACGAGTATTCGTGCAAGAAGGGATTAAAGTCCTGGACTTAAGTCCCTTCCTGCACACAACGGCGAAATTTGATACCTTCTACAGTCTGAGGGATTGGCAGCAGAAGATCTTTCCTACACCAATCGGTGTAAACTCCTTCCAAAGCCTAAAATCAACCTTTAACTCAAAACCCTCCTTCTTCCATGGACAAGGTACAAATAGTTCTAAATGTCTTTTAAACAGGATCATTTCATATTATAAGTAGGTATTAATTCATTGTAGTTACGACAATAGATTGTCCAAGGATGTGGTGACTTTTCTAACCGATTTTTTTTTAAGACTACCCAGTTTTCCAATACTAAAAGAAAATCCATGTTTGACGTATTGAAACAATACCTTAAAGAAAATGGTTTTCTTCAGGATAATATTATGACAGTTGTTACCTGTGTTACCCTGGCAGTGGTAGGACAATATGGCGAGTTGCTTTCATATTTGAAAAAGGTGGTAACAAATTCAGTCGTGTCAGTTGTTTAATTCACACACAACATTTGGTTGCAAAAGAACATTAATCATCGCCTTTATTGCTTAATGCATTATGTAATTTCAGCAGTTAATAAGATCAAAGGCAATTCAATCAGTGATAGAATGTTTGGAAAATTTTGTGATTAATACGGCCAAGAGTTCAATCGCTTGCTATTGCACACCAGTTTTTTTTTTTTTTTTTTTTTTTTTTTTTTTTTTTTTTTTTTTTTTTTTTTTTTTTTTTTTTAAGGATACGTGTCTAAAAAGATTTATGACCTCTTCGGATTGATTTGGATCAAAGCTAGGACCACTGTTTCTGCGTTAGTGTCAAAACTTACCTACTAAAAACAAAAGATGAGTCGAAGACAATTCTATCAGTTTCCGAATCATTCCCCTTTGGAAACAGATGTTGAGAAATTCTTGTAATTTCCCAGCATTTAAAGTAGGGTTTACACATAGATTTCAAGATGTACTCAAAAATTCCATTCCAGATTAAGTTCTAGAACCTTTTTCAAACCTAAAAACAGCAGAATTACCTGTGCAGAAGGTGTTAATATAATTGTCAACATGTGAAGAATATAAATTAAGAAATAAATTATAAGAACTTGGGCTGAGAAGGGAAATTTCGGTATTATATCCGGCTAAATGGGTTTAATCAAAGAAGTTCATTCCATTCCCGACATTTTTAGCCGAAAGAGGATTTAACGTAGTTAGTAATTTATCAACAACGAAAAGAACCAGATTTTGAATAGGTAAACGCGGTTTTTTAAGACTACTGATGACAAATATGGCACCAAATATCCAAAAATTAGTGTTACTACATCAAGTTCAGCTCTCACTAATAACATTACAAGTATAATCAATGTTTTTAAGAATGTATGTTTGTTAATCAAACTTTCAGTAGTGTAACAATATTGTTATTAAACTTAACTTAGTCCACAACCCGAAGGTTGGTTGGATCCTCCCGAAGGAGGCATACTAAGCCATTGTGTCAGAGGTAGAACGGCCAGTTCCTTTCCTCTGGGACCTACAGTTTAACGTGGAATCCGAACCACGGAGCGTCCTGGCATAGCTCATATGATTAAACACAGCTCTCAAAATTCCTGCGCCTGCCAGGATTCGAACCTTGGACCGGAGCAGCGAATGTTTTGAAAGCAAGCGCCTTAAACACTGAGCTTCCAGGACGCTATTACTGTTATTATCTTTCAATAAAGTAATTTTAAATATCTCTCCTTGTTTTTGAATATAAAATAATTTTTCACCTAAGAAGTGTGTCATTAAATCACTGTTGTAAAAACTGGACTACGATCCAAAAGTGTTGGAAAACTGTGGGTTACATTGTTGATTGCAAGAAAGAGAATCATTATGGTTTCTTTTTCTATAAATGCACGATAGCATTTTTAAAGAGGCGGTGGTAGTACAAGAAAGATTTTTTTTTATTTTAGGTTACGCCTCATTGGCGTCGAGGCCATTAGAGGCGGTAAAGGAGTAGGGGCCAGGAACGGGAAGGAATTTCGACACGACCTTTTAATGGAACAATCCTGAAATTTACCTGGAGTGAATTGAGAGACCATGGAAAACCGAAATCTGGATAGGTGGAGGGAGATCCGAAACTGCGTCCTCCTGAAAGCAAGGCCAGACCGTTACCGCTCACTCACCACGCTCGGTAATGATATAGGGAAACTAATGGAAATCCTAAATCTGGATGATCGGACGGGTTTTCGAACAGGCGTCCTCCTGAGTTTAATGTGATCGACCCATTTCAGATGTGGGTTTGGCGTTATAAGTTCAATGATGGTCCTAATCATATGATAACTTTACAATTTAGGTGTCACGAGTTGAAAAAATCACACCCTCACATAATAGTCCAACATACGGCTGCATGATTTCTTTGTACATCTATTATTTGATTGAAATCTAATTTTTAACGTATGATTAACAGTAAAAGAATACGATTCTGCCGGGTTGGCTGTCAAAAAATGTAATTTTTTAGTTAAATTGAATAAAAAATCATTCACTTGTTTTTTAAATTAATTGTAATTAATTTCAAAGGGGACATACATAAATTACGTGAGGTGTTTTTACGGATTTCCGGACCCCCCCTCCTCCTTCCAAAGCCGGTTACACAAACACTTTTCGACGAAATACCCCCCTCCCCCCCAAAAAAATCGGCCTTCGCCTTTTTGTAGACTTTTTTTTTAGCTCTACAGTCTAACAAAAATTTACAAAACCTCACGTGAGTTTTCCGTTGACCCACCTCCCTTCACCTTGGTGAGATTTCGCCGGACCCCCCCCCCCCCCCTCCCATATTTCACCTCACGTAATTTATGGGCGCCCCCAAAGAGAAAGTTTGGGTTGGCTATGTAAAAGTGGCCGCAAGTAGGGATTACCAGCTCTAAAGATGGGCGGTGTGGTGCGCTAAATCCTCTCCCTCTTACATATCTTTAACAGCTGGCAGCTGCCCTACATGTGAGTTTTTTACATAGGCAACCCAAACTTTCTATGTTTTTACATGTCTTTCTTTGAAATGAATTATAATTAATTTAAAAAAAAAATGAACGAAATTTATTGATTTTTTTTAAAATTTAATTTAAAATATTTGTGGCCATATTTTGATAGGCAACCCGGCAGAATAGTATTCTGCTACTAACAATCATACATAAAAATTGTAGAAACCATGCAGCCGGATCTCAGGCTATGATTACGACGTGTAGTAGTACTGAGTATATTGTATGGCCTACACCATAATTCATTCTCACAGATACCACTGTGTGCAAACAATATCTGTCGCTGTCAGGGTTAGAGCGATGGGTTAACCTTTTCCTGCCAGCCGTCTGATAGGGCAGACAGAGCGCAGTGTGTGAATGCGTCGGGGGCGTGCGTGGGGCAGCTTGATGAATTGCCCGCTGCCCCACATGTAGCCGGGCTGGCGCAAGAAGGGGCATACCGGCCGCCGCGCCGGAGATTAAACCCTGTAGACTCGCTCTCGGCTCTTACGGAAAAAGAACGGCGGCCACAAGGGGGGAAACGGAGCGGCAGGCAAAACGAGAAAAAAGCCACACCCGCCTCCGGTCGATAATGATTCGAAAGGGCGGCGAGCGATGATAGATGAAGCGCCATAAATGACAGACCGTAAAGATTTATGGCTGGCTGCGATGATGGACCGTTAAGATGGCCGGCTGTCTGTCTGCTGAGATCTCAGTGGCGAACTGCTATCTGGTTCACGAGAACGTCTGACGTCACCAGCAAGTATAACCGTCTGCAAGTCAACATCGGCACGTTCGCTTCAACACCAACTGTTAAACTCAAAACGTCTAGCTCATAATTTTCTGATGAACGTACTGTTATCCAGCTCTTAGCGTAAATAAATGCCACAGTTGCTAACCATTTTTTCTGTTTTCCTCAACAAAGCTTGATAAGTATTTGGTTGTATGAAATTTTTTTATGTGGGATGTGACTTCTCTTGGGCCATACAGCCGGCTCAATTGTGATTTCAGTTCATCCAGTGCTTGTAGTTTCTCCATTGCATGTATTGTTTTTCTAGTAACTACAGACACTACAGGACAGACACCATATGTACACAGACAATACTTAATTTACTCCCATGCCGTCGGCCGGATTCGAACCGGCGACCTTCGGTGCGCGGAGCTAGTACTGTAGCCCCTAGGCTACCAAGGCCGGCGGTTGTATGAAATAATTACTGGAAGAATCAATTTCCACTTATGTTTATTCTTACGTGCGTCTATAACGACATTAGAGAAGAAGATATTAAGTACAAATATAAACAAATATTCCATCGATTAAGCTCACACAATTCCCAGAATTACTGACAAACAAATTTCTCTGCTTTCCATCTCTGCGCGCTTAAATAGACACTTTAGAAACATCCAGAATTATTCAAAAAGTTCCCACCGTTGTTTTTCTAATTTTAACAATACTTTAACAGTTAAATCCATACAAAAACAATCAGAAGTAATACAAAATCATTCACAATCATCACGAAACACACGGAAAATTAAAGATATGTACAAGTATTTACATACAAAATTATCTACATAATCCGTTCAAACCGTCGCTAATTGTTCTCCAAACATCGTAGATCACATCAACACTTACTATTACAAACTTGTAATCAATGTTTCATGCACAATACTGTCCTCGACCATATTAAATAGTATTTGCATAGTTTGTCTCCATAAAACAAGGTTCATTTACACAAATTCTCAATTAATTACACGGAAAATACACAAAACCATGATTAATCAACTCCCAGCTTGCTGTACAGAATTCTTAAAATACATTTTCAAAAAGTTCTGGGTGTGACGGCCGTTATAAGTTCTCTTTCGCAGGACGTATGATACTTCATACATTTTCTGTGGTTAATTCATCTAATATAGTATTAACTTTGAGTTCCGTTTCTACATCTACATTCATACTCTGCAAATCACAAACATTGTGGGTGGCAGAGGGTGCTAAGCACCAATCCTAAACCCGCCCATTCCAATCCCGAATAGTGCGAGGAAAGAAGGAATACATATAAGTATCAGTACGGCATCTTATTTCTCTAATCTTATCCCTCCGGTCATTGCGACCTAAATAGGTTGGCGGAAGAAGTATTTCATTGCACTCGAAATTTAAATTTTTTCGCATATTCTCCAATAAATTCGAACGCAAGCTACGTCGTCTGTCTTCCAAACTACCCCAGCCCAATCTATGTATCAATTCTGTGACGCTTTCATAAGGGCTGTAACAACAAGTCACGAATCTAGCTGCTCTCCTCTGCACCCTCTCAACTGCTAAATATTTTTGTCGATAAATATATTCACATGAAACTCAAAGCGCTGGGGCGCCGCATGTTGGATGGGTGAGGCACAACGGGACCGCGTACCGGCTGTCCTGATTGCAGTTTGTATACTGTTTCCCCCAATCAGCTACGTGAATTCTGCGACGGACTCCCTTCTCCATCTGATAAGCCACACATTTATCCCCTCTGCTCCCCCCCCCCTTTCCTCCAATAGATTAAATACGCCGGGCCCAACAAGATCTTGGTAGTCCATTAATTACGTGAGGTCTTTTCTTAAAATTTAGAACACTTCCCCCTTTGTGAGATCTGGTAGAACCCTCTTCCCCCCAACGTGTGTAGCTCTACGGCCCAGAGCGGCGATCTGAAATAAAAAGTTGACGCGAGATTTTTATGGTTCTCCTTCCCCCTTAGTGAGATTTGCCGGACCACCCACCCTCCTATTTTGAAGTCACGTATTTAATGGACGTCTCCTTACACTTAAGGCAGGAACATTGTTCCTCCTCTCCCCCCTCCCCGCCCATCCCACAGGTAGCCAGAGTAGTAGGGGATAGCCGATTCAAGGAACAGCCAATCAGCGTTCAGGGATCGCATGACGTCACGAAGTGAGCAACCAATCAGCGTTCAAGGTCTTATGACGTCACAAGATGGCCGACCGTTAGTTCTTTGGCCGGCCAAGATGGCGGACCGGCCGACCAAGATGGCGGGGCCGTTAGTTCCTCGACCGGCCGCACAGATGGCGGCATCTCCTGGGGGCGCTGGACCGTTAGTTCTTTGGGCGACTGGTAGATGGCGTTCGGTGAAAGTATTTCCGGCGCGCTCTGCGAAATGTGTACACTGTTTCAACGACTGTTATCTATGTTTGCTTATCCATTAAGCGTGACGAAATGTGTACTCTTCGCGTCGGCTGACTATTTCTGTTCTGGCAAGATGCAAATATTTCAGCACAGTAAAATATTTTCTTCTGTTCTGTGTCGTGAAAAATACTTAAGCGTGAACCATTGCGATTTTTTTTTACTAAAAAATAAAAAAGTCCACATCAACGGATATTACGTGAACAGACATCGGTAGCGTTGGGGCTAGAGTGCCGAAGGTCGCCGGTTCGAGTCCGGCCGCGGTGTTTTTATTGAAAAAGCCGTTCCAACTCGTCAATTTCAAAACGAAAATCAAAATTTTAGTTGCCCGCCTGGGCAGGTTCACCCAAAATTTGTCTTTGATGAGCTGCTATTAACAAATGACTTTTGGCCAAACATTGCCAAGAACTTAGTTCCAGCCACCAGTTATACTGATGGCACATTAAAAAATCAAGTATGTGTGGTGAGCACTGAGGTGTATTGTAAAGACATGCTATCATCTGCCTATCATGTAACACCTTAGTGTGGACGTCGTGTGTCGGGTCCCTTTCCTGCAGTTACTTGTATGTATGTGGTAACTTATGAAATTGTGGTATATGCATGGACATATGTGTGTGTACGTGTTCCTGTATGGTTATGTGTGTAATTATGGTGGTAGAAGTCTACTTAAGATTTTTCCATCAGTGGACACCTATGTAGATGTAATCATTTGGGTATGATGAGCACCGAGGTTTGTGGCAAAGAAATGAAATATTTCGCACATCCTGTAGCTATTCAATCTGGACCTAGGGTGTTCAGTCCTTTTCCTCCAGTTACATGTATGTGTGTGTGGTGATGTATGGTAACTGTGTGTATGCAGGGACATGTGAGTGTGTGTCTTTCTATGTGGTTGTGTGTCTATCCCGATAGGATTCTATTCGACTTTGAGATTTCACAATGACTGGCTACCTATGTGTTGATGTAATTAATTGATAATGTGATAAGTACTGAGGTGTACGGCAAAAACATGTCATCCTTTCCACACACTCTAACGTCAGTCTAATGGTTGTTCGTGTGTGCTTGTGTGTGATGACGTATGGATTAGTGTGTGAGACCTAGTATGAGTATGGGAGTTATGATATTTGTCTGATGACCATGTGCCTACTGATATTCGTTAGTTCTTTGGCCGGCCATCTTGTGACGTCATACGACCTTGAACGCTGATTGGCTGCTCACTTCGTGACGTCGTGCGATCCCTGAACGCTGATTGGCTGTTCCTTGAATCGACTATCCCCTACTACTAGCCAGTGACCCCGTGATCCTCGTAGGCGAATCCAAGGGAAAAAAAAATACGAACGAAACGTCATCAGATGATCTGATCGTCCTTTTCACAATAATTTGATTTTGCGGGATATGCTGAGTTTTTATTTCGGTTGTTGAGCTTTTTTCTGATACACTACAACTATTTACATTTTACTCACACACAGACGCCAAGCGTCATGGAGTACTAGGCCGCCATCTTGATTAAAGCTCTTCAAAATTTCCACTGCCTACTTCACTCGTTGAGAGGACCACTACTCTTCTCTCCACAGCTGCCTCGTGTTTTCAGATTTGATCGCGTGCTCGGTGTTGACGGCATGGTGAACTGAGGCGGATCTGTCGGTGTTGTTTTGTTTATAGTGGCGGATATGTTCTCTAAGTCTACCCGCCACAGTGCGACCCGTATGTCCGCTGTAAACACCGCCACATCTGCAGGAGACTTCATAAACACCCGCGAGCTGGCGTGGGTGTATACGGTCTTTCACCCTGGTTAATGACCGGCCAAGCTTGCAGTGTGCCTCATAAACTGGTTGTATCTCCACCAGCTTCAACAATTTTCCAGTCTGTGACTCACTACTGTACATGTAGAAAAAAAAAGACAAAATTCCGAGATGTAATTTTCTTCTTGGAATTGTATTATCGATAGAATGACGTCCTTCTTTCATGAGTTTAATGGTTCTTAAAACCCTTCTGATGGTTCCCGAAATATTCTTGCTAGGATTTTCGTTTTTTGCACCACACTCTCCAAGTGATGTACTGTCTTCGCTCTTATGCTTAATGATGTCAGTACGTCTGTCTTCGTTGCCGGATATGGTGCACATACCTACTTGCGGTACACGGTGTGTCCAAGCGTCCATAGCCACGGTTATTTTCTTCCAGTTTCATAGTAATTTGATTCTGAGGTGGGCAACGCTTAGTTAGTGTTAGAAGTCACTCCGATTTCCTAAGGAAACATGAATAATAAAGCTATTTTTATTCTACTGTTTGCTCAAACGCTCAATTTTAACACATCTATGATCTAATGACAATTTTACATATTTCTGTGTTATAGCTACACGGTTAAGATACCAACGACATCTGAACGTAAACAAGTGTTTAAATAGCAGACACTCTCGTTGATGACTTTCAGAGAAAGAACTTTTTTATTATTATTTTCATTTTTTTTAAACTTATGGCTTTAAGCCTTGTCGAAGTCGAAGTCATTAGAGGCGGTATGGGACTGGGGACAAGGAACCGGAGGAATTCGGCCATGGCCTTTTGCAAGAGGCATTCCAGCATTCTCCTGGAGTGATTTAGGGAAACTATAGAAAACCCAAATCTGGATTGCCAGACGGTGATTCGAACCTGTGTCCTTCCGAATGCGAAGCCAGAGCGTTAACCGCTCGCCCACCACGTTCGGTGGCGACATAACTCAAAGAACTAATATTCCGTTAGGCACAGTGACCAAGCAGTACACTTGCGACTTGTGTTATTTTTAATTAATGTATGTTGCCTAAGAAATATACAAATCAATATTTACTAGCTAAAAGCACGGCTTTGTGTTGGCTCGCGAAGTTTTGCTATAAGAAATATTATATACAACTAAAGAAATTAATAAATAATCGTAAGAATTTTAATATTTCAACTTCAGGAACTATGATCAAAAACCAAGTAGTTTGTTGACAAAAGATAATTAGGCATATTTGTAATAAGACACAATCCTTAAATATTAAAAAAAAAAAAAATTTATTTAATTTGGTTTTAATCAGATACAAATTTTCTCATTCGAATTTCTTCCTGTTTTCTACATTTTAACATACTTGAAATTTTAATATTGCTAATTTGGTAATAAGATAATCTTCTGTTTAATGCTAGGCTTTCTAAAGTTTTTACTCTCTATAAAGCAATATACGTTAAACCTACAGAAATTTCTTTGTCTCCAGTATCTACTACAACTTTATCCAATGTTAAACCTTGAGCTTTATGAATTGTTATTGTAATTGTTTTCTTGAACAAGTGATATTCCCTCTTTTACAAAATTTAGTTTTGGGTGGAATAGGAACACAACCACTATTTTGATAAGTTAAATGAAAATAATTTTCTAAACGAACCTTATCACTCGTGGCATTTGATCAGGCGGACTTGAATTTCTTTTAATAGAACTCGGCGAAATAAATCGAAAATAAAGAATATTTTTTTTTTTTGATATATCGCTTAGTTCTCAAGATATCGAATCTCAAAATTGACGTGGCTAGGATGAAATGCGGTCTGGACCATATGAAATATTTCGCCATAGCCAAATTTGCTGATGAATTCGTATGTAACTTGACGAGACAAATCAAAGTTAAATAATTTTTATATATATATATATATATATATATCTCGCTTAATTCTCGAGACACTGTATCTCAAAAGTGAGGAGGTTAGGTGAGATCCGGCCTGGACCAGAAAAAACGCACCAATATCACTATATCAACACTGTGTAAATTCACTATAGGTGTTTCATTTTCTTCCTATTGGTTGTTTTTAGGTTCAAATACAGCCTGGGCCAGAAGAAACATCACCAAAAGCACAAGGAACTATACCTGCAACTTATTTCTGGCATGCTATATCTCGAAGTCTCATCGAGTAACATAAAAGCTCATCATCAAAATGTGGCGTAGAATACCCAAATACCCACATTTCTTAACAATAATACAGAATAATTTTTAGTAAAAAAAATTAATATCTTCCTTTCTAAAATTCAGATTCTCTCAATACATCAGTTTGTGGCAACGTTATTTTCGATTAAAGTTTGAAGCGTACCGATTAGGTGGACATTCCTTTTATATTTTATTTTATTTTCATTGTAATCATAAGTCATTATAATTGTATAGGTATTTAAATAACTGATTAAGTGTGGGAGTGGAATTTCTTTATATAATTACAAAACTGTTGCATCTAAATTTACATAAATCACAGATTTATTTACATAGAATATTCAACAACCATAGGTCATATTTAATACAAAAAATTAAATTAATATCTCTCTTTCTGGAGCTTAAGTTCTCAGGTTAATATCGGAATCACAAACTACAATTTTAGTGAACAGTTTATTTGATTATCTTACCGTTGCTGTGAACAGTAGGCTACACTTCAAGTTCAGGGGTAAGTTAGTACATAAATGCCAACAGCGTTTTCAAATTGCGTCCCTCTCAATGGACACACTAAAAGCAAAACTACATTAACACATTTCCAATATCTTGCGCGTTAATTGATTCACTAATTCTTGACCATAAATGTGTCAAACCACGTGCCGTGGTCACGTGACCACATCAGGTGACGCGATCACCTCTGGTTTCTCTCAGCATAAATGGATAGAAATATTAAAAAATATTGCTATTTATTTGTGTTTTCTTTACAAAAATAATTATTGATGGCACATCTACAATTGACTTCGAATCAGTATGTTCAATTTCACGTCTTTAGGTGCAGCAGTTTATTCAAAAAGTGTACCACAAAGTGTGCACAAATAGTCTCCTAGTATAAGAGCTCGCTTCTCTCGCCCTAATAAGCCCCTCTCCTACGAATCACAAACTTCTCGTTTCTTGTTTCGTTTATATTCGAAGGTATAATAGACGGGACACATGTCTTCTAATTGGGTTTCAGTGAATTCTCTATATCTGAAGCGTTAATAAGTAGTTTCTTCCACTGCTAGCACGAAATAGTCGTTTGTTTAAACGAGAGTACGATCAGGATAAAAAAAAAAACGGTGTCGCACGCTAAATCAAATATTGCGCGCGGATTTTCGTTTTGGAATTTCTCCTCGTTTAATGCTCGCAGCGCCTGGCAAACAGAGCTGTCGCCAAGCGCTACAAACTGTTTGCTTTCCGACGGACAAAATAAAATATGGAGGCACGCACACGGCGCCAGGGGGCGCCCCACACTGAAGCGTGTAAATTTAGCGTGAGAAACTTGATTTGCAAGTTCTCTGCATTTCCTGCTCGCAGTCGAAAGCTTGGCGCGCCAAATACCTAATCAGCAGCGACGAGCAGGTGTTTGCAGCTTATAACAGCCTCAGACCAGCCCTTGCATGAGATGTTATTCAAAGAATTATTTATAGGAACCTGGTAGTTGATTGACAGTGGATTTGTATATTTTTGTTATTATTAATTGTGAATTTGTGTACATTTGTCATGCAGACGAAAATTGTATTATGGAGAGAAACTGTGTTAATGCTATGTTATGTAAGAATCTTGAGTTAAAAGTTTGTAAGTGTTAATGTGAACTACGATGTTTGGAGGACAATTTGCGACGGTTTGGACTGGTTTATGTTGATAATTTTGTGTGTAAATGAATGTATACCGTATTAACTTTTATTTCAAGACTAGTGTAAGCCCGTGACCGTTTTTTTGCGTATCGTCACGGGTCTAGAATAGTTCCAGTTTTTAGGATGAAAGATTATGACAGGCTGACCTGATTTGACCAAACTTGACCTGTATTTCACCTTTAAAGTGAATAAAATCTCTTGAGCTTGAAGAATTCATAAGCATTAAATACGAAAAGGGGTGACAGCGCAATCGTATAATTGTTTCGAAGGTCATAAACTCGAACTTGCTTAAATACAAACTTGACTTCTATTTGACCCTAAAAGTTATCTCTGCCAAAAAAAAAAAAACCTTTAAAAAAAATCCCGTTTGCTTCAAAAGCATCTCATAATATAATCTTTGGTCATTGTATCTGTAATGGCCGGAGAACTTAATACGCATTCCATATTATTTAACAGTTGAGCAACTCCGAAGAAATTAATTTCTAGAATGGTCGATTCGGTAACATATTTGGTCTGACGTTCACTTAAAATAACCTAATAACTCACATACAGCGAACATGAATAAAAACCAAAACGAAAGTGGTCAGTAAAATGCCTAAAAAGCAAATAAACCGTAATGCACAAACAAACTTTGGTCAGTGAAGTTAGTGAAAGTTTTAATGAAATTGAAGTTTATCCTAAGCCGGAATCACAATTGGCATTCGATGTTACAGCAGGACCATGAGTAATTTAATTTTAAGTTTTTTTTAAGTTGCTTTCATTAGCAACAAGTCACTCAAAAGTACATCCACGTTTTTTCAGCCGCAAAATTCATCAATATTTTTTTTAACAATGAAACGCTACGAAAAGCAAACTTAATGAATGTATTATGGCAATTAATTTAGTAGCTGCTGCTTAGCTATTAAATTGTGGACATAACCACGAATTTCTACTAATGGTATCGCTGGTCGTTGTTTTGCGAGCGAAGGCTGACACGTGACACCGTTCTCCAGCCAATAGCTATCGAGGAGAGTGAATTAGTGAGCTTAGGAAATTATACAGTAGATGTTTTCTATTGACTGTGATTGATTTTGTAAAATTTGTAATTATTTTTGCATGGATTTAATTGTTAAATTATTCTTAGAATTCAAGAAACGTAGGTCGGAACTATCTGAATTATTTTGGATCTTTCTGTGGCGTCTAGGCTATATAAAAACAAGCGGCAGAGATGGGTTAGTTAGTTGAGCAGTTAGGGGCAAGTTAGTTGAAAGTTGAACAGAGAGAGTTGTCAGTCAGTAGCTTTGGAAGTGTGTGAGTTGAGTCTCCGGAACATTTGTATATGTTTTTACTTAATATCTTTGGGTCGAGACTATGCCTTGTTGTGCAATGTTGTTATAGAGCGCAAGGAATAGTGAACATAAATGGAAAGTGTTTCGTCGGAGTTGTTATGTTATGCAACCAAATGTTTATCGTGGTCTTCGCTAAAGGAACAGAAAAAAAGGTAATTAACGATATGTTTATCAAGCTCTCCTTCGTCTATTTCGTTTTACTACAGATTTCAGATTAAAAGGATTTTCGGAATTTAACATTCCTTACTATCTACCCTATATTTTTCATAACAATAATATTTGCTATACGATAACCATTAAAACAACTGTTATTCAAATTAATTTTCTGCAGTTGCTTCCTTATTCATTAAGTAATGTTAAAGCAACATTTGGTTTTATTTATTAAATGCCGTAAACATAATACTAGAAACGAATTAAGAGTTTTACATTGATATCAGCATATTTCGAAGTTGGTTGCTCTCTCGAAACTATAAACGTTCTTTCTTCAGATACATGTGTGTGTATCATTCTTCAAATCAAACTTGATGTACATTGTTAGCAACAGAAGAAAGATTCGTCTGATAGATGGAGCGCTCAAATTTATCTGTAGGCCTATAAAACAAGTGGGACGTGAATTGCGAGAAAAGAAGAACACTCGACTACCAAACCTTCTGGTACCAATGTAAAAAATCGGGTTGTAGATTGCTACCTTGACGAATGGTGGAGCACAAACGATATTAAAAAAAAAAAAAAAAAAAAAAAAACAACAATTCCACTGGTGATGCTCAACCTTTAGGAAAGTTGTACGTGGTAATAACACGAATGATTTCAGTATTCGAATTAGGTGCAGATATTAATCAGTGGGGTTACGACGAGGCTTAACCAATAATAATGAAGTGACTAAACAAAAATGAAAAATGTGACAGAAGTTTGTTTGATTGAGAACATAGTATATTACTGTACTAAAAATATCTGCATAAATAATGTCAGTTGATGAAATACATTTAACAGACTTTGTGACCTATGGAACAGGTAACTATCATACACGTACTTATTATATATATAAATCGTTTTAAATTATGAAATTATTAGTCCCCTAAGAGTAATAACTTCACGCCTCGTGGAGGTCATTATAGGCAGCATAAGTCTGGGGGCAAAAACTAGAAGGGATTAATTAGGCCATGGCCTTTTTGAAGGAACAATCCTTGAGTGATTTCTGGAAACTGTGGAAAACCAAAATCTGAATGGCCGAACGGGGATTAGAACACTTGCTATTCCGAATACGAGCCCACAACCATCCCGCTCACCCTCAACACTGGGTAATTTCGTCAATGTGAATCTTCAGTGATGAACTGTTGACTCTTCGGCTTGTTGGAAGTAACCTATACTAATATGGGGGAGAGGAGAATGAATGAGCTTAATTGTGAAATCTCTGAAACGTGTAAATTGTGTTTCGTATGGTAGGTATTTTTATTTGTGAAATGTGCAGTTCCGTCCTAACATTACGGGATACTGCTCAAAAACAGTACTCAGAACGGCAGGTCCACGGCGGTCAGGATTCGAACCCTGGCTCAATGTACTGTACCCTCCGCTACAGGGTGGTGGTGACTTACATAAGTGAACAGTAGGGATGTAACAGATATCCGCATCCGCAAGTGCGGAACTTTCGTATGAAATCATACATCCTACATCCACTTTCGCATCCGCATGAGCAATATTTATTGTAGATGTGTAACAGATATTTTGTTTTCATTGCAATATATATTATTCTTTTCTCTTTAGAAGAGATTCTCTCCATCATCGCTTAATTAACAACAACGTGTTTTTTTTTTTTTTTTTTTTTTTTTTTTTTTTACGATCTTGCAATAAAAGTAACAACCCTACGATGTTATTATCTAAGCGAAGAATTTACAAGCTTTAACTTGCATGTAAGTAAAGCGGCCTATTCACGGTCCAACTTATAGGACATCCATGTAAAACTACTATAGGATGCGCTCACCCATTCACGATGCTAAAAGGGATACAACAAAATGATCCAAGCAATCCTATCGACTCGTACTTTCTCGTGGCACACTATGTGTCCTTATCGCACACTCGTAGGATGTTTCCTCCAATCATGATCCAACGCCATAGCTTGTTGGATGGCAGTTGTCTGGGAGTCCAACAACATTCACCACGTCCTATGTACGTGTAGTCCTGTAACGCCTTTCACGGCCCATCAGAACTCCTTTATCGGAAAACTCGGATCGTCGTAGGTCCTGCAAGTTGGACTGTGAAAGGGCGGAGATGTGTGGGGGCGTCGCCTTGTGCTTGATGGTTGAATTAGTTGAGCCGCAAACTCAAGATTGTTATTTAGACGCGTGCGTGGTTATGTAAATAATTTAATTCACTTGTGAAATCATCCCACGTTTTTTGTTATTGAAAGATGAGGCAAAAATAAATAAAAAAGGGCAGTATTATATGGAAATAGACTTTACTTATGAAAAAAACGTTGAATTTGCCATAAAAATATGTTTATTTTGATTTTAAATTTATTTTTGATCATCATTATCATCTTCAATAGTTTCCAGCCTCTGGCCGGGTCTGCTTCAAGCACAAGCCTCTCCATTTCCTTCTTTCTTCCCACCACCTCTCTGTCACCACCTTGTTTCAGTCCTCTCCTCTCTTCCGTACACACTCCTCTAAGCCATCCATCTCTTAGTCTTCCTCTGGGTCGTTTACCATGCATCTTAATTTCGTGGATTTTTCTTGGGATTCTCTGAACCTCCATTTTCTTTACATGTCCATACCATCTCAGTCTGGTTTTCTCTAACCTTTACTGTAGGGATTCCTTTTTTATGATACATCTAATCACTTCATTCCTTATCCTGTCCATTTTAGTAACTCCCATTCTACCTCTTAAAACTTCATTTCGCTTGCTTATACTCTGCTGATGTGCCGCTTCTTCATTGTGCGTGTTTCAGCAGCATATGTCAAGATAGGCACACAGTATGTGTGATAAATTACTCTCTTCTCAGTGGCACATCCTTATTTCATATCAGACTTCTAATGTTCCTTAGAAACGCCTCTGCTTGTCTTCCTCTTTCACTTATGTCGCCATAATTTCCTCCACATTCCTCTAATACACTCCCGAAGTACTTGAACCTGCTTATCTACTTTAGTTGTTCACCTGCCAGTACAATTCCCTGGGTTATCCTATTATTCTTTCTGGTTGTTACCATGTACTCACATTTCTTTACATTAAATTTCAGGCCATATTCCTCCACACTGTCTGTCCATACATCCGATTGCGGCTGCACTTCCTCTTCATCACCTCCCCAGATCATCAGATCGTCCGCAAAAGTCATCACCTTCATGTTTTCCTCTCCCAACCTCACTGCCACCTTCTGCATTATATCATCCATTATTACAATAAGTATTAGTGAGGGGGCACTTCCTTGTTTTAGTCAATTCCTTTGTTTCAACCTACCTATTCTTCCTTCCCAAAAATAATTTTTTAATTTATTTTTCCACCTCCGCATCAGCATCTGCATCCGCAAACATGACCTCCGTTACAAGCCTAGCGAGCAGTCACACCGACTGGGCAGGAATAGATTATTGAATTACAGTTGTTTATAACCGAAACATAATGAAAGTGGGAATTGTCAGCACAAGTAGAGGTGCGTGGCTTGATTCTTAAAGTGCTGCTCCCTTGATGGAAGGTCAGTTCGATCCCTGATTGCTGGGGAGTGCACAAGGTGTAGGAAGATTCACAGCCATCTGAACTGTTTTAATTTTTCTTCCAGTGTATACGTATTTAGGTTTCAACTGCAACAATAAAAAAAACATAAAACGATCACAACTGATAATTGAAACCGCTTATGCCCCGGACCGAACTCAAAAGGGCGACCTTCGGATCGTGAGGCCAGTGTACTAGATTCTGCGGTACCAGGGCCTGTAAAGGTTGCAACAATGCAATCTAGGCTGGCGCTCAACACGTGGTAGTATATTTACCGCTATACTGTGACGGTCCGACCGTCTCTGTGCTTAAAGAGCAATGATAATAATGAAAATTTAATATTTTATATTCACATTAATTTTAATATTAGATCAATTCTTCTTACATTGATGTTTCATAAGCATCTCATTTTTGCGGGGAATGGGTCAAATTTGCTCTGAACAAAAGATTCACAAACATAACTAGACATTTATTTTCACATATGAAACTTGATGAATTTAATTATAAAAATTTGACATTCACCTTCCTTTTTTTTACAATTATCAAAAATCACAACATTTGATACCATGGGTGCCACCCTACATGAGACTTATGTTTACACGCTGTTGACTCAAGACAAATTGTCCGACTAGCTCATTATAAACAATTTTACTGGACATGAGAACTTCTTATCTGGTGAATCGCTTCACCCAGGAACGTTCACTGGAGTCTTGATTCCTAAACAATTAAGTGGTAATGTTATATTCACCTTCTCAATTGCATGATGTTGTGTAGATGCACTAAACCAGCATCCTTAGTCGATCATGAGGTCCAACCGCGGCGCCAAGCAACCATAAACTTAGTTAAACTTTAAGTTTAACCACTGCACTATTTCCCGCTGAAAAAACCACTTATACTCATAACTTTACACAGCTTCTTGGTCTGCATCCACAGAGAGGTGGCACAGAGGTGTTGCTTGTCCCGCCACCTATGGCTCACTCTCCCTTCTTCCGGCGACCGACGCAACCTTTGTCTCTTTTGGCGGGCGAAATTCCATCGGCCAATTAGGAGTCTAAGCCGCTGGTCAACCCCCACCGTTCGCCATGAAAAGAAAGAACACACCTCAATATTCTGCCAATAGGTGGCATACCCTGTCTCATCCAGCCACTCTTGCCATTCACAACAACTATCATGTCAGAACTACACTGGTACACTAGACAAAATATTCTGGAGTATAATACGTAGTAATGCAAATAAAAAAAGTAATTTCTGTAAACGAATATGCTCTCGTAGCCTCCGTGCCCCACCCCAATAATCTGATGGCTGTTGGGCCCCTCCCAGTGACTCCACTGTCCCGACAGATCAGCTCGCTGGCTGGTAGAGTTCAGGAGGAATCACCGGCAACACCCTGAAGCCAGCTTCCATCCCGAGACGGGTAGCGGAGGAACAGACGAGAACCAGTTTATTCATTGACGCTAGATGTCTTTGTTGGCCCGACCTGGGACGTATAATATCGTAAGCGAGAGGTAACGTAAAACTGATAAAAGTGTAATAAGATAGCAATCAGCATAATTGAAAGAAAGCACAGATATTAGTCTCCATGCCAGTGCCAAGAAAAATATTATTACCATCTGAATATTAGGTTGAAGCTTTAATCCTGAAACAAATCGATAAATATTATTAAAATTAAATTTTCTAACTCTACTGTATTCTACAGCAAAGCACGAAATACACACACCCGCCAAGTTTTCATCCAGAACGAAATTGCAGTGAAAAATTACGGCATAGCCAAGTAGCAATAAACTCAATAAATTATCAGAAAATTGTGACACTGATTAGTATATTTATATCGGGTAACACGAAAATAACTTTTTCTCTTTTATAGGTTTAGTTTAAATTTCGTTCAAAATGTTTTGTTGATCATTCATATTCTTCATGTAAGTCATTTTCTTTTCAAGATGTTAACTAAAAGCAAAGAATTTTCAATGTGAAGATCGTGTTAAGTTCTATATTGATGGAATAGGAAGATCATTTCGAATCTAATTCTCTATCGCTTAGGACCGTTTATGATATAACATACAAATTTCTTAATACAACTAGTAGTGAACGTTATGAAACAGCAAGGACCGAGGTAAATAAACTCTTTGTGTATTTGGCTGTGACAAATAATCTAAAGAAGTCTACAATACAAGTGACCATAGTGAAGTTTTAAGAAATTTCACGTCAGTCTTGCGACCTGGTGACAGAATGTTTCAATTTGGCGCGCATTCCACCTCTATTGTGGCTGGACCTAGAGTTTAACGTGGCATCTGTCCTAGCGTATCTCATACGATAGAGCAGTGCTCTTAAAACATACCGGCTCCTCTGGAATTTGAACCATTACTAGAAATTTAACAAGTACCTTATCCTCAGAGCTAAATCAACGTGAACATTGCCAGTAGACGAAAGAAAAACTGAACCCTGTCAAAAGTAGCTCTGTTTGTTATTATTATTATTATTTTTAACGAAAGCCTTTGAGGATGGTGATGAAACTTTTTCACCAAATGTTGTTAATTGGCAGAGTGCAAAAGAACTTTTTCTTACTTACGTTCATAATTTATTATCAATTAAAATTACATATCTTGTAATGAATGTGGATAAATTAAAATGAGTTTGCAATTCAATTAGTCTGTTCACAATGATCTGGTAATAACATTAAAATTACTTTCCTGACATTTGAGGCTACAAACATTTAAATGATTCAGTATCTGACACAGTTATTACAATTTCAGTGATCTCAAGGTTCGTTAAAGCGCAACTTGTTTTTACCGTCAATGTTCGTGACCGATGCAAGGTCAGAGCACAGTTCTCGTAGCGGTTTCTAGAGCAGTGGTTCCCAAATGGTGGTCCACGGAACCCTGGAACCCTGGGGAGTTCCGTCGTATTCCGTCCGAGAATTAAATAAAATGTTCGTTGAAAAGAGACATAACGGCGCCGTGAGAACGATATCATGGTTCTGCTTCCGTTTGTGACGCCTTACCGATGCGAGACTAGTTTTTCAGCTTACACTTATAAAAATCGGGATCCGCCAAAAAATATATGATCAATTGGGTTTCCGTGGCCAAAAAAAATAATAATTGTGAAACGCTGCTCTAGAGGCACTGTTCCCTACACTAACCCATGGTCACCCCCAACAGCTAATCGCTATGTTGAAGTCGTTCCAATCTGGCTCCAGCCATCAGTGAAAGATCAACTCAACGTCTCTCTTTCTCTCCGCAAATAAACTCGAAAGCAAAGTGGTGGATCGATTCTTACACCAATCTTGAGAATTGGTGCCATTTCTCTGCGTTTTCGTTGGATAGACATGACATGGAACAAATTTAAATAAATTTCTGTACTGTTTCTGTAAAAAATTCAAAAACACAAGAATCGCCACTTCCCTCCAAAATCTAGCGATTCCTTGTGAAGAGGTATTTGAGGTCCATTAAAACGATTACTCAAGTCTAACAATACCTAAGAAAAACTTCTTGGAGGCCCTAATCGAGTTAATAGAGGAGATCACCAGATGTTTCGTCAAAGTGCTGGTGACTGGATCGGTTTATTGTCTCTGTTTATTTAACGTGTTGCTCAGCGTTAAGTCCCAAGCCGTTCCATGTGCTGCTACGCCCCAATTACTATCTGCACTAACCCACCTGACCCTAAAAAATCATTACGATAGTTACACAGAAAAAAATGGACGATATCAAAGATGTATAATACATGGAGCATAAGTTTTTTCAAGATGAACAGAAAGGCGTAAAGATTGGGAGTTATGGACACGGAACAAACGAAATTCTTCATAAAAATCATTAGACCAATCATTCTCACCAGATGAAATGTTGTAAACATACCAGTTACAGTTTTCTAAAGGATATATCGTTTAAACATATTATTTAACATCTGTTTCTCGTTAACTCATTGAAATAACGTTTATCATCCGTTACACATTGAACATTAAAACTTGTCATAAATAAATTTGTAAGTTGTAAAATCTAAGTTTGTCATTAACCCGAAGGTTGTTTGGACCCTCATAAACAAGGTATTGGCGGTAGGGTGGCAAGTTAATTCCCTCCTTCCCCGGTAATTCTACAGGGTAAAGGGGCAATAGTGGAATCCAAATCACGGAAGAGTTCTGGCATACTTCACCTACACAAAGCAAGCTTTGTCATAGATGACGTTTAGATTAAGGGTCTATGAGAATCCCTGCCAACACTGGGATTCCAACCGGCGACCTATAGCTTTCCTGTGAGATGCCTTAATATTATCCAATATCTTGTACTTGTAAGAAGTAAATGATATCCTCTTAAATAATGATAACGCATTGGTCCTAGTCGAATATTTATCTCAGGTATTACTCATATTATTTGTAGACTTCACCATCCAACAACGAAATAACATTATCAATTACTGCTATATAGTCAGAAAATTAAAAGAAAATTCCGTAAGCAAGAAGAGTTAATGCTCGTGTAACTTGTAAATCTGTTATAAACAATCGAGAACTGTTAATTAATGGATGGAAGATTGATAGAAAAATTAGTGTTATAAATTTCCTGTGAAAGCTTGAAAATAATCTCCTAAATTAACTTAAACTCTTCAAAAAAAAAAAAAAAAAAAAAATAGATGTTAGCAGTAATCAAATCCGTCAACGTCTTATGAATCTTGACCTAACACTAAGATCTATAGCCTTCCGAGGACGCCATTAATCACGTTGACGTAGTAAATTAAAAACGCGGAATGCTTGGTACGACTTTCTCATCATCTGAAGTTTTTCGGTACGACTTCGTGGAAATAATTTGCGATCGTAGTTAATAACGAAGAGGAGTATGGCAGAAGGAAGCACAATATAGCATGACAGAACGGTTCAAACTGGTTGATCTGCGAGTTATTATCATTCAGTTCCGACAATATTCGTGATCAGATAACCCACTAACCCATGGAGTAACAGAATCTTTCTTGTAGTAGCATGGTATTCGAGAAACTATGGCTTCCAAGTCGCTCTCTTTTTCGTTCGTTTCACTTTAAAGAAACCTACTCGAAACGATTTATTTTGTAGCTGTTTAATCTCCATTACCACTGCCCAACACATTCAGTTGTTAAACTCTACGAACTGACATTGTATTTATGTGATTATTGTTGGTCAATTCTTCCACAGTTGCTTGTTACAGTTATGATTATTGCTTTTTTATTTGTTTACTTATGGCTTTACGCCTCGTCGACGTCAAGGTTATTAGAGGCGGAATGGGACTTGAGATAAGGAACGGGAAGGAATTAAGCCATGGCCTTTTGAAGGAAGCATCCCAGCATTCGCCTGGAGTGATTTGGGGAAACCATGGAAAACCCAAATCTTGATGCCTGGACGGGGATTCGAACCAACGTCCTCCCGAAAGCGAGACCAGGCCGCTAACCGGTCATCCACTACGTTCGGTATTATTGCTTTTAATAGATACCTCAATGCAACTGCTGCTGGAGTTTATTTATTTCACGGACGCGTTTCGCCTCACGTTGAGGTATGTTCAGCGTTCAATCTTTTTCTGTAATATGTGATTAGTTTTAACTTTTAAACATAATTGTTGTTTTTTTACATAAAACGAAACTATGCTTATATACAGGAAGCATAATGTGACTTATATTTACGTATCAGTTTTTGAATTATCATGCAGACAGATTTGTTTACTTAGGTAAAACATGCTGTCATTCATATAATAACTTACATTTACATTTCCGTTTTGAGGTGTGGTTGTTGGTCACCTGTGGCTTCAACCAGCTTGCTATTTACAATATTGCATTTTGTTACACAATTTGGATACAATTAGTATCTTATGACTCATCCGTAAAGTGATTTTGAATCACAGTTTTTGATGCACGCCATTATCAAACTTCAGTTTTCGAGTGCGCACTTCTGCTATTCAGCTGTTTATTATTTATACATGACTCTTTGTTTGTTTTTGTGCTTTTTTTAAAAAAGAAAAAGAAAGAAGAAGAAGACGGTTTGAAGTGAAGTTCTGTCGGTCGTCCGATTTATGCTGTAAGGCAGAGGAACGAGAGAATCGTACAACTTTCAAAGTAGATAAATCTTTGAGTAATATAGAAAGAGTCATAATTTTCGAGAATGTGAATATAGGGTTGGCATGGGACGAAGAACCAAAGCCGTGGTCTGTATCATATTTTATCATCTGTAATTAGAACAAGCAGTCAGTAACACTGAAGAAAAACTGACATACATAACCATACGATTAAAACTGTCAATGCAGAGTTTAGGAGTTATTGATATCAATGAGGTCTTATGTGACTCAGCTGTGGATTAACAACAAGGAAAGTGTATTGGAATTACTGTAAGATAGATATTAAAACGAAACAGAACTAATAGCATTATAACAAAAATAATACTTCGAAAGAAGTGTCACATCAGGAGGAATACATTCGACTAGAAACATCTTTAGACACTTCCAATAGATGAATATGTAAACCTGTGGAGTAAGGTGTAACTATTCTGTGGCAACAAAGTGATTGTGAAAGATGAAAAATTTAATCAATGAAGGAATATCTCAGACAGCTTCATACGTTGATATGGTGTACTGACAAATAAATACTTTCTGAATTGTTTGAAATATTGTCAAGACTACTCATCGGTGAAACAAAGTAGGGTTCGTTGGTGGTGCATTTCATCACCGTCGAGGTGAAAATCTGATGGAATATTCGGCAACGAGACCGCTCTATGTTATATAACAATAGCATTGCCTCCTCTCAGCATTGTATCAGCTGTGACGAAGCAGTAGCGATTGAGGCATTCAATACGTTTCTGACCACATCTATGGTATGAAACGCGATGTTATAAGCTACAGAGTTCAGTTCGTATCTTCAACCCTGCAGGCAAATAAATTCGGCTGCCTTGACAATGTTTTGACAAAACCATTAATTCTGTGCGGGTTCTAAGTAAACAACGATGGTCTCCATTAATTAGAGCATATGTTTCCAAAGTGGTGGGCGACCTCTCCCAGGGTGGCGTGAAGACATGTCAAGGAAGGCCACCAGTGCGGTCGATACCCTGGCTGTACACCATCGGATGTACCGTGTATCCTCCACAGCCTCTTACAACTGAAAACCTTTATTACAACATCACTACTTACACAGTTTCCTCTGAGACATCATTGTTGTTAATACGTACTGAGAAGTGCAACTCTGAGAACGTAAAATATAGGTAGAGCCCTGTAATTACTCAACGAAGTGCTTCAAGAGCAATCTTTGCAAATACTAAACAATAATACTGCTTTTATGAAATGCTCTCGGGGTAAGTAGCCGAGTTAAGGAAGTGTTGTCACACGATATTTCGGCGATCACATTCACTGTCGCCATCTACTGGTGAAGTGAACCACCAGAAGATGGCGACAGTGATTGTGATCGCCGAAATATCGTGTGACAACACTTCTTTAACTCGGATAGATACCCGAGATCAATTCATAAATTCTCAACGCCGAGAGAAAATTCGTTCTTATGAATAATACTGCCACAAAATTCGATTTTTAAAGGTTGGTAGATCAACGTTTTGGATCAAATACTACAAAGCGAATCCCACGTTGCGATTATTCACCTGGTCCAAGCACTTGTTTTTGAGAAACTGATTTTTCAACCCTTGTCGCAATAATAACAAACTAATGAAACAAACACGATATTGCCAATGATTCAAGCTATACAGTTTCTAATAATGGGAATCATGTGAAAAGAAATGCGAGATCATTCTCCTCATTGATTTATTTTTTATGTGTTACTTCTTTTCAATAAATTTTAAGTTTATAATTTTTTCTTTTATTTCAAATTATTTAAAAAAATTAACTTTAAAATAAAATAAAAAATAAAGATATTCGATTCCATACTTTTTTTAAAAAAATCTTTAGTAGTTTATTTGTTGCCGGGGGAGGCGTTGCAAGAAAATCGTTTGGAACCTTTAATTTGGGATATCAGGCCGCGTATTTGGACCGCTTGAGAACTGCAGCCTGTTGGGCTGGTGGAAGCAGCTGTGTGTGAGACATGTAGGGCAGGCCAGGCTGATAATGGGGTCGGCTCGCGGCAATCAGCGCTGTGCGTTCCTCGGGGACTGCCGGCGGGTGCGCTGTTTAATTACAAGCACGGAGCAGGGCGGGCCACGCGATAAGGAGGCCACGGGCAGCCGCCCTTAACTATGCACGGCCGGGGCCGGCACAGTAATTCGCGGCTCTCGGAAGAAACGCTGGCCGCAGGGGAGGCTTTATGGCCTCCTTATCGGAGGGGGCCAGCCATCTTGGGGCCCGAGTCAGCCCCTTGAGGATTATCGGCTCGCCAGGAGCTCCTTTGCGGACGGGGTCGTAAGGGGAACGGCGCCTAGTAGGTGTGCTACATTTCGATGTGAACTTTCCTGCAACGGCAGAATGTTCTATATTCGTTGCTTCCACAGGCATACCTATGTAGCTTATGTTAAATTCTGCGTGTACTGGTAGACGTGTATACCAGCGGCGCGGGTTTTGATTTGAAGTTCTATATTTGTTTTTTCAGCAACTGCTTTATGATAAAAAAAAAAAAAAAAAAGTTCAGATAACTAGCATCCGATAATTATTCAATCGGCAAATGATATTCTGTTTGGCAGTTTGTAGACATTACTTGAATATGGTAGTGTGGGACCAACATTTTGAGTATCAAATACGGGAGTTGGAGAATGTGCAAAAAACGCTGCTAGATTTGTTTCTGGAAATTACCGCAGAACGCAATCAGTGACTGATATGATAAAAGAGCTGTAATTGGATTCACTGGAAGACAGGAGCAGGGTGAAGAGGGTCATGGGAGTCTATAGGGCGTTTATTGGTGATGAGGCATTGGTGTAAGAATTAAAAGTAATGCATGAAAGGGAAATGATGACCATGACCACAAGCTGGCACTCAATTTCAGGCACAAGGGTGTAGGACGATTGTTTTAGGTAAAGCTATTAGGGATTGGAATAAGTTACCAGGAAAATGATGAATAATTTACCGAAAACGTTGAAAGAATTTAATGTTGAAATTTGTAGAGAGCAAATGTAATTGGGTGCAGAGAAGGAAGAAGATGGATGTGTAGGGAAATTGACATCAGAACGTGCGCTTCATTGCAATTAAATTACCTGATATTCATGGTTGCAAACCAAACACACTGAATAAAATCATAGATTCTACAACACAAATGTTTACCCTCTATTATTTTTTTATTTTTTTTAATTTTTTAAAGGAGCAAGATCCATAAACAAACAGCCTCTTAATATCAGTTTTCTGTTACTGTAAAAAATACTTTCTAATTCTTTTTTATTTTTTTGTTCTATCACTATCGAATAAAATACAATCGTGTAGAGAAATGTGTGACACTAATAAACAAGGCAAATTGCCAACACTGTAATAAAAATGCGTAACTTCATCACAGTAAAAATAAACTATTTCCGCATAAAAAAAATCACAACTCTTTACATTGTCAATTATTGCTTTTCTTCTTTTACTAAATTTCAAATTTAATTGACCTGTCAGCATGCACCCGTGATATATCTGTAGAAAATACATAAGCAAGTAGTGGAACTAATTATGAAGTAATTTGTAAAAAGGAATTATGCTTTAGAAATTATTCCATTTCTTTGTTAAATAATACAGTGAAATTGTATACCAAAGATTGTAAGGAAGTGTGGATTGAAATTCCGTTACGAGTAACGTTCAGATTACCCCCCATTGCTAATGAGTAGAGGTGTTTCCAAATTCGTGTCAAAATGAGACATAATTTATTTTCGTGTTGGTATTGTAAGATATGTACACCGTCAGAAGGTGAGCATTAAATTTTGCGTAAATCGTGGTCAGTGAAATGTAAGTTGTTTCTTGCAGTCGAAAAATTGTAAGTTTATAATATATATATTTAAACAGCAACAGTTTTTACAACTGAATCATTAAATGTCCTCTTTTTCAACCCTTCCAATTTACTACACTTGCAGACATAGATCACATCACCAAAGAAATACAATCTTCCTTTTCGGCTACCATAGAAATTATACCTAATAAAAAGATCTTTCCATACAACCCGTCTATTCCGCCAGAGGCCGTATCACTCATCAAGACCAAACGACGACTCTACAGACAACTCAAACGAGATTCCAACCCCTTACTCCGGACTGAATGGAATCGACTCAACGCGAAAATTCGTAAGACAATCACCCTCCACCGACAACGACAATGGCAACACACCTGTGAGACGCTTGACTACAAGAGTGGGAGTCTGTACTGGAAGAAATTTAATGTTCTGACATGGCAGTACTCTCACTCATCACATCCTTTGACCATCAATGATAAAACTTCCACCTGCGACGACGAAAAAGCCACCATATTCGTGGACGAGCTTCGTGAGGTCTACTCGCCACCGACCGACCCACTGTTCGACGACAACTTCAGACAGACAGTCGAATCATCCATACCCTCAATTCTCACTTCTCCATCGGCACCCACATCATTACAATATGCACTTACAGAAGAAATCACTGATCTGGAAATAAAAACTGCCCTCCTCTCTGGCCGAAACTCGACTCCCGGCCACAACAAAATTACACGATTCATTCTCCGAAAAGCTCCTGAACACGTAATCATACCTCTCTTCCACCAACTTTTCAATGCCTGACTACAATTATCCTACTTCCCATCCCTCTGGTAACAAGCAGAAGTCATTATGATACACAAACCAAACAAACCTCCCTCCTCCCCTTCATCATATCGCCCCATCTCACTCCTACCTGTTCCCGGTAAACTCTTTGAAAAAATCCTCCAAATTCGTATTATCCATTTCACTGAATCCCTAACATTAATCCCTTCGATTCAATCCGGTTTCTGTCCCCATCACTGCACCAATGACCCACTCCTCCGCCTCACATCTGCAATAGTACAATCCCTCAACGCAGGCCATTGCACACTAGCAATATTCTTTGACATTGAACGAGCCTTTGATAGAGTCTGGCAGCCCCGGTCTCATATACAAACTGTACAAACTCGGCTTCCCTCCCCCATTCCTCCAACTCATCCATAGTTTCCTTACCAACCGCACATGTTCCATCAAAGTAGGTAATGCCCATTCACCACCCTTCTCGCCGCATGCGGGTGTCCCGCAAGGTGCTGTGCTCTCTCCTCTCCTGTTCTCCCTATACATCTCCGATATCCCTACTCCTTCACTCACCTCTGAAGCAATAGCACTCTATGCCGATGACATAGCCTACTGGATCTCGCATAAAAACACCACGTATATCAATAGCAAAGCAACCAGATTCCTCAACACCCTCCAATCCTACTTCCAGAAATGGCACATCAAGCCGAATCCGACAAAAACACAGGCAGTGCTCTTACAACACAAATACAAAACCTCCACATTTGCCCAAGCTGAAAATAACATACAAATCAAAATTTGGAACACACCCCTTCGCTTCTGTCCCAGTGCTAAATACCTTGGAGTCCACCTTGACAAAACCCTGAATTTCGGCCAACACATTCACCATCTCACACAAAAACTCTTATCTAGACTAAATCTAATCAAGCTGCTCCGACGAAAGCTGTCTGCCCCCTCCTGCTCAACTCTAATCGACACCTACAAAACCTTCATACGCCCCCTGTTAGAATGCGCCGCCCCAATCACATCCATTATCTCAGCACCCAACTTCAACAAACTGGTCACAAATGAAAGAAGAATTCTACGTAACATCTTAGGCATTCACCCACGCACCCCCTCAGACACCGTTTACCCCTTAGCCAACATCCCTCCTCTTCGAAATAGATTGTTCAAACTCCGGCAAAAGTATGCCAGCCGACTAGTCCTGCATCGCCCTGATCTTCTCCCCTTGCTGGAACGTAAACTACTTCATCACCATCATCCTAAGCAAAAGTATGTGTATCCCCCCCACATTCTTGTTCACTCTATATTAACAGATGACACAATAGACCCACAAACATTAGAAAAACTATCAACAGTAAACATAATGGCTATGCCCGAGCTTTGCAGCCCGTTGGGTGTTCCATGACGAGGCCTAAACAAAACAATAAAAGACTTCAACAGTTCCACAACTCCACACAACCAATAACTGCAACGCCGCAATCAACAATTAACATCAGCGCATCTTCCAATCACACAATAACATAATTACTGTCAAACTATATTCCTCATACCATATCAACAATATTGGCAATGTATGGAATTTAATGTCACCACGCAACCAGCGTCAACACCATCACATGTAGCACTCAAAATAACTCCATTATTGTCTGCTTATATCTACTGTACCATAATATCTACGTAATGTTATTAATGTTCAGTATGTTACCATTAAATTTGTAACATATTATCTGTATAATGTAATTGTTCTGTATGTCACCAAAGGAAATTTATGTACCATGTTTCAATGTAAAATAATAAAAATCAAGGGAGCATCTGGTAAGCCTCTGACTGAAAAGGGCCGACATGTGGCCCTACAACAGCCCGCCCCGCTGGACCTCACCCAGAGGGGAATGAATTATTAAAAAAAAAAAATTAAAGTGGAAAATTTAATATTTTCAAGCAGTAGTCCAAGATCTCATTTCGAGTAATGTTCAACCTATCTTGGGTACTATTGAATCGACAATATTTCATACTAATGTAAGCCCGTGACTTTTTTTTTGCGTATCGTCTTGGGTATAGAATAGTTCCAGTTAGTGCTGCCAATTCTATGGATTTATCCTTAGATCTACGGAATTTTATAAAAAGTTAGGATTTTGTCAAAATATCTACGGATATTTGCTACTTTTTAATGTTTCTTGATTTTTCTTATATTGGAGTATTGTTAAACTTTGAGCGTATAGTGTTAATACATAACAGAATTGTTAATAATTGTGAATCATTTCCTTGCAACCACTCGTGTGAACAAACGATTGAAGTAAAGCTCATATTTTGTTTGATTATAGATTTCATAGCTCTTAAAAGACCGTAATAAAGAACTATGGTAGCACTCTTTATGCATGGTGACACGCTTGTTGGCAGGGATTATAAAGATGTGAACATCCGATACTCAAAGGCTTCGCAGTTTTTAACATTTCCTGTTACAGAAGATATGCTAAATTTAATGTCAACAAAGAGAATGTATGGTCCCTTTTCTTCACTTTCTCATCAATAATTATTGTTTCATTCTTCAGTTAGCGAATCTCCGGATTTTTGTACCCAATCTACTGAAATTTTAGCGGCCATCTACGGATATTCAAAGCCAAGTAGCCGGCAGCACTGGTTCCAGTTTTTAGGGTCAAATATTATAACAGGTTTATCTGATCTGACCAAATATGAACTTGAACTGTGTTTCACCTTTAGGGTGAATAAGATATCTTGAGCTTGAAGACCTCAGGAAGTATTAATAAAGGTAAGATCAGCCTACTGTATAATTGTTTCAAAGGTCGTAGACTCGACCCTGCCAACAAACCTGACGCATATTTAACCCTTAAAGTTCACTCTGCAAAATTTAAAATATTCCTGTTTGCTTCGAAAACATCTCGTTGTTTTTTTATTGAGACTGGGCAAACGCTCGTAATGTAATCATTAGTCATAGTATCTGTAACGGCCAAAGAACTTAACTAATCCTTATAATTTGAGAGTTGAGCAACACTGAAGAAATTAATTGCCAGAATACTCGATTCGGTAACATATTTGGTCTGATATCCACTTGAAGTAACCTAATAAGTCACGTACAGCTAACATGAACAAAGACCATTAATGAAAGTGGTCAGTAAAATACCTAAAAAGCAAGTAAACCGTAACGTATAAATTTTGATTAAGCAATAACATTAGTGAAAGTTTTAATTAAATTGAAATTTATCCGAAGCCGGAATGACAATTGGCAGAAACCACGAGTAATTTAAGTTTTATAGTTTTGTATTTTAGCAACATATTATTTAAAATCAGTTCCACAAAGTTTATCGATATTTTTTAACTATGAAATGATAGGAAAAGCAAGCTTAATAGATGTATTATTGCAATTAATTTAGTAGCAGTTGCTTTGCTGTTAAATTGTGGACATAACCCCGTTGCTGTTGATTTGCGAGCGAAGGCTGACACGTGACACCGTCGTCCAGCCAATAACTATCGAGGTAAGTGGGTGAGCTTAAGAAATTATATAGTAGATCCGTGTCCTGTTACACAGGTATTACTGTTTCCTGCACAAGAAGTTTACTATTTCGATCCTTCATATTCCTACTAGCAAATGCTGTCATGTGGTGACCTTAGTGTTTGACAAATAAGGTAATAATGGCTTTATGTCTTTAATCAAACGACCAAATGTTTAACATGAATGGGTGGACACTGCTACTGCTGAATAGATACTTTGGATCGCGGCAACGAGAAACGACACACGAAAGGCATCCTGGTTGGCAGTGGTTTCAGATAAAGTCCTGTTAAGTAGATAATTTGCTGAAAATTAGAGAGCTTAAAAATAAATCCAATTTGTAAACATTTCGTTCAATGTGAATCATTATATCAATTGCACCTTCTTCTTTCACCCTGCTTAATGTTCTTAATCTTCATTTACAGATTTTAGAGAATTCGATGCGTAAGAATGAAGTTCTAGCTTCGCACTTGATTCTGTCCTGTAATTATGTCAAATTTCTCGCCAGTCGAAATGCAAACGACAACGGAAGGAAGGGAACTGCGATCGGGTTTCTCAGCACTCAAAAACAATCTCCAGAAGCAGCTACACGGGCAGAAGTAATTCTAGTTGGTCATTATTGAAACCAACTAAACTGAGCGGTTCAAAATTTATTAAATCTTCCAAATAATACAAAATGTTGAAAGCCTTGCTATCTGTTGACTTATTTCTGAACTGGCAGATCACGAGGTCATTATTTTAAATCTGAGCTCTGGTTGAAAATCATTGAAAAAGTCCTTACAGCGTCATTCATTTCTAGTAAAGCTACGTTTTTTTTTTTAAATATATCATGTGTGAAATGCAGTGTTAAGCCTTGTGCTTTGTATCAATGACCTTCTAATCCCTTACAGTTCGTGATAGTTTTATACAATGTCAATTGGGGATGCCGTACAAGATGAAATTCTGTCTTCAAATTTAAAACGCAGTTATAGCTATGGATATGATTGACTTTAAAAACGCATAAATGGGAAGAAGTAAAAGACAAGTAAAAGAAACGTTGTAACGCATTGAATTCCGAATCTGGCATATATGTCTGCAGCCATTTTATTCTGTTTTTACCCTAGTAACATGCACGGGGTATTAATACTATTAATTCTGAAGAATAATCACACGAAAACCATATGTTACCTATCCATCTTACAACTTAAAACTCAAAAATAATTACACCAAAAGAATTTGACAATGAACTACTGTTTGCGAAGTACCTCAATCAAACGCGTCGTAAAAATTAAATTTGCAATGTGAATGACTTGCAGGAGAGTAAATAACATTTTAAATTTCCATTCTGCTTTCGTGATGTTAAAATCCTAAATTCGGGATCTTTTGAACAGCACTAAAATCAGTTCTATGTCCCTTCATCGATTCAGTATTTTTTTGTTTCGTTGTTTGCGTACAAGCTCACATTTCGTACTGTTTGCGAGATACCAATTTCTGGTTTAAAGATATAAAATTATGCAAATGGTACAAGTATATCAAAATGGTATCAACTACGAAATGTCAAATAATGTTGAATATAACACTGGAACCTTGGCTTTTGAATCACTTTACGGAGATTTTTGCACTGCGTGTTAAAAAATGTTAATACCAAAGACTGCGAGTGACCAAATCCTGGACTTTTCCTAAATGTACCGATGAAATCCTAAACTCCAAAAAACTAACTAAGTTGCGAAAAAGGCTTAACATGATCGGACTTACATGGTGAAGAATGCTCAAAAGCCTTCGGATCATACAACTCCTGGTACTGCGGGCGTTGTTGTCATTTCTCTCTGTTGGTAAGAGCCAATATAGCGATGGTGTTGCTCTTTGATTTGATTGGATTTATTTAGAGGATGTGACTACAAAAGTATAACAACCCAGTGTAATTGTGAAAGTTACTAAGTTGTAAGGTGGTACTAAGTTGATGTTTCTTATGTGTAACTATATGTCGCCCGAAACCTCTTAACTCGTCGCTTTATCTTTATTATTATTATTTTACGTTGCGTTATGGAATGAAGTAAGATTTTCTACAGCACGGGCTGTTTGACGTAAATTTGAAGTCTACTTATAATCAACAATTTCGAAAATGCAGTGAGAAACTTCCATGAATGAGTTAAACGGCTGATTATGTCGATTATCAATTAAAAAAAGAGCATCGCCGAGCACTATATTACAAAGGACAGTGGAAAGCACTGGTAAATCTAGCAACAGCTTTTACCTACGCTCCTTCTAGCGGGGCCTAATAGCTTTTTAATATTATTGTTACTAAATCAATAATATTTTCCTGATTTCTTAATGACCTAGTACAGAGCTTCTTATGGGCTGCTCAAACCTCGTGTGTAGCAACCATCTAATTTAACCTGGTAAATCTACCAACTACCGGAGACCTACCCGAAGAGTGTTACAGATCAATACACCTTTCCATTCCGAATATTTCATTTTAATTTCGAATAGTATGTCGCCGGTAGTACGTGTCTCTGTATACATATGACTGCAATTAAAGCAGTAATAATTTTAGGACACATTTTTTCCTTAATTAATCAGCTCCACGACGTCACAACCCAGTGTAATTTGCCTTACTTTATACTACTCGTACCACGAGCAACACATCGTCCGGAAACCTATCAAAATTCGGCCAGTAGTTTTCGCGTGAACAGGATTCAGTGGGAAATGGAAATTAATATGCGGAAATTTTTTTATTTGTTTTTTCAACTTCTCGTTAAATCAAACGTACCTTATTTTTCTCATGCGACAATGGGCTGAAGCTCATCAAAATCCGAGCATTAGTTTTTAAGTGAATGGCGTTGAACGAAATAAACAACTAGAGGGTCAGACACTGTCTTCCTTATATCTTAAATTCCCGATATCACATGGTGATTAACCACATCACATTTTACAGCGGCAGTCAAGTGCGAATAACTACTCAAAACACCATGAAATTACATAAACTTGTTTTTACGTGAAACACGGTCAATAAAATGTAAGTGCTTTTCGCAGTCGAAATGTTTTTGCCTTGTTAGATAAATTCACGTATTTACCAAACATCAGAGTGTAGTAATTTCAACATATTTGGTTTCGTTGTTAAGTTCATGTATTTACCAAACATCTGAGTAAAGTAAGTTTAATATACTTCATTTTCGATAATTTAATTACACGCGATTGAAGTGTGAGAGGAATACCGACCACTCCGAATGCTAATGAATCAAGATGTTTTCAAGTTCGTTGTATATAATCGGTATTAATCATTGCTTCCTGCACGTTAATCCCGATCCTTCATATTCCTACCATTTGGTGACCATGTTTGAGAAATAAAGCAACACGTTTATATCTGGATTTATCTCTTTAAGTAAACGACCAAACGTTACTTAAGACAAATGTGTGGTCACTGTTATTAACACTATACATACTTTGATTTGCAATTTGCTGATTATATCTGACAACCACTTGCGCCAAAATAATTCCACGATAAACCTCTGTTTGCGAAGCTCGTATTACCTCAAACAATCCACCATGAAAGTTAAATTTACACCACTTATGACTTATCCCACAGTAAATAACATTGTATATTTCCATTCTCCTTACGTGACTTTAAAACCCAAAACTCAGCATCAAAACCAGGTGTATTTGGCGACACTGATGCGGTGGTTTCCTGTTTGCTTGCCTGCGCACGAGCTCACAATTGGTTCTGAGTGTTAAAAGAAGGTTGGTTTCCGAGACTCTGAGCGACCTAAACCTAGACTCTTCCTAAATGCCCCATTGAAATCCTACGGTCCATGGAATCAGCTGCGTAGCAAACACGGCTTAAACATTGCTGGAAATATGGTTGGACTGCGTGCTGGTGGAATACTCGGTCAGGAATGGTCGCAAGAATCGTTTAGCCTTTGGACCATAGAGTAGCTCGTACAGTGGGTGTAGTTGTCGAGAGCAGAGACAGCGTATAGTGACACATACAACGATGTATTCGTTGTATCTCTATATTTCATGTTCTGTAAAGCGAGGTTCCCCGATGAGTAATTTAGCTATTTGAATCATTTAAGTTGGAAGCATAGGATTTCAATGTTAGCAGTTGGTACTACTGCCTAAGTTGTGGAAAACGCAATAAGGGTACTGGTATGTGTGTGAAGTGATAATGGCCGTAGAACATTATGATTCTCAGTATTAACGCTCCTGAGAGGCGACTGACAGAAAGCAGTTGTACCTTCGTTTCTTGTGATTTTGAAATAAATTGTGTTTAACCAAGAGTTAATATTGTAAAAGCTTGAGAGAAAACTGGCTACGAAATATATATCGCGAATAATATTGAAAGTGGATTTTTTGTTAGATCATTATTTTCAGTGTTTGCCATCAGCGATTGAAGTTTCGTGTTTTACTATTAAATTTCATGTAACGTGGGCTATCGTCAAAGATACCACGGCCAAATGGTTTATCAAAATCTCCGATGGGCCCTCCCTTGCGGTAATATGTTGAGGAGGTTGCATATACCGTAGCTCAGCAAATGTATAAATTGAATGGGTTGAAGATACGGAAACGCTAAGGGTTTAAGTTACACGCATCATACACACCAGTCATTCGGTCACGGCCAGTCAGTGTTACCTCAGCTGTTAACACAATAACACGTCAAGTTCATACCAAAAGGGAACATAATCATCTGTATTCTGTGACAGATAGCATTGAATTATGGGGAAAACAATTCCACACATTGCGCACTGTTCCATTTAGTACTAAGAGCTACAATGAAGCTGCTGTGCTGGGAACCTCGTTACATTTTACTGACCTTTGCCGGATATTCCGAGTACACAGTTCATTGATAGCTCACTCCAGCAGCGCCACAGCGTTTTGTCTGGTAAGAGCAGCGAAATCAAGAGACGAATAACCAAATTCGTTCAGACAAACCATTAATCAAAGTTTAAAGGACGCAGTTTTTTTTTATATTGTAAGCCTAGCCTGCGACGAGCCATAGTATACTGCAGACCAGAGGCTCAAAATTAGTTTGTCTCAAGTACTGCTTCAAGAAAGAGCTCACTGTAGCATACTCCCTTACACCTGAAATAATAAGTAAACAAATGCGTTCATCCCAGCCGAATGCTTCGCAAAGCTACAGTATAACATTAACGTAATTTACACATACACAATTTGTGTTAAAATACAAGGGTCATATTGAAAGTTTTGAGCAACATTTTTTATTTTTAAGCCAAAATAAGTACATCATCTTAATCTACAGACTTTTATTTCACTTTTCAACATAGTCTCCAAATTTTTTAACACTTTTTTTTATCGTTGTGAAAGTTTGAAAATACCCTTAGGGAGCGTGCATAAACCACGTAGCTTCATTTTGGTCTACTGTGAACCCCCCCCCCCCCAACCACCCACATAGCCCTACGTGGCTTTTGCCTTTAACCTCCCCCCCCCCCCCTCCGCCACGTAGCATGTAGCTCTTTTCCCTTTTCATTCCAGAAGACATTTTGTATCTACTGTTTTCTCTTATCAGACTATTGTAAATTACATACGGAGATATAACTGATGGAAATAAATTTTCACATGCTGTTGTGAGTTCTGTTCCTCATTTTAACTTTTGTGCACGGTCCCTTACGACAGAACTTCGTTGCAATAGACCGCAGACACTGACGCACTGTTTGCTGAATATCCTCCACCGTCTCGCAGCTCTTCCTTAACAGAACCGAAAAGGGGGCGTCCATTAATGACGTGAGATAAAATAGAAAAAGGGGGGGAGGTCTGGCGAAATCTCAAGAAACCTCACCAAGAGGCGGGGGGTGTCAAGGGAAATCTCACGTGAGGTTTTGAAATTCCTGTAGCATGGTAGAGCTAAAAAAAATAGACCTAAAAAAAAGGTCTCAAAAAGATGTGTTTGATTAGTAGGGGGGAGAGTCATCACGTGATTTTAGAGGGGACGGGGGTCCGACCAGTTCTCACGAAGTTTCACTAGAGGGGGCGGCGGCGGAATTACGGAAAAACACCTCACGTGATTAATGGACGCCTCCAAATATAGTAGTGGGAGGGTGCCGAGTCGGGACTGTAGGGAGGATGAGGAAGAGATTCCCAATCAAATGTCCTGATGTTCTCCATAGTGGCTTGAGTAGTATGCGGATGCGCATTATTCTGTTGAAGGATGATCTTCTTTATAAACCTATTCTTTGAATATTTTTTTTTCACTGCACTATGTCCTACTGCAAGTCTCGTAGTTCACAGCGATACGTCTCTTCTGTAATAATCCATTCAGCTCTTTCGTTATTGCATTCCGTGCAGGCAGTTCGAGGGCGCCTGCTACGAGGATCTTCTTGGAAACTCGTATTCCCATCTCTGAAATGATTTTTCAGTCTCCTAACACTTTTGTCGCACATACAGACATCTCCATAGCCACGTTGAAGTGTGAAGTGACTTTCAGTAACTGATTTTTCCACTTTGGCAAGGAATTCAATAACAGCTTGTAAGGTATCCCTCGTTCTATTTTTAATATTTGGTTAGAATCCGGTCAAGTTTGGGGTTAACTTTAGTATCCGATACCACACGTAAAATCGAGTTTACAACACTTTACATACACTAAAGTGAATAAATAATCCATAACCAATGTAAATAACACATAAATTGCATTAAATCAACGACATTTTAATAGGAAATAGGTAATCTCATGTAGAAGTAAACTAGATACTGACATGATTTAACGAGTTATTCTGAACCGATTTGAATGAAGGAAATTGCCATAAATAGTAAATATAGTCACTAAATAAACCTTTTATCACGGTTAATAAACTTTATGTTAAAGATAAACAGATAATTTCAATACAGTAATATCTAACCTTAAATTTTGGCACATAACAGACTTTGGTATTTCTGAAGTGATTTTCGTCCAGTAAAGAGTATAAAAGTCTAATAATACACAGGCCTAGAACCATTATAAACATAACTTCACATTTAAATACAGTTTGGCGGGTATTTTAAAGAAATAGACTGGATGTTTGGATAGTAGACTAAAGCAGGATGAAGATATTACATAGTGATGAAATTTGTCCATTTTAAAGTTCTAAAAGTCAACAGAATAATCCCTGAGACAGTTTAGTAGATTAATTAACAGGTTTCTGATAGTTTTCAAGCATTTAATAATAACAGGAAGCCGTTTTGTAGAAATAAAATGACCTATCTACACAAGCGATTTACATAAAAGATTTGAGACATTCGAAGTAGTTTCAGGATATAAAAAGTAGAGGAATACACTGCTAATAATATTGTCTTTCAGTTTTAATAGATTTCGAGTAGTTTCAGTTAGTAAAATATGAAATATTAGTAAAAACCGGTAGCCAGTAAATCGACTAATTTGTTCAACTTTCGTGAATTAATTCTAACACTATTAAACCATTTCAAAAGCGCCAAGAGCATGTAAATACCGATAAACACACATAGTTAATTTTCTAGACACATTTTAAGACATTTTACTAACCTGTTGTATGATAATCCAATCACAAAGTAACTTGCTATAAACACTGCACACATTAAATGCTTCTACACTGATTTTAAACACAGTCACACAGTATAAAGTAGCTAATAAAATAAAACAGCAATAAAGAGAATTAAATTCATCTAAATCTTGTAGTTTCCCACCGTTTAAGTATTTTTAAATATAATCTGAACACGTAAAATAGAACACCCAACTTCAACATTTTATTATTCAAAAGCCTACTTTGATTCCGGGCTAAAAATTAGTTTGTCGTAAAGATCCATTCTTCTAGTTTCATACATATTTATTTCATGCCGTTTGAAGCAATAGAACCGATGTTATAGGTTTTCTAATTTCACTCGACATCAAACACACGTGTAAATAACTAAACATTTTATTGCGTACAAAATATAACAGCTACAAAGACAAGATAAACTTCAAAATACGCAGTTTAATTCAGGCTACACGTTGATAATTTTTCCGGCGTGATAATCCATAAAACCTCAGAGTTATACCATGAAAACTATATAATAATTACAACTGATTGTTAGAAATTACTGGGTTTACCATAACTCAACGGATTTAAACAAAGTTGATATTTTGGGAGAGATCTAAAATTGGGAATAATATTTTAAGCCTAATTTCAAGTTAATAACTAAAGCCAATTTAAAAGAAAAAGATTTCAAGACTTTGACTAACGCGGTAGGTCACTTCACACATCCATATTTGGTAATTTTTCGGAGAGAAGCGGTCTCACGTGACCGAGCCTATATAAGTCAGATAGGAGGTGACGGACTCACTCGGCTCTCGGACTCACTCGGTCGGAACATCTCGTAGTGACAACATGTAACTTCTCGTGTAGTGAATTCAACGGTAGCGGTATGGAGAGAGTGGTGGATGTCGGGAAGTTGTGACGTCATGGTAGGTCAGGCTGGACACGAGTCTATGGATAGGACGCGTTAGTGGCGGCCATTTTTTGAAAGCTGAAACCTTTGTCATTTCGGACTATCAATTTTCAAGCTAGATGTCTAAACGAAACATTGCTGTCCGCCATTTTGTAATATTGCCTGAGGTCACGTGATAGCAACAACGCGTACAAACTGTGATTTACCACCCTGCTGTCAATTAGTTACATTGTTGAAATCTTCATGGTTTATATTGAGTTTCTCAACACTTTTAGTTTGGTCCTCGTATATTTTTGGTGATAGCAATGTTTGTGTAATTTTTTTCGCTTTATGGTTCTGATTACTTTACCCAAGAAATTACCGCGTGTTGTCGCATTGTGGGATTTAATACATTTTTATGTTAATGTTTGAAGAAAGTAACTCTGCTGACGCGATCGCCATTGATTCTGCCATTCAATAAACATTAACGTGTCAAGGAGAATGAGAAAAACGAGAATTAGTTTTAAATTAACAATTGAAAGTTTAATTAATGTTCCAAATCCCTGCCACACCAGTCACGTTCACAAGTTTCATCAGACATTTACACATTTTCGAGGATGCAGAATCCTTAGCCAAAATGGCTCACACAAATAATTCTTTATAACTCTCACACGCATCTAACTTGTATACATAATTATATTCCAGAACGGTGCAGCATCAATAGGCCGGGTCGAAACCTCCTCACACGCATAACGCGCCCGATCAGCACTGCAGGCTCCAGGGAGACTGTTGGGAGGTGGGTTTTACACGCCACATGTCAGTTTCGCGGACGTTCTTTGGGGGCGTCCATTAATTACGTGAGGTGAAGTAGGGGGGAGGGGGTCCGGCGAAATCTCACGTGAGGTTTCAAAATTCTGGTTGGACTGTAGAGCTAAAAAAAAAAAAAATCAACAAATGACGCGAAAGTCGATTTTAGAGGGGTATTTCATCGAAAACTGAGGGGTATAACCGCCTTTGGAAGGTTGACATCTAAAAAAAAGGTCTCAAAAAGTTGCGAGGGCGACCAGATCTCACCAGAGAGGGCGGGGGAGGAGGGTCGGAAATCCGGAAAAACACCTCACATAATTAACAGATGCCCCCTTAACCAATTTCGGAAGCCGACGCGCATCCGGGGTCTTCCTCGGTACTCATACGAACTAGCCGAAAATTTAACTATGAAGATCCACGTGGCGGTATTTCAAATATCATAGCCGGTGTTGTATTAATTTTATCCTTCTCGTAATCGGCTGACTATTGGTGTAGCTATCGGTCTTCGTATTTCTTTTTAGATTACAATCACAGTTGCCAGGGATACACGTCCCGTTTAAACTCGTTCAGTACTTTAATTTCAACACTGCTGGCACAGATGAGGCATAGAAGGCGGTTGCCGTGGAGACGGCATAAGCACACGGCGTCTGCGTGGGTACTCCCGCTGTAGCGTTGCGTAGATGCCTGCACCTGTGCTAGAGCTTTGCAATGTGAACTGTGTGTATCAGTGCCATGGTTCTCTCACTTGGTTCATTTACAAGTCTTCACGGCACTGCGAGCATTCTCTGTCTCGTTAATCTCCTCCTTCTGAGAAAGAAAACATGTTTAAATATAATAAATGCTGAATCAGGAAGCACTGGCTTTATTTGGCAAGAGGCCCCGATTCGAGTCTGGCCTACGGCGTGTGCGGTTTTAATTAGCGAATGTTCTCTGTAGCCCCTGACAATTAAAATTATCTGCAGCTAAAAATACAATAAACATATTTTTCTATCTTCATTTTAATTTTAAAATTTAACTGGAAACTTCTGCAGAAATATTCATTAGTAAGTAGTTAATAATCATAACTTTTTTCAGCGAATTGAACTGAAAATTTTGCCTAAATTTTTTGACAATACAAAAGTTGTTGGGTAGCCCCGGACACAGTAATAAATGGTGGTCTACTCGTGTTTGATTTTACAATAATCATAATAGTAATGGATATCTGAAGAATCAATATAAACATCATCTTCATGGGCCCTGTCTTTGCTTCATAGCATAATCCAGTCTTGTACAGATATTACTTTACGCATGATGCATTCGGTCTGTTTACTTGATTTGCTTCGAAAAGACTTTGAATACTTTTCTGTGTATCCAACGTCTTTATAGCACCTTTACCTTTTTATTTATTCGCTTTGCCCTTTTTGCTGACTTTACTGTTTGCCCGTCTTCTCCACATTTTTTATACGGTGAAGATGTTAAAATCTCGCCCTTTTTGGATTTTCCAAGCAGCGTTACTATACGTTTATTTGAAGAAATCATATTCAATTATCTCCAACAAAATTTTGACACGAGTGATGAAAAACTTCTGCCAGGAACAGAACACAGCCTGTGTGGAACTCATTGGGCGCCCAAGCCTCAGCTCAGTTGCATTTGTTTTTACATTACAGGGTGTCTATTTACAATAAAGTTTCACCGACGCAGCGTGGTTGGTTTGCGAGAACTTTAAATGTCCGGGGTTACCCGCCATCCGGGGCTGCCAGACGTTCCCCCGAATTTTATTACAATAATAATAATGACGATGATTACAAATGTATCCTCTGGAATAAACATTGACGCAGCTGAGATAGGTGGACTGCTGAAAAAACTAAATACCAATAAACAAATATCTGATGACTTTTGTATCTAACATTCAACTAATTGGATAGAGTATATGATACAATAAAGTTTCCTTATATTCAAAAATATTTGTTCTGTTTTAAGACATACAATATTGGTTAATTTGTTAGTAGGGGGAACAGTGGAAGGTAAGAACCGCAAAGGTAAACAAACATTAGAATATATGAAGCACATAATTGAAGACGTAGGTTGTAAGGAGTACGATGAGATGAAGCGCAAGATAGGAAGAGATGGAGGATTGCATCAAACCTATCGAGAGACTGATGACAGCATATATATATATATAGAGAGGGGTCTACTGTGGCTTGGCCACGTATAAGGGAGGACGATCGGTCATCAAGATTTCGAATTTCCAAAATTTCCCATAATCACTCCAAGTTAATCCCCAGATGGTCCTTTTAAAAGGCTCTGACCAAATTCTTTTTTGTTCCCTGTCCCCCGTCCTTTTCTGTCTTTAACGATGTCTGTTCGACGAGGCATCAAGCCGTTAAAAAGGTTAAAAAGTTCGTCCTCACTCGCAAAACCACTTGTGAAAAGCACTTCGGTGAGTTGCACGCGTGACTCTTGTTGCTCAATGGATTCATTTTCTTATTAAGCTTATGGAAGTTATTGATGTGACTGCAAAAGTATAAAAAACAACTGTATTATAAAAAATTTACAATAGGAAAACTTGTAAACACGTATTTACTTTCGTCAATTGTTGGTTTGTTATTGTTATTACACTACTTTGGGCGGCCGCGTAACTCCGGCGGCAGAGCGTCTGACTGCGGCCGGAAGACCGGGGTTCGATCCCCGACGAAGCCGAGGGTCTTTTCTCGACGCTGAACGCCTGCCCAGGCCCACTCAGCCTGCTTTCAGATGAGTACTGTGGAAGAAAGGCAAAGAAAAAGGGCGGGACCGTGTCGCTGGCCACGACACGTCCACTCTAGTGCCTACGGTCAGGAAATACGAAGGCGGATATCCAGCTCCGCTAATCCTACGGCTTTAAAGCTGTGAAAACCCACTGCCTTTATCTTTTTTACCTAGACTACTTTATGTAATGAAATGAAGTCAGGTCATCTACCGCGTGGACGGCATGACGTATTTTTGAAGTCAATTGATAGTTAAGAATTTTGCAATTGCAGCAAGAAATCCAACGCCCAGTAATGAATTATACTACTGAATATGATGAATTTCAGTCAAAATAAAGAGACCACCAACTCCGCCACTGCCGGTTGCAAGCCCGGGGCCTCACTATGCAAGTGGTGAGGAAGGAGGAGTATGAACCTCGTTAAAAAACCAGGGTCCATCTGACTCCGGATGGTAGCACCCTGTTATAGGGTCCCTACCTAGGGTAACTAGGCGAAGAAGGTCAACGGTCTCAAGGGCGGAAGAGGAAGTGCTTCCCAAGAGCTTAGAGGGCGGAAGAACCTAAGGGAATAAACCCCGAAAAAAGATAATATATTGTAACAAGATAACTAGATGGGTCATCTCGTTCAATTTAAATTAATTATTGTTTCATTTAATAAACATAAGAAACGAATGGCTATTCTTTTTTTGAGTTGGAGACAGAAATCCGCGCCTAGCTAAGGGTTGTGTTAGCGTGAGCGACACTCTGACTTAAGCTGGAAGTGTCTGGTAGGTCGAGACAATGAGGGGATTATCTCTGACGCTGATACCGGTGAGAAAGGCTGGACGCTGGGAATTTTGCGGATGGAATCCTTGAATGGGCGTTTGCATGGTATAGTGAGAAAAAGTTATTCCCACGTATCCTCCAGAACAATCCCTACAAAACCCGAAGACGCTTAGCAAATGAGAGGCAATGTATTAGCCAGCATAGAGGGGAAACTTTTGCGAAGCCAATCCGATGTGTTTATTTACTCACGTGATTGGAAATTTACAATTTTTGTGTTTTCCATGATTTTCGCCGAGGAGGTGAGGGGAGACCAGCTCTGAGAGGCGAGAAGAGGTCACTACGTCCAGAACGATCGCTCTGGTCACTGCTAGCCAGAGGAGTATTGATGGTTACATCCTGGAGGCTTGGATGACTGAGTGCCAAGTCCGGTCGATGTTGTCACTTGTGCTGGTTGACGTGACAAGTGCCTAGCATTGCCTGAATTGGTGCGCTGTTCAGAGACGGTAGCGCTCTTGTTGCGACGCTTCGTGCAGCCAGACAGACACGGTAATTATACCTCCAGAAACAGTGTGTACTCAGACGAATCATTGAGACAGCCCTTTAAAGGCATGATGATTGTGAGTTATTATGCCACCGGACTTTAATTCCTGAGCTATTTGTGTCTAAAAGCCGAGTGCTTTTTGGTTTTCTTTATCCAGTTTGAATTAAAGACTGATTTCCATATTTGGAAACTTTCAGTAACTATTATTTGTTGGAACAAATCAACTCCCTGGCGCCCTGTAAAACCCAGTCAAATCTGACGTTTTCATTGTAATACAAGAATCGCTCTCAATGTGCATAAGAGAGGTTTTTTTTTTTTTTTTTTTTTTTTTGCTTCAATTGCATATGGAATTTGTAACTCTTTGTAATGTACATGTATTGCAATTTCTTAGCTTCAAATAACAATAATTGTTTGTTTGCTATTTCGCATCTGTAAGACGAGGTATTGCATTGAATTATATTTTGCACGGACAGATGTTTAAGATTAATGATAAATATACCTCTGTCTGTAAGCATTCATGAGTACAAAATAAACCATAATTTTAGGATCTTTTCAAATACTAATAACAGAAGTAATGGTTTCACCTCTGTTTCCTAAAATTAATATATGTGCTTTGCACAAGGTAGTGGACGGTGGCGATTCAAATCATGCAAGGTAAGCAATTAATCTGCCCCCACCGACAATCCACTACAATATTAAACCCAGGTGCGTCTGCACTCGCATCGGGCAGCTCCCTAGTCGGCGTCTGCTTCCACGTTGAACGGCTGCTGATATAATCTCCAGGTCATAAAAACTTGGTTTTACTCTCGGATGGAGCTTAACTCTATCTCACCAACCAAGCTTCACGCAACTATCATGATGGCAAAACATACGGAAAATACTACCCCAGCCGATCTAGTCTGGGGCCAGTTCTCTGGTCCAAGTAGGGCAAAGGATTCTGGGGGCCCTAAACCATCATGTTTGGATCAGTCGGAGGATCCATTACCCCGCAAACTCAGAACAAAGCAAAAACACTTTTGTGGCACACTCTATTGGAAACCGGTAAACAAATGGAATTAATCAAAGCATTGACTGTGAAAGAAACAAGGTATATGTCAGATGAAATTTCAGTAGCAGGCAACTGCAGAATACTAAAGGGACGACCAGCTGTAAAGGTTAGTAGGTATTCTACACTGTTTTCAATGCCCACGCTCCAATTAATGAAGACAGTAAAAAGAGCCCAGATACGGTAGAAGAATTTTGGTCACAACTTGAAGAGGAGCTGTTCAGAACAACAGAAAAACATATTAAACTCCTAATGGGAGACTTCAGTGCCCAAATTGGAAAGGAAAGCAAATTTAGGAAAGTGGTGGGAGAATACCCAGCTCACCAAAGGACCAACAGAAATGGTGAAAGACTGATAGATGTTTGTGAATCATTTGGCATGAAAATAATGTCCACTCACTTCAAGAAGAGTGCGAAGCAGATGAAGATTTGATAATCTCCCAATCCAATGTTAGGAGAGTTTCAAATTGATCATGTAGCTACTACCAATCCAAGAGAAGTTATGAACGTCAGAGTACAGAGAGGGGCAAACATTGACTCAGATCACTATCTGACGAGGGTTAAACTGAAACTAATCCACATCAATACAACTAAGAGAGCTCCCAGGATTGAGAAATATAGAATAGAAGAACTGAAAATAAACAAAGAAATAATTGAAATGTATCAGACGGAACTGGATACGTTGAACTCTTATGAATGGGACAAAATAGCCCAGAGAATACAGGAAGCAGCAAACAAACGATTTTCCTGGTCAAGAATTAGAAACCCCCATGGTGGAACGATGAATGTGAAGATGCTCTACAAATGCGTACTGTAGCTTGGAACAGATGGAACTCTATGAAACTAAATTTTTAACAGTTTAAAGACGAAAGTATAAGAACAGCTAAGGTAATCAGAAAAGTGAAACTCAAATTTGAGAAAGAGCAACTAAAAGAGATAGAAGAAAACTTTAATAGAAACAACACCAGAGATTTCTGTTGAATGTTTAAGTCCAAAATTCAAGGTTACTCTCCTCATAATCTTTGCTTCAGGAATGATTAGGATAAACTAATTCTAAACAATAAAGAAAACTATGAACATCTGGGTAAATACTTTAAGCAACTGCTTAACTGTGAACGCCCTCAGAATGAAGTGAGATTTTATGAAACAAGCACTAAACTTCCAGTCTCAGCTCCGGCAGATAAGAAGGAAATAAGAGAACTTATTAGGAGCTTTAAGAACAACAATACACCTGGAAAAGACTCCATTGTTGCCGCGCTTATTAAGTTTGCTGGAGAATAGGTAACAGACCAACTTGAGAAACTCTTCCAACAAATCTGGCTTAAAGAAGAGATATCAGAAGAGTGGAATGGACGCAGTCATCCATCCATTACACTAAAAGGGAGACTAATCAAATATGAATAATTACCCATGGCATACAAGATACTCTCCAAAGCACGGCAGCGAAGAATAGAGAAACACATAGATCGACAACTAGGAGAATATCAGGCAGGATTTAGGAAAGGAAGATCATGTGCGGAACAGATCTTCACTATCAAGACCTTGATTAAAACGAAGGCATTAGCAGGGGATAAAAAGGTGATCATGACTTTTGTGGACTTCAAGAAAGCGTATGATTCTGTAGACCGGGATGTATTAATAAACGTTTTGAAAGAATTCGGAGTAGACAATAAGATAACATCACTAATACAGCAAACTTTAAAGAACACCCGTTCCCAACTTAAATTTTTAGGAGAATTGTCAGATACCTTTGAGGTCAAAACTGGAGTTAGGCAAGGTGACGTGCTATCCCCACTATTGTTCAACTGCGTCTTGGAAAAGGTCATCAGGGAATGGCGGAAAGTGATGTGCCAGTCAAACATCCTAAACGGAATTAGACTAGGACACCAGAAGAATGGCTTGACATTTGAATGTCTCGCTTTTGCGGATGACATTGTGTTTTTGTAAGAGATCTGGAGACAGCAATCAAACAGATAGAAGTCTTGAAAGAAACAGCTGATAAATCAGGACTACAAATATCGTTTGAGAAAAATGAATATATGAACATAGACTCAAAAGACCAGACATGGACAGTGAAAAATAAATACGGTGATATTAAAAGAACACGGAAGTTCAAATACCTTGGTGAAATTTTGACTCCAAATGTTAATGAAAAGGCTGCAGTTGAAGATAGGGCGAGAAAGATGGAAACAGCTTTCAGGATTTGTCAATAGACATACAAATCTAAATTACTCACCCATCAGGCGAAATACAAGCACTATTGTACGGTAGTGAAGCCAGAATGTTTATACGTAGCAGAAACACTAGCCAGAAAGGGATTGACGGAAATAGAAAAGAAAGAAAGAAAGTTTCTATGGAAAATATTGGGATCAAAAAAAGTGAAGTAAGCGAATTTAATTTCCGTTTGAGATCGAGCCAAGAATTATACGAGAAGTTTGAAAAGGTATCAAACACAATTAAGCTTTCTATGGACATATCAAGAGAATGGAACCAGAAAGAATGGCAAAGAAAATACCAAACTTTCAAGAGAACAAGAAGACTCAAGTTCCATGGGTGAAGGAGGTCCATCAGGATCTGAAAAGAAGTGGGATCAGCATGGAAGACATCCAAGACAGGGAATTATTCGGAGGAAAAATTGCGGAGCTAATGAATCTGACTGAAGAAAAACTGTTCAGGGCATTTTCTGACGAACAAAAAGCAAGAGTGAGCCAGAGAATGAATGAGTACTGGCGACGGAGGAAGGAAACTCAGAAGAGGAAATTAAGTTGCGTGGTCGTAGTCCATAGATAGCTTAAACGAAAAGGAAAATAAAAAGAGACCATCACCGAACAAGTCAATAGAAAGCAATGGTAAATCACCACTTTTCTAACTACGTCTTCTATCTACGTCTTAGCTGGCGTGGTTTGATAGCTTTTCTGTATTATTGTAATTAAAAACTAATATTTTCGTGTGTTCTTAAGGATCATCTAGTGATATAGTTCCCTGCCGACTTCTCAGTTCTTCTATGTTAAAGCAGTCTAAACTAACCGGATAATTTTACCAGCTATCGAACCACGGATAGTAACCAGAGGTAAACATACGTAGGTTCTATTTCCGAATAATTTCATATTTATTTCGAATGATACGATACCGTTATACGTGTCTCGCTAAACATTTTGAACGCCATTAAATGCCGGCCTCAGTAGCGTAGGGGCTAGAGTGCGTACCGAAGGTCGCCGGTTCGAGTCCGGCCGAGGGCATGGGTGTTTAGTGTTGTGTCTGTGAATATCTTGTCCGTGTTGTGTCCTTGTGTCAATACTTGATAGCAACAAATCACATTGAGCTGGCTGTATGGCCCAGTAGCCGAATACCATTAAAAAAAAAAAAAAAAGCCATTAAACTGGTGATAATGAGCGGACACTTTTGATATCTCATCTTTACGACGTCACACCAGTTTTATTCCTCGTATCATGGGCTGCACATCGTCCGAAAACCTATATACTAATCGGACCAATAGTTTTTTCGCGAATAGCGGTCAACGGGAAATGAAAATTAACTTGCGAAAATTTTTCACTTATGTTCGGAGTTTCCCGTTAAATCAAACATACTTTATTTTTCTCACGGGATATTGGGCTCTTGCAAGATACATCAGCAAAATCTGAGCATTAGTTGCTGAGTGAATGGCATTCAGAGATATAAACAATTAGACAGTCGGACACTGTTTTCCTTATACCTTTGCTTCCCGATATCAAATGAAGACGATCTGTATCATATTGTGCGCCTGCTCTCTTGGGCAATAAAATATTCAAAACGCCATGAATATACGAGGAGGGGTGTAAGGGTTTGGGAGCGACTATACTAGCCTTTTCCAAACAAATGTCAACCTCTCCTTCACGTGGTGCACCCTGTTTGCACGGACGAGGCTCTGGCGACTGAAAGTTTCCCGGTATAAGGAGTCACCCACTGCTTGCCAACGGCCTCTGAAAGGAGGGTGGAAGAGCGGGTAGTGGTTCAGGGCACCCTCTTGCCCTTGGGGTTGGAAACGGCCCCTAAAGGCGGATGAATCAGAAATGATCAACGGAATGGGATGCAGAAGGCAACGGGAAACCACTGCATTAAAGACCCAAAGGGTATCCCGAGGACATGTAATCCTCTCAAATTACATATATCATATTGGCTTCTTCCTGGGTAAAATATTCCGGAGGTAAAATAGTCCCACAATCGGATCTCCGGCTGGGGACTGCTCAGGGAGGAGTCATCAGAATGGATAGAAACATTCTACGAGTCGGAGCGTGGAATGTTAGAAGTCTGAATAGGGCAGGTAGGTTAGAAAACTTAAAAAGGGAGATGGAACAACTTAAGTTAGAAGTTGTGGGGATTAGTGAGATTAAATGGAAGGATGCACAGGATTTCTGATCTGGGGAACACAGGATAATTAGCACACAGGCTGTCAATGGAGTCACTGGTGTAGGATTTGTAATGAACAAGAAAGTAGGGAAACGGGTGAGTTATTATGAACAGTTTAGTGACAGGATTATTTTGATGAGGTTAGAAACTAAGCCCGTCCCAACCACATTAGTACAAGTGTATATGCCAACATCACAGGAAGAGGACGAAGAAATAGAAAAAATATATAGCAAAATTGAAGAATTAATCCAATATGTGAAAGGGGAGGAAAATCTAATAATCATGAGTGATTGGAATGCAATAGTGGGAGAAGGAAAAGAGCGGAATACTGTAGGAAGTTTTGGTCTAGGAGAAAGAAATGAGCGAGGAAGCAGGTTGCTAGAATTTTATAAAAGATATAAGTTAGTTGTGGCAAACACACTGTTTAAGAACCATGCAAGAAGAATATTCACCTGGAAACGTCCTGGAGATACAGGCAGATATCAGCTAGATTATATTATGGTCAAACAGAAATTCAGGAATAAAGTTCTAGACTGTAAAGCATACCCAGGAGCAGACATAGACTCTGACCATAATTTGATAGTAATGAATTGCAGGCTGAAATTTAAGCGAATAAGGAAGCAGTATAAGCAGAACAGACTGGAAGTGAATAAACTGAAACAATCTAGCACTAGAGAAAAATTTGCAGAAATGGTAGACTTGAGTCTAAGAAGTAACTTTGAAAGGAGCTCAAACGAGGACGAATGGAATGCATTAAAGACCGAAATAATGAAAGCTGGTAAGGAAACATTAGGCTTTAGGAAACAAGCTGCCCGAAAACCTTGGATCACAGAAGAAATTTTGGAGCTGATGGATCAGAGGAAAAGGTACAAAAATGCTCAGTATGAAGCAGGAATAGAGCAGTACAGGCAATTTAGAAATCAAATAAATAGGAAATGCAAAATAGCAAAAGAAAAATGGCTACAAGAAAAGTGTGAAGAAGTAGAGAAGAAAATGGTCGTAGGTAAAGTAGATGTTGCATATAGAAAGATCAAACAGAATTTAGGAGAAATGAAGAAAAGAGGTATTAACATTAAAGCTGCCGATGGAAAACCTCTTTTAAGCTCAGAAGATAGAGCTAACCGATGAAAGGAGTACATTGAGAAACAGTATGTTTGGGACGACTTGAACAATAGTGTAATGGAAAAGGAATGCGATGTCGACATTGATGACTTAGGAGATCCTGTTTTGAGGACAGAATTTAATAAAGCTCTTAATGACCTGAAAGCAAATAAGGCAGTTGGGATTGATGAGATCCCTGCAGAACTTCTTAAATCCTTAGGAGAAAAAGTAACCGAAAGATTATTCAAGCTGATATCAAAAAGTTATGAAACAGGAGAAATTCCAACTGATTTTAATAAAAATATCATCTTCACACTTCCAAAGAAAGCACAAGCCGACAAATGTGAGAATTATCGCACCATTAGTCTAACAACACATGCTTCAAAATTACTGACCAGCATAATATACAGAAGGATGGAAAGGGTAGTAGAAGAGATAGAAGGTGAAGATCAGTTTGGGTTTAGGAAAAATCGCGGTACAACGGAAGCAATTCTATCTTTAAGATTAATACTTGAAGGGCGGATCAAGAAAAACAAAGATACTTTTATGGCATTTGTTGATTTTGAAAAAGCTTTTGATAATGTTAGGTGGGACAAGATGTTCAAAATTTTAAAGAAGTCAGGTCTGAAGTATCGAGATAGAAGAATACTCTATAAACTGTATAAGAATCAAGTGACTATAATAAAAGTAGAGAATCACGAGAGACATGCATAGTGTTGTAAAAAAACGTTTTTTTTCTGACTAAAAAAAAAACATGAAAAAAACTGAAAAAAACTTTTTTGGGACATGTTTTTTTTTGGGACATGTTTTTTTTGGACATGTTTTTTATATATATATTAAATTTCATATTTTTAAGGCATTTATCGTTCAATATGACTGTTTTAGGGTTTATAATAAGTACTTATCTTAATTTTTAAATCTACTATATTTTTCTGGTTAAGTAGAAAAAAAAATTACAAAAATATTGGCAACATTGACTGAAGTATTATTTTACGAACTGGGATTTCCCGAATAGGCTAGGTTGCACGAGAAGGAATCCCCGTTGTTAGGATTGATTCTCACTATTTGAACTAGTGCTTCCAGCCCTACAAATTTATCTGTAGACCTACGGATCTTTTCAAAAAATTAGGAATTTTAAATTTATCAACGGTTTTTTGCCTCTTTTTTATTACTTCTTGTACTTTCCTTATATTCGTATACTTGTTAATCTCGCAGCTTATAGTGATACTGAATCATTAAATTGTCAATTATTATGAATCATTTCCTTGCAACCGTTGGCATAAACCAAAGATTGAGAAGAAATAAGCTCCTATTTTGTATAATAATAGATTTAAATTCAAACTTAAAAGACCGTAATATGGAACTATCGGCGCAGTAATTATGCGCAGTGCGTACTTTGCTCACAATTTAAAATTGCAATCTCAAAATCTTTTGTGTACAATACAACCAGTAAAAGAAAATGTAACTGCTTCTGAAGTTATGGATCTAGAGAAGACAGAAGAAGAAATAGAAAATTCCGACTCGACCGCAGTAGTGTTGGTATTACTGATTCTAGTGAATGTTGTACTGACCAAGAGGATGGATAAAAAATTATGTTATCTATATAGATACATTTATGAATCGTTATGTAAGACATTATATGATTTAGTAAGATTTAAAACACAATGTAAAATGTAACTTCCGTAAATAAAACTATAATTTATCAAATATATTGTTTTCTGGAAAAAAAAAAATTTAGAAAAAAAAAAACCAGGGTGCTAGGTTTTTTTCACAAATCTGAAAAAAAAATTTCAATTTGCAACTCTAGATACGCGTCAGTTAAAAAGGGTGTGAGACAAGGCTGTAGTCTATCCTCGTTAATATTCAACTTGTATGTAGAAGAAGCAATGAAGAAAGTCAACAAAAAATTTCCGTGTGGCATAAGTTTTCAGGGAGAAAAAATCAGTATGCTACGATTTGCTGATGACATTGTCTTGTTAGCAGAGAAGGCTGAAGTTACTGAATGGCATGAACAAAATACTGAAGGAAGATTTTGGACTGAATATAAATGAAAGCAAGACAAAAGTGATTAAATGTAGCAGAAATGATACCAATACTAGTGGATTAAATATAAAAATAGGATCAAATGCAATAGGAGAAGTAATTTAATTCTGTTACTTGGGAAGCAAAATAACAACTGATGGCCGAAGCAGGAATTATGTTAAAAGCAGAATAGCACTAGGAAAACGAGCCTTCATGAAAAAGAGAAACCTTTTAGTTTCAAATATTGATCTAGGAATTAGAAAGAACTTTTTAAAATTTTATGTGTGGAGCACAGCACTTTACGGTAGCGAAACATGGACTTTAGGACTACCGGAAAGAAAGAAAATTGAAGCATTTGAAATGTGGTGCTACAGAAGAATGCTGAAAATTAGGTGGACAGACAAAGTAAGAAATGAACGAGTTTTGGAGATGATGGATGAGAAAAGAAATTTGTGGAAGAAGCTTACAGAAAGAAAAGACAGGCTGGTAAGTCATATTTTGTGACATGCTGGATTGGTTAATTTGTTAGTGGAGGGAACAGTCGAAGGTAAGAACTGTAGAGGAAGACAGATTAGAATATATGAAGCAGATAATTGAGGACGTGGGTTGTAAGGGGTATGTAGAAATGAAGAGGTTAGCACAGGATAGGAAGGGATGGAGGATTGTATCAAACCAGTCGAAAGACTGACGACAGCAAAAAAAAAGACGTGGACTTGGTTTTACATGAATCACGGTTAACGAAACGCAGGTTTCTTCTCGCAGTCGATTTTTTGTTTTGTTTTATTAGATAAATCCGAATAACTGCGGAAAATTGTAGGAAAATCAGTTCAATGTTTCGTTAAAGTTTCCATCCTTTTTTTTAGTTAAATATGGTTAGGAATCTGGAATTCGAGCAGCTATTGTTGCCAATGAGTCGAGATGTTTCAAAATTCGTGATTTGTCAATATAATTTTACTACGCGTGGTCATAACAGTCTCCACCCAAGCGCTGTCATTCAGTGTCCTTGAGTTTTAGAAATGAGGCAACAGGTTTATATCGGTCTTTATGTCTGTAACCAAACGAGTACTATACATATTTTGGTTCGTGGCAGCGAATAACAACACACGAATGCCTGGTAGACGGTGGTATTGATACGTTATGTGAACAGATTTCAAGCAATTCTGTTTAGCTGTATATAGGACAGCTTTAAAATAAACGCAGTTCCTAGAACGTGAATTTTTATATCAATTGCGCCTTCTACATTCGACCTGCATAATTGTCTTACGCTTAAGGTGCAGATTTCCAAGAATTCGATAAGAAATTAGAACCAACTTCTCTCCTGATTATTTGCTGTATATTTGTGAGCTTTTTCGCCAGTCGATATTCAAATGAGGACAAAAGATAGCGGACTATGATCGGGTTTCTCAGCAATACCATAAATAATCACCAGAAGCCGCATCATAGACAGTTGTTAATTCTACTTGGTCATTAATTAAAACCAGCTAATATGTGCAATTCAAAATTTGATAAATCTCTAAACATAATAAATTTTGAAAGTCTTGCTGCCTGTTGACTCATATCTGAGGTAAGTCGGACCATGAGATCCTTGTTTCGAATCTGAACACAGCAAAATAGTCCTTTCGGAAGTCCTTACATCGTCCTTCATAACTAATAAAACTAAGTTTATGTCTTCATGGGTGAGTTGCAGTCTAAAATCCACGTGCTTATGTCTTCAAGTTCTTATCTACACCCTTAAACTGAGGGTTAATTTTATGCCTTGGCGGAGGCGATGCCGACAAGATGAAAGTCTATCAACAAGTGATTAATTCAAAACGGAATAATGCTTTTGAATGAGATCGACTTTAAAAACACAAAAAACTGAATAAATAAAAGACAAGGGGAAAAAACATTGTAACATGAAACTAAGTCTTCACGGGTGTACCTCCGTGTAGATCCGTCGTCTTCATCAGGTGTGGAGACATCTTCATTGATCGGCTGACCTTCAGGTACAGGGTACCTGGTGAAGACTACGTAGCTAGTCGTTGAAATATCGTGTTTTCAAAACACTATCCGGCGGTACACCCATGAAGACTTCGTTGTAAGCATACGCCGGGAAAGTCTCCGTTCTTACATATTGTAACATATTTAATTCCGAATGTACGTGTTTGCCGAAAATTTCTACATAAATGTTTCAGGTTCTAATCTATAGCCACTTTAATCAATTTTTACAGGATAATACGAATTACCTTATTCACAAACGCCTGATATTAATATTAATTCAACAATTATGTGGAACAGTGACGCGAAAACTATTTGTGAACTCTTCTGCTTACAGATTAAAACCGACAAATAACTGTGCAAAAATAATTTCAAAATGAACTAACAATTGTTTGCGATCTGGAAGTACGTCAAACAGTCGCACCATAAAAATTAAATTTATACTACATATGACTTATCCGACAGTGTAATGTTTCAACCCGTAAAAAGGACGTTTTAATAGCCTACAATAATCACTAATATTCCGTCTAACACCAAGATGGACCACAAATGTACAAAGTTAACATTTTTACTTTGAATAAAGAGGGATTCTTATCCAATTAATCAAAACAAAACTGCACTTTTGCAACATATAATCTACACAAAGGATTCTGATAATTACAAGTTCATCATAGGCGCAACAACTAGAACAACTGATACAAACAATCAATAAAGCACATGAATATAACCAGTGCGCAAAAAGTCAAGATATAACGGCTGTAATAGCATATTAAAAGAAGAGAAAAAAACTGTTTTAGTTGGGAAAATTATTAATTATTTTATTATGATTTTATTATGATCGTAATGGGATAACTTTGCATTTTACGATGAAGAAAGATTAAAGTTTCACAATTTATTATTTATTCAATAAGACACATTAATGAAACCTTGACATTTAAGGTTAAAATATTCTAATGATTGTAAATTAATAGGGCACCATTCAGCTGGAATTTAAAATTCACTTTGATAAGAGCAACTGAGGAACGCTTAATCAATACGGGTCTCCCTACCAGAGCGTTTCACGTCCGATCAAAAGCTGAAGTGCAATGTATTTACCACTGTTTGTTTCCAATCAGCATTACAGCTTCTTCAGTTTACTTGCAGCCCTACAGTTGCACAAGTGAGACTCCACAGAAAGATGGCTTCATCATGAAAAGTCCTATCAACACGCTCTTTAACGTACCAGCACTGTATAACTGTGGCGGCCAACGAGTGGCTCCTGCTATTCGTATCTCAGCTCAGCTGTAAGTACAACCCTCAGTTGCCCAAGCAATCTCTCCTGCCTGGATGTGCGACAGTCTCGACTTCTACGACTTTCTACGACGTCTTTCCTCCTTCCTCCAGAAGCAGGCCACAGTTCTTCAGTTGATTCGCGGAAAAAGAACACAAAGAAAAAACTTAACGGCTACTTCCAACACCTTTCCTAACTGCTACGGTATCTGGCCGTTCGATTCATTTCACAAAAGTTTTACTTCGCTTGTAAGTCTTGGCTATTTCTCTCCAAAAACTGCCTTCCTTAATCTTTTACGGCGACGCTCGTTCGCGTCTAAACAGTGGCCTCCCAGCGCTACCCAGAAACTCGCCTGGTCAGGTCTAACTTCCTGACGCGAAAAGCACTTGGCTCTGGCGAGAACAATGACCAGCCCGTCCTCTTGTCCGGGGTCAGTGCCCTGCTGTGGAATTATTTGGTGTTCTTGACTACATCAAGACAGGCCGAAGACTCTCCACACTGCCCTCGTAGCTACAAAAAATTATTTTCCTTACAGATCGCACCTATTCTTGTCTGAAAATTATGTGATCAGTCAAACATGTAATGATTCAACTTTAATAATTACACAAAGCTGTGACACTTGGCACGCGTAACCAAATTAATTTTGAGAAATCACTAACCCTTGTTCAAAGAATATTGATTTTTGATGTTGGATGCTTCGCCGGTGACGAGACACATACGGTATGAAGACCTTTTTATACCATGCATTTCAAGTAATCATACAGCTTTTAAAGAATGAAACATATCAAGTAATAAATGTGTGGATAGATATAGATTATAAGTTACCTTTGGCTAATACGATGATGTGGATCTTAATTTACACAGAGAATAGGCCGTGATCTCACAAAAAGAAGTACAAAGGTATTGACACCCGTGTGGTAACACAAAGGAATTGGCAGTAATTTCGGTCAAATGTAAAATGCCAGTATCTGCAGTTAATATTACGTGGTTTTTGACAGCTGAAATATAAACTTCTTTAGTTAAATAAACAATAATGGGTATATTATTGATTCTGCAAAATAATATCGTCTTAATCCACACTTCTGGGCGTCGGTGAAATAGAACATTGATTTTTATATGTAAAAAATTATTGTTTTGATAAGGAATGGGTGGTTAACTTATCATTCTAGAGATTGAAAAACACACGAATTTACAGAACAAATATGACATCTTTATTTTTTATGGCTTTACGCCTTGTAGACGTCGAGGTCATTAGAGGCGAGAAAGGACTGTGTGCAAGGAACTGGAAGGAATTTGGACATGGTCTTTTTAAGGAAGCGTCCCGGCATTCACCTGTAGTGATTTGCGGAAACCATGAAAAACCCAAAGTTGGATGCCAGGACGGGGATTCAAACCCACGTACTCCCTACTACTTATTTCCTTTTAACAAACCAATTTAAATTAACTTTATTTCTTCAAACAAAATAACTGACACACGTGATTGACATTACTTAATGATTACAGCAAAATATCTTAGCAACTCATGTTTGGTCTAGCTCAATGGAGGGTATGAAACATATCAGGCGTTACTGGGTGTTTAAAACTGAGTTCTGGTGACAACTGTTGTGGTGTGAACTGTGATCTTTACCTTTCATAGGAACGAGCGGTGATGTGGTGTAGTGGCAAGTTCCCATTACGTGAACACACACACAGCCACCATTCTCTGCGACTTCTTCGCAAGGCAGTGTTTTACGAGAGTTATTAACCTTGGATATTTTCTCCTATTAGCAAAGATGGTCAATTCTTCTCTGTTGGCTTGTCTTTGTGTTGGTTATTTGTTACGTCAGCGGTGTACCGGTCCAAGAACCGAGTTCTGGGGGACGCCGGCAGACGCTGAATGTGCGGCCGGTGAGGTAGCTCTTAATAAGTTTTACGCATGAGCCTGGGAACCCCTGCTCATAGAGCTTGAGCAGGAGTCCCGAGTGTTATACCGAATCAAATGCTCGGGAGATGTCAAGTAGCACCAACCCGCAGTATTCCTTCAAGTTAAAGCCCCTGGTTGCTTTCTCGACAACCCTCATGAGCTGCTGAGTGGTGGAGTGGCCTTTTCTGAATCCCAGCTGGTGATCGGGAATGATGCTGTTTGCCTCGATGTGGGTGTACAGGCGCTTGATGTTGTTGTTGTTATTTGGGTTTAAGGGCGCGTCGACGACGGGGTCATTAGCGCCCTAACAAATACCAGGCGTGCCAACGTGGCAAAATTGCCGTCTGTGTGGGCGACTGTAAAGGGGTCGGCCACAGAGACAGCACAATAAAATACTAACATACTAACTAAAATACCGTCTGCGTGGCCGACTGTAAAGAGATCGACCACACAGACGGCAACATAAAATATAAAACTCAGACTAGACAATAAAATATAAAAATACATACATTAACTGGTTGGCTGTAAAAGGGCCAATCAGTTTTTTTTTTTTTTTTTAAAAAAAAAACAAAAACAAAAAAGTTAGCTGGCTAGCTGTAAAAGAGCCAGCCGTATAAGCAGTGTCACAAGTAAAAACAGTACTTGGATTGGTGGTTGTAAATGGCCACCAATCCAATCTAAAACCTAGGCCGATCTGCCCAAAATTTTTGGGACAAGACCGGCCAAGCAACGTCTGCCCTTAAATCTAAAAACAGTACGCATTCGGTTAAAATATGGCGTACCGTCAAAGGTACGCCACAAGCATTACATTCCGGTGGGTCCTCCCGGCGGAGATGGAAACTATGAGTTAGAGGACAGTGCCCTATACGGAGGCGAGTAAGGAGGACCTCATCCCTCCTCGCCCGCTGGAAGGAGCTGCTCCACGGCTGAACGGTCGGTTTGACCAGCCGGAGCTTATTATGCTCAACTTCCAGCAGGCGCTTGAGAAGCAGTCTCTACAACACCTTACTAACGGCTGGGAGGAGGCTAATGGGCCACTAATGTGGGGGGGAAGAATGGGTGGATAATATATTTTGGAAAAGTCACGTGTGAATAGTGGCTTCCCGCAGGGAACTTAATCGTGATTAATTATTGGTGAGTGATTTTTCTTCCTCACCCGCGCCGACGGCAGACGGCAGCAGCGAATCGGCCAGTAATAGCGTAAAACAGAAATCCACTCACCTTTTAACTGTAGCGTAGATTCGAGCGTGATACATGCTGATATCTTCAGCAAGATCTTCACACCTAATGCGCTAAACCTGAGCTGTAAAATCTCTTCACTCGTAAGCTTACGTCCTTATTAGAATCTTCTTGAACTTGGCATAGCTCGCCGCGATTAAAATATAAAGCTGAACTCGCTTAATGTTTAGGCAAGCGATCATAACAGTCGCTAACCGAGAGCATAACAATAGATCACTCATAAAAGAAAAGGAAGGTACACATATATAATTTCCTTGGGAAACAAATTTCGCTCAGGCCAGTGGAAATCCAAATTACGCCAACTGACCTGTAATCCACAGCGAACCCAGATGCCCGCAGCCGACGAAAAGAGAACCAAAAAATCGCTCAACCAGTGGGTCTTTCCCGCTTCTGCGTATCTCGACTACTTCCGCATTTTTCCAGGTTCGGGGGTATTTTTGCAGACTGAGGATTTTGGTGAAAGTCGCTGTCAGGTATGTTATGGCCGCAAGTGGTAGTTTGCGGAGTAGAGGGTTGGTAACCTAGTCACGTCACGTTGCCTTGCGAGAGGGAAGTTTAGGAAAACAACTGACTACTTCGCCAGCGGTGATAAGCTCAATTTCGAACTCATCTTCCACGTTGAGAAATACTTGTAGTCGGCGGCGCACTGCATTCAGATGGCGGTGATTCACGTTGGTTTGTGCTGGCCGGAAGTTCTATTCAAAGGTGCCCGCTAGCCTTGTCCTCAGGGGTATATTCGAAACATTTCTCGCCATGGAGTGGTGGAAGTCGTTGTCTATTTCTGGTGCACTGCCCATGACTAAGGCGGTGCCTGCACCAGGAAGACGGCAAAGACTCAATTCATCGTAGTGCCTCTGGAAGCCAGAGGCACCTTCTCCAGGGCTCAGGGGGCGGCCTGCTCTGATTCCAGGAGGGAACTCCTGATGGGGGAGCAGGTGGCCCCGGGACAAACCGGAGAAGAACGAGACCACTACCTGGAACGTGAAGCTGGCTGACGGCACTTGGTGATCAGCATGTCAGCAGTCGCCCCGCTGCATCAGCAGAGACAGCTGGTGGCCTGGATGTCGACGCAGGCCTACAGTGGTAAAAGAAGAACATATACAATTAGACAGTTTATTAATTAGAAGTATGAAAATACAAAGACAATTGCTGATTTTGGTGTGAATTAGTAAGATGGTAGATTAATTAGTAGATTAGTTGGTAGATTAAGCAGTATATTAATTATTAGAATAATTAGTAGATTTACTATTAGGATACTTAATTCCATTAAATCCTTAAAAATAATTATCCAGATATATTATTAAAAAAAAAGTAAATTGTTTTAAGAATAAAACTGTAGAAACTAAGGGCCTACTTTAGGTGACAAGGTAGTAGGCTATGTAAAATCAGGAAATAAAATGAAAAAAATGTCTATGTCTGGTGAACTTCCTAGTCTGATGCAAGAGTACGTCGTGTTGCGGCGGCAGCGTTATTCCTGGCAGTGTATATGGGACATAGCCGGGTAGGCGGTTGGACAGCTATCGGCAATCAGGAGCTGCTCATCAGACATCGGCTAGCAGATGCCAGGCGAAGACCCAAAGACTGGATGCTTCTCCTGGTGTCAGCTTGTCCGTACGAAACCTCGGATTGCCGCCTTCTCGATCGGGACCGTCCATTCACTTGTCTCCCGTAACCAAACTGGGGGACCGTTAGGGAGACTTTAGCGCATTTCCCAGCAATCCCACATCTTATTCGCTATTCCATTTTAACTTCTCCACGTACAGAAATTATATGCACTCATTCTTTGAAGCTATCCCCCACCATATTCTGTCGTGCTTCACTTGTAACTTTACATACACCTGTGAAATGCCCATGCCGTTAAGACGTGGCGATAAATTGTCTCTGTTTCTCTCGCCTTTCATTCAAAACCTCGTGGGCCCTCGTTGCTCAGAGTAGCCGAAAGCTAGTTTCCCACGGTGCGTGGATTTGCAGGCCAGGCCGGTTCAGCAATGATCAGTGGGCCGTGGGAAGGTACCGCCTGTGCTGGCAGGGGTGGCGCGCGTCTATCCGTCACGCAGTCGGTAAACATCAAACGCCCGGTTAGTTGAAGCGACACTAGGCAACGTGGTTGGAAGCTGGCGAGGGTTAGTCAGTGGCGTGAGCTGATCTTACATTTCGGGTGCATGGCGCGGCCTACAAATCCTCGCTTTAGTGTTTCCCGGGTAATCCCCTTAGGGACTTCTGGGTACTATTATTCGCCTACCTCTCCGTTAGCCGGGATACCCGTACCTGTGGTCAGTGTTCAGCATGGTGTTTCTGCAAGTACGGATAATACGCAGATACTTCGTATGAATTATTCGCTAGCCACTCTGTCGCGATCACATGTAACACAACACTACCAAAACATTCCTCGCATAGTAAGTTGTAACAGAGTTGAAAAAAGGGTACTGTGGAAACCCGCTTCTGGTCAGACATTTCCGGTAACAGTATATTGGTAAGCCTACAGAACTATATTTAAAAAAAAATACATATCGATGTTTGTTGTTTGCCCCTGACACATTTCAGCAATAACCCTACAAGATCTAAATGAGGGACTTCTCGAAAATTTCTGTAAACCAACAATAAAAAAGTGTGTTGGTGATGAGGATTGGAGGGATATTAATCAAAGAATTAAGAATAGTGCATGGAAGGAGAAAGACGACCATACCCACAATCTGCCGCTCGATTTCCTGCATAAGAGAGTGGGAAAATTTTCTTTTGTTGTTAAGGGTGTCAGGGATTGGAGCAAAATAACCAAGTGAATAATTTGCGAAAAACGCTTAAGGAATTAAAAATTAAAAATTGTAAATTGGGGAGTAATTTGACATTCCAATTATAAAATATAATTTTTAAATAATAAAAAGGGGTAAGTAGATAACTAGGGGAATTTCCACTGGAGTGTTAGCTCCATCGCAATTAAAAATTAATAATAATAATTAAGAAGGCTGTCCTCCCGTGCGCTCCAATTGATTGCATGGTGACAACTCTGACGTCATTGTACCGTCATTTGCCAAGCCCGACTGCTGACACAGATGTAGCGTAAAAGGCGGATACGTTGAAGACAGCAAAAACACACGGCGTCTGCGAACGGACTCCGGCTATGGGGTTGGGAAAACATGCACGCCGTCACGTGAGCATCTGATACGCAAAGCGACAAACAAATCTTTTATGTCACTGGCTGTTTGAACTTGTCATGCATTTCTCACGGCACTCTGACTAAAGTGTATACGCCTGTATCTTCTTAGTAAATTAGTAATAACTTGAATCTAATATTCCATTTTTAACTCTATTTGAAAGAATCATTATTTCCTACAGCGAACTCCAATTTCCCTTAATATTTTAATCGGTTTTTAAAATAAATTACGTTTCGAGATGCAAAACTAAATCTTTCGAATCAGACAGCAAAAGATTGTTCGCTACATGTAGGTATATCACCACTGTGTATCCATACACATATTGGAAGCAAAATTTGCGCCCAATTAGTGCATCACGAGCTTTCTTGATGTAGCAACGTCCGCCATTGTCGTCTGCCACTGGCTTCACTTCTTGGTGGGAAAGAAATTTACTCAAATCTAATGAATACTGGCTGTCTTCACGTTGAAGGGTTGCCGGTTCGAGGACAGCCGACGGCGTACGTGGTTATAATCGAGTTTTGTACCAGTCTTCTGTTGTTCTTATTACAAAGAAAATAATAACAACGATGGTGATAAATGTACCCACTGGTAGCAACATTAACACAGTTGTGATGGCTTTTAAATAAAAAAAAAATAAACAATGGGTATTGTGTGTTAATATTGAGCTTATTATTTAGCCCCTACTATACATAGCAAAAAAAATTACATAACAGAGTTGGCCTTATATTCATTTCAGTATATTGTACTGACCGAACCTTACGGTTCGGTGGCAACAATATGAGCTGTTGCTCTGGCCTCGTATTCGGGAGGACGTCGGTTCGAATCCCTTTCCGGGAATCCAGATTTGGGTTTTTCATGGTTTTCCAAAATCACTACAGGCGAATGCGAGGATGCTTCCTTCAAAAGTTCATGGACAAATTCCTTTCCGTTCCTTGTTTGCAGTTTCATCCAGGTTCTAATGACCTGACGTCGACGAGGCGTAAAGTAAAAGAAAAAAAAAGTTTTCATTCGGGAAGACATATTGACCGAGCGTCGTGGATGAGCGGTAACGCTCTGGCTTCACATTCGGGACGATATGAGCTCGAACCCTATCCGGCAAACAAGATTTCCATTTTCTGTGGTTTCCCGAAATCATCTCAGGCGAATGCTATAATGTTTTCTTCAAAAGACCATGGCAGAATTTCTTTCTTTTCCTTGTCCCGAGTCCTTTCCCGCCTCTAATAACCTCAATTAGGCGTAAAGCAATAAGAAAAAACTTGGGGCCGGCAGTACGTATTTATGCAAACTCCGCATGTTTCTCTAACATAAGCTAGGCTGTATTTCGTGGAATAGGTCAGGGACTACACGGTTATCAGGGTCCGTGAGGAGTGCAGAAAGCGTTCTTTCAGGCTTAGTAAGGAAGCCCGACCCACGAAATGTGGTACGGGTAGACCGTATCAATTCCCCATAGCATGGGAAGCATTGCCACAACCGAAAGTGCTTCCAGTTAACTGCACAAGTGTTTACAACAAACATCCACAGCTAGAAATCGTTGTATGTGCTACAAAAGCCTGAACCGCAGTCGCCACAGACAGATTTTGAAACCAAAGACATGTTCTGCAGAAATTTTTAGTAAAAGTATGAAAGTTTTCGAAAAGAATTGGTCGGATCCGCAAGAGGTGGTGTAAAATAAAAATCTTTGAAGCAAAATATACATCAATTTGGATTCGAAAATATCATGGCTTTTGTTAAGATCATGAAGTTTCTGATAGGTTGCTTATACTGTCCACCAGGTTTCGAGGTTATTAAAGGAACCATCTGCAGACCGATGTTTCGCGATAAGCCCGTGAAGACTTCATTACAATCACAAACAGGGAAATCTCTGTTCTTACAATAATTGCACTCACTAAGTACTAACCAACTGTAGTCAGTGATATAAGATACAAAGTAGCAGTGATAATTAGGGAATACCACAAGTGATTAAAATTTCTCGCAATATTACTTGCGTTACTCATATCTAATTTAGAGCGACAGTAAAACTCTTCAGGTTCAAACAAGTGAGCTGATCATTTCGACGGCTTTGGTAGACTTTCCATAATGTGACTATTTTCACGTTAACCTAATAAAAAAGCTATGGTTATCACTTACAGGAATTCGTAGCTTGGTGAAAAGATCTATTACACAAACTTAACGGTGCATTTGGTGGTGTTGTCACAAATACGCATTTAAAAAATAATAAAACCAAACTGTGTCTGAAAAGTTATTAAAACATCCTTCTATAGATTTATGGAACAATTCTCAGCAGAAAATTAGAATTTGTAATCGTTCATTGAATTTTAAGTGACCAACGTTACGACTAATATCAATGACATATCTATTTAATCAAAAAATACCTGAAAATAAACTGTATATTATTAAAATTGGAAACAGAAAGCTGTAAGTAAAGGTGTCCCAAAAAGCACGCAGCCGGGATAATAACACGGGGGAGTCATCAGCATATCTTTCCACCAAGAAGTTAGAATATTTTAATTACACCATTGAACCTGTCCCATGAAGAGAACCAGTGTGTAAAATATTTAAAAATAGTAACAAAGTAAAGGGGGATGGGAAATATCTGTGGGAAACTACCTACCACATTTCCTCCGCCAGATTTTTGTCACAAACTAACTGAGAGAGAAACAATGCCTGAGTGACCGATATAACATCTACATCTACATCCATACTCTGCGAATCACAAACATTGTGGGTGGCAGAGGGTGCTAAGCACCAATCCTAAACCCGCCCATTCCAATCCCGAATAGTGCGAGGAAAGAAGGAATACATATAAGTATCAGTACGGCATCTTATTTCTCTAATCTTATCCCTCCGGTCATTGCGACCTAAATAGGTTGGCGGAAGAAGTATTTCATTGCACTCGAAATTTAAATTTTTTCGCATATTCTCCAATAAATTAGAACGCAAGCTACGTCGTCTGTCTTCCAAACTATCCCAGCCCAATCTATGTATCAATTCTGTGACGCTTTCATAAGGGCTGTAACAACAAGTCACGAATCTAGCGGCTCTCCTCTGCACCCTCTCAACTGAGTCAATCAGAACCTTGCGATACGGATCCCAAACCCCACAACAGTAATCCAGATGCGGACGCACTAGTGTTTTATACGCTATCTCCTTTGTTTGAGCATTACAATTCCTCAAAATACGACCTATTAATCGTAATTTAGAATTGGCCTTGCCTACGACGGAAGTTATGTGCATGTCCCATTTCAAGTTGCTTTGTACTATCACCCCCAGATACTTACAGACACACGCTATCTGTCTGCAAATTTCAAAATTTCATGACAAAGTATGTTATTTATCCCTAAAATTTATTATAAGGTCTTTCTAATGATACATAGTATTTCCTTGCTAAATTTCAACAAGATCGGTTTAGGGATTTAATCGTAAAAAGAGAGACACAGAGTTACTTTCGCATTTATAATATTAATTTTGCTTTGTAACTGATTTGAGAATGAAGAAATCCTACCCCGCGGTATCTGCTTTAGCACGGTGTTGTTGGGATGCAGACTGCGGCGCGCTTGCGGCTATGCGGGCGGCGGGCTGCCCGCAGCTGTTGCAGACAGCAGGTGGCTGGTTGGTGCCTTTGTCCTGCACAGAGGACTCTCCATCACACTTGTCCGTCCGTCCGGCTGTTGCGGAAACCGCCGAGGGGCTGCGTTACTCAGCGGAATGCTTGTCACACTCACTAACCGGAGCCTGCAACATTTTTCATTCGTCCATACACGCGCAACGTGCATTGTAGTAACTGTCATAGTGGCAAAAAGTGAGTAAAAACTGATAAAATAAACGCACGTTGTAAAGGATTGACTTGTCAATAAAACTCATAACTCTTAGGATTAAAAATAATATTTATATATTATTCTTTGTTTTATACATTGCGCAGTACACCTATTTTTCTTATACGTTTACATTTCAGGAATAGTTCGTCACTCTAGGTTCTTACAGCCTTAGAAAATAGCTATATTTTATGGCTTTACGCAGCGTCGACGTCGAATCCAAGGTCCTAGAGGCGGCAAAGGACTGGGGACAAGGAAAACGAAATCAGGCATTGCTTTTAGGAGGAACCATTCCGTCCTTTGCCTGCAGTAATTTTGAGAAGTCACGAAAAAACTAAATTTAGATTGCCGGAGGAAGAACTGAACGCCCATCCTCACGAATGCCAAGTCTACCTTTTTTTTTTAATAGAGGCTAAGAACAATTAAGTGCAAGTTTGAAATTGTAAAAAACCACATGAGTTTACATACATAATGTGTTTAACCTTATTAATTATTTCAGCTTTCCTAAAGTTACCGTTACCACATCTGTCTTTGATTGAACCATTCTATTACAACGATCTCTGTACACTGCTTATTTCATAACCTTTTTTGTCGCTGGTACTGACCAAGACTTAGTTTACATGCTCACATTTTCTAAACAATAAGATTAAACTAACTTAGTCCACAATACGAAGGTTGGTTGGATCCTCCCGAAGGAGACATACTAAGCCATTGTGTCAGAGGTAGGACGGCCAGTTCCTTTGCTCTGGGTCCTACAGTTTAACGTGGAATCCGAACCACGAAGCGTCCTAGCATAGCTCATATAATCAAACACAATTCTTAAAAATTCCTGCGCCATTGTGTCAGAGGTAGGACGGCCAGTTCCTTTGCTCTGGGTCCTACAGTTTAACGTGGAATCCGAATCACGGAGCGTCCTAGCATAGCTCATACAATCAAACACAATTCTTAAAAATTCCTGCGCCATTGTGTCAGAGGGAGGACGGTCAGTTCCTTTGCTCTGGGTCCTACAGTTTAACGTGGAATCCGAACCACGGAGCGTCCTAGCATAGCTCATACAATCAAACACAATTCTTAAAAATTCCTGCGCCATTGTGTCAGAGGTAGGACGGCCAGTTCCTTTGCTCTGGGTCCTACAGTTTAACGTGGAATCCGAACCACGGAGCGTCCTAGCATAGCTCATATAATCAAACACAATTCTTAAAAATTCCTGCGCCATTGTGTCAGAGTTAGGACGGTCAGTTCCTTTGCTCTGGGTCCTACAGTTTAACGTGGAATCTGAACCACGGAGCGTCCTAGCATAGCTCATATAATCAAACACAATTCTTAAAAATTTCTGCGCCTGCCGGGACTCGAACCCGGCACCGGAGCAAGTTTTTGAAAGCATGCGCCTTAACCACTAAGCTACCAGTACTTAAGCCTTTGTATAGTATTCTGATCGGAATTTAATATTTATTTCCATTCCAATACTGACTGCGAAAATTGATACTTAACACACGTGTGGTACTTTCAGATATTAAAGAACCACTACATTTATTTTATGGTTACATAGTTCATCGACGTCAAGGTCATTAAACCGAGAAATGATTGGTGCAATGAATGGAAGGAATACAGCTATGGCCTTCTGAAGAAACTATACAGGCATTCCCCTGAAGTTAAGCTCGACGTAGGAACAGAGACTTTCACGGCGTATTATTGTAATGAAGACTTCATTGTAACCTGAATGTCCAGGCAGGCCAGATCGTTGACCGGTCAAGTGCTATACCACAGACAAATCACCATAAACAGCGTCATAGGATTTAATCCAGGGTAAAGAATCTGGTGTTCTGGACTGGCGCGCCACCTCCTGTCCCAGTCTCAGATGATGAACATTCTTGCCACCACTGGGTATCAAACCAGCTCAAACCGTGTCGATCACCATGGGGATTAGTTTATAGATAAGATCAAGCCCAAAGAAACGCGCGCTGTGATTCGCGGGGGTTGAGTTCGGTATACCCTTCTCCGACCTGTGGCCAGTTGCAGCAGAAGTAGTTTCCTTCCCATTATTCCCTGAACGGTGGGACTGGGGAGCCTTTCAGGGCGATCAGCTTCGGGGAAATAGTCTCGCATTCATAGAAATCCAGGTTGGCCAAAATTAGATGTGCTATCCCATGAAACAGATATACCAAGAGTCGAGTGGAGTGAAGTTTTACAACCGGCAGCAGAGTTACTGGAAGAGCAGAATAAAATCGTAATAATTAACTCTTTTTCAAATCGTCTAATAAATGCCGTTATCTAACCATATGAGAAATTTGAAATTAAAATAATAATCGCGAAATTTCTTGGATATTCGTTTAATAATATAATAGTTCCATGATTTGGAGACTATTTCCTTGAAATTAAGACCGACATTCGACAAGGAGATGGACTAACGACACTTCTTTTCAATCTCGTCTTGGATAAAGTCATTAGAGGATGGAATAAAGAACTGAAAAACCAAAATCACTTCAGCTCGGACGGACAAAGGATGACATCAAGATCGTTTGCTTAGCTTTCGCAGACGACCTAGCAATACTAGCGGACAGTGAAATCACTGCGATCAAGCAGATAGAAGTCTTCAAGGAATGTACTGAAAAAGTTGGTTTACAAATTTGATCCGAGAAAACCAAATTCATCTGCACTGGATTCAGCATTCAGAATTAAACACGAAATATGGGCCAGTCAAACGGGTTACACACTTTAGGTATCTAAGTGAGATTCTGGACCCAACAGGGCTAGATAAAGAAACACGGAGTGTTCGACTAAAGAAACTCAAGAGTATATGAAAGAACACGCGACATCTATTACAAAAAATTCATGCCAATAATTACAAAGATCCGACACTAGACATAGTGATCAAACCTGAAGCTCTGTACGCGAGTGAAACTCAACAGGAAAGGCGAGCTAGAAAATATCCTGAAGGAAGAGCGAAAGATCGTAAGGAAAATTCTTGGCACAAAGAAAACAGAAGATGGGTACAGGCTGCAATCCCAAAAAGCAACAGAGAAACTGTCTAACCTTGACATCAGAAAACGAAGATGGACACGTTCAAAGATTCCCAACAAGAAGACCTACACCCAAAATCCCGACAAGCGCAGGAAAGTTGAAGAGCATACCGTGGATCAAACAAGTCAAACAATACCTAGAGAGAAGTTTTAGACAGGAACCTGCTCAGTCAGAAGGTCAACAGATGGGTGCTGCAAGCAGAGAATGGAGTTCTAGCGAGACCAGGAACCAAGTGGATTGAAGAAAGAATGAAAGGAAATTAGAGCTATTTGGAATATCAGAAAGACAAATCACAAAAGTAGTGCGTGGTCCAGCTGGGTCCATACACACATAATAACTCATAATAATTGTCACCCTCCAAATTTTGGTCCACTGAATCCGTTAAAAGCACTGCTTCAGATCCAAACATCTACCGTACCGTACGGGTATACCTAAGTCACCTCTGATTGATAAACCTCCCTACAGTCAACTGTTTGGTTAGGGGGCGTCCATTAATTACGTGAAGCGAAATAGGAAAAAGGGGGGGGCGGGCGAAATCTCACGAAAGAGGGGGGAAGGGGTCGAAGGATATCTCACGTGAGTTTTTTAAATTCTTGAAGGACAGTAGAGCTAAAAAAAAGGTCCACAAACATCGCGGATGTCTGTCGACTTTAGGGGGGGGGGGGGAGGTACAATGTCTAGAAACGACGTGGATGTCGCCTCTGTGGAGGGTATAACCGCCCTCGGAAGCAGGAGGGCTAAAAAATAAAATAAAAAGAGTCTCAAAAAATTACAAGGGCGATCAGCAGGGGGGGGGGGGGGGGGGTCAAAATTTCATGTCATATTAAAGGGAGGGGGGTGTGCGACCAGATCTTACCAAAAGGGGAGGAGGTCCGGAATTCCGGAAAAACACCTCTCGTAATTAATGGATGACCCCTCAAGGGAAGGCAGAATGGCGCGTATGTGACTGGATTTGGCGGTAGTGTTAGTATATCACACGCAGGTGATTTCTCTGCGGCCCGGTATGCGTTCCGCACAGCTGGCTGGCCGCCGGCCCGGCCACTCAATTATTCAGCAGCCATTGAGCGCGACTGGCAGCGAAACAAGCAGCTCTCGGGCAGTCGCAAGCCACCGCGGCAGTCGTGCCTCCACTGCTATTAACTATACAGCTGCACGAGCGCGGCGCAATGCGATTACTTCAGCCCGCACCATTGTTCGATCCGCACTATTTACTGCTCTTGGGATACCTCCAACAATACATAATTAATTTTAATGGTGTCAGACAACCAACATCAATTAATTCTTTCCTGGATGCCGATGGTATAAATCCTTCTTGGGTTCTATGTCCTTTCCATCCTTAATGTTTCAAATAAAGTTATGGGCAGAATACTCGCATTTCTTAGCCAATCACAGTATTCTTTTATTTAACTTAGTTGCGTTGGAGAGCAACCCTCCGTTGGCTACTTCCCTACACACCCATTTTTTCCTCTTTTTGTACACACCTGCTTTTGCCCTTTTTTAATTTTAAATTATTCCAGCGTTTAGGTAAATTATTCATCATTTCCCTTGATAATTTATTTCAATCCCACACTTCATTACCTACGAATTTTCCCACTCCGTTATGCCAGTCTAATGAAATCGAGTGTAACTTGTACTCATGGCCATCTCCTATCTTCCTTAATTTGTCCGCCTATGTCTTTCCACGCCTCATCACCAATACACGGTTGGAACACTCTATTCAGTCTCTTCCTCTTTTCCAACTAATCCCAATCCAACCCATTTATCATATCAGTTAGTGATTGTGTGCTGCGGTAATTTTTGCAGACAAATCTACCTGCCGTCCTTTACCTCCTCTCAAAATCCTGCATTTGATACCCAAAATGTTTGTCCATCACGTCACCACCACGCTATAATAACGATCTGACCACAGTTTTGTCACCCAATGTAATTATGAATAGACTCCAATTATTTACTCATTAATAAATTGTATTTATGAATATTATACACTGAAGAGCCAAAGAAACTGGTACACCTGCCTAATATTGTGTAGGGCTCCAGTGAGCACGCGGTAGTGACGCATCACGATGTGGCATGGACTCGATTAATATCTGGAGTAATGCTGGAGGGAATTGACACCATGCATCCTGTAGGGCTCTCCATAAATCCGTAAGAGTACGAGGGGGCGGAGATCTCTTCTGAACGGCACGTTGCAAGGCATCCCAGATATGCTCAATAACATTCATTTTTGGGGAGTTTGGTGGCCAGCGGAGGCGTTTAAACTCAGAAGAGTGTTCCTGGAGCTACTTTGTAGCAATTCTGGACGTGTTGTCCTGCTGCAATTGACCAAGTCCGTTTGAATGCACAAAGGGCATGAATGGATGCAGGTGATCAGCCAGGATGCGTGCGTATGTGTCACCTGTCAGAGTCGTGTCTAGACGTATCAGAGGTCCCATGTCACTCTAACTACACACGCCATTACAGAGCCTCCACGAGCTTGAACAGTCCCCTGCTGTAATGCAGGGTCCATGAATTCATGAGGTTGTCTCCATACCCGTACACGTCCATCCGCTCGATACAATTGGAAACGAGACTCGTCAAACCAGGCAACATGTTTCCAAACATCAACAATCCAATATCGCTTTTGCCGGACCCAGGCGAGGCGTAAAGCTTTGTGTCGTGCACTCAGCAAGGGTATACGAGTGGGCCTTCGGCTCCGAAAGCCCATATCGATGATGTTTCGTTGAATGGTTCGCACGCTGACACTTCTTGATGGCCCAGCATTGAAATCCGCAGCAATTTGCGGAAGGGTTGCGATTCTGTCACGTTAAACGATTCTCTTCAGTCGTCGTTGGTCCCGTTCTTGCAAGATCTTTTTACGGCCGCAGCGATGTCGGAGATTTTACGTTTTACCGGATTCCCGATATTCACGGTACACTCATGAAATGGTTGCACGAGAAAATCCCCACCTCAGCGCTACCTCGAGATGCTGTGTTCCATCTCTCGTACGCCGACAATAACACCACGTTCAAACTCACTTAAATCGTGATAACCTGTCATTGTAGCAGCAGTAGCCGATCTAACGCCTTCGCCAGACACCTGTTGTCTTATATAGGCGTTGCCGACCTCAGCGCCGTACTCTGTGTTTGCATTCGCGTGCCTATACCAGTGATTTATAAATCATACATTCGTTTAGAAATATTAATGAAAAGGTATTTAAATGAAACAGTTTAAATGCATTTCGATTATATTTTCATCTCCCAAAAGTTTATCATAAATCTATTACTATTCAAGTTTTAATTTAAAAAAAAAAAAACTGTTGGTCTTTCAAGATCTTTTGAAGTTTTTTGGATGAAACAATGATTCTGCCAGTCAGACAAGAAATTTTTTTATCGAATCGATGTAAAAAAACTTTACTGAAATGTTTATTGATAAATTAAAAACATCGCTACAAAACAAGCCAGAAATGATGTTGATATTCGAAACAGCCATTGCAGAATCTAAACAACAAAAGACTGTTTATAGCGTAGAAGATGATATCGATCTGCCAGTTCTTTTAATAGTACGTACTCAATCACATCAGCAAGATTTTTTAAAAAAAAATTGTCATGTGTAATGTGGAGACACCAACATATTTTACTAAAAGCTTTAATAAATATTCTTGTTCTAAGAACCATATTTTTTTTTCACGCCTTTAGTGGGTATGTCACAACATCTGCGCTTTTTAAAAAAGGAAAATAATCATTTATTTTAATGCACGAGAAACATTCCGATTTGTACCAATCAGCTTAAGTTTTTCAGCAAGACAACTGTCCTTAGAAACAACATTTGAAAATTGAGTACTTGTCTTTTTAGAAATATATAATGCTCCAAAATCAGAATACAGCATAGACGATTTTCGAATTTATCAAATCAGCTACATTCAACAAAACAGTCCAGTTATCAACTTTTCCACCAATAAGTGCAGCAGCTCGACAACACATCAATCGTATCTACTATCAAAACTTGGTTAGGGAATGATTTAGAACCCCAGGAATGGGGTTGATGTTGCAAAATGAAGTCCTGGAACCAACAATAACATTACTACCACCAACATCAGAAGAACTCAATTCCATATTTTGTAATTGAATCAGGCATTTTAGGTTTTAACCTCAAAAAAAAATAATGTAGAGCTGAAATTTGGCACAGACGTTCCTTAGTACCTTAGAAACAAGTACTAAAAAGTCCCCGCCTCTAGGGTGTCCGCGTCATAGTTTTTTTAGGTCAAAAAGGCTTAAATAGGGATTGAGTGCCAAATCTGTATAAATTCGTTGTAATATTTAGAATGTCAGACTCAGTAACGTTTTATTGCACCCTAGGTAATTAGGATAGGCTAACCACTGCATAAAAGTCTAATATCGACACTATTATTATTTAAAAGAAAAAGTATAGTCACATTTTATCATGAAGCAAGTACGAAACATAACTTTTTTTCTCAATTTCTCTGCATTGTGGAAAAACTGTCAAAGTTACCAGGTCTGGACCTCTGATAAAAGTTATAGTACACACTTTCAGCATTAAAATGGTATATCGTTCATCCCTCTGCAACATATGGTTGTCGAGATACACGTTGAAACAAGCACACGTGAGTAAACGCTGGGCCGAGAGCTCCGCGCGCCGCTCTCTGGCCATTATGGGTATTAACCTGAAAAAAATGTAATGTAGACCTGAAAATTGGTACAGATATTACTTACTACTTAAGAATCATGTCTTGATAAGTTCCCATCTCTGAGGTGTCCTCTTCATAGTTTTATCAGGGCAAAGGTTTTAATTAGGGTTTAAATGTCATAATCAGTATAAACGTCTTGTAGGTCTTAATATATCAGCTTTTGTATCATTTAATTGCACTATAAGTAATTGGAAAAGCTAATTATTAAAAGACGGCGTAGTTTCGGACGTAATTATTGGACAGAAGTAAAAAAATCTCACATTTGATAGTGAAACAGCTACGAAATTAGTTTTGTAACAAAGTCAGATTTGCTAAAAACTATCGAAGGTCTATTATCAAAGTTTCAGAACGCAGTTTCAGCATTGAAATGGTGTATTCATCATGTTTTTGTGACAAACGGTTGGTGAGATATCATCGAAACATTCGAAACAACGCGCAGAGCTAAGCATAAGCGCCGTTCCACTTACCCTTCCTCTTCTGTCTGCATCATTCTAATCTCTTCGAACAGTGCGCTGAGATTTTGTGTCCTTGGCATTATATAGAAACTGACAGAAAGAAACCTTGAAAATGACGAAACATTTTGCAAAATTATAAATTATACAAATATTTATTAAAATCTATGAATGAAAATTAATGTTCAGTTTCATCATCGTACTTATCATGTGAATTATTACAGGTGACTTTATCGCATGCAGATCTTCGGCAATGTCCACACATTAGTGAACACTCCAGCCCACAACGCATACATTCAAATCTACTTCACAGATGTTCTTACAATTGCATGGCACCAAACTGAGGAGATGATCCAGAGCAGGTGCAAGTCGGTTAGTCATTAGCTCAAGAGCTCCATTCTGAATTTTCCAGCCCCAATCTTCAGGACTTAAATAATTTCCTAGCCACTCTTGAATCTGTAAGTATATTCGTAGAGAATGTCGCTCACATGCTGCATATGTTGGTGGAAGGGACACAAGCTGGAAGGATGCAGTGACTGGGTGGGTTGCTAACTTACGACTGTATTTTATACCCGATGTTCGTTCAGATTTTGACACTGAGATATAAAATTGTCATAGAGGCAATGGCAAACGTCTTTCCTGCGGATATTATGTCTTCTTTCAGTGTGTTGGGATGTTCGAATGTTTCCACTTTGTCACGCAGTACTGCAGAACCCTTCAATAATCTTCAGCCTTGTTTTTTTGTTTCTTTGCCGAAAAGAGCGCTGGCAGTATCGCACCTAGTGAATGCATGACAATAAAGTGCAGAGTTTTTCATGTTTGTGATGAATTTTCAGAGTTTTTCCACGTTGAAGACCTTACTAGCAGTTTTGCTTGTGACAGGGTGAACTACATTTATACGACTGTTTTCACTTTGTCTTGCTACCAACGAGGACATCCGTATCGTTGGAAATGACCGCTACCTCTTGATCCCTGCATTAATCAAGTGCAAACGATGCAATGCCGGCATCCGCATCTCCTTTACACTGAATGGCACGATGACCCGCAGTCTTGAATTTGTTTACAAGTAATTCGATTAGCTGATTTATGTTATGATAGTTTTTCAAATGCTCAGCTTGGAGTGAAGTGACAACCGTGTTGTGGTGAGCGAAATCATTGGCATAAGTTTTCCCCCGGCGCATCGACGACGCTCCTCTCTTTTCGTTGTCATGTGTTCAGATCCATCGTTTGCCGTTGCCCTCTATGACAATTTTATATCTCAGTGTCAAAATCTGAACGAACATCGGGTATAAAATACAGTCGTAAGTTAGCAACCCACCCAGTCACTGCATCCTTCCAGCTTGTGTCCCTTCCACCAACATATGCAGCATGTGAGCGACATTCTCTACGAATATACTTACAGATTCAAGAGTGGCTAGGAAATTATTTAAGTCCTGAAGATTGGGGCTGGAAAATTCAGAATGGAGCTCTTGAGCTAATGACTAACCGACTTGCACCTGCTCTGGATCATCTCCTCAGTTTGGTGCCATGCAATTGTAAGAACATCTGTGAAATAGATTTGAATGTATGCGTTGTGGGCTGGAGTGTTCACTAATGTGTGGACATTGCCGAAGATCTGCATGCGATAAAGTCACCTATAATAATTCACATGATAAGTACGATGATGAAACTGAACATTAATTTTCATTCATAGATTTTAATAAATATTTGTATAATTTATAATTTTGCAAAATGTTTCGTCATTTTCAAGGTTTCTTTCTGTCAGTTTCTATATAATGCCAAGGACACAAAATCTCAGCGCACTGTTCGAAGAGATTAGAATGATGCAGACAGAAGAGGAAGGGTAAGTGGAACGGCGCTTATGCTTAGCTCTGCGCGTTGTTTCGAATGTTTCGATGATATCTCACCAACCGTTTGTCACAAAAACATAATGAATACACCATTTCAATGCTGAAACTGCGTTCTGAAACTTTGATAATAGACCTTCGATAGTTTTTAGCAAATCTGACTTTGTTACAAAACTAATTTCGTAGCTGTTTCACTATCAAATGTGAGATTTTTTTACTTCTGTCCAATAATTACGTCCGAAACTACGCCGTCTTTTAATAATTAGCTTTTCCAATTACTTATAGTGCAATTAAATGATACAAAAGCTGATATATTAAGACCTACAAGACGTTTATACTGATTACGACATTTAAACCCTAATTAAAATCTTTTGCCCTGATAAAACTGTGAAGAGGACACCTCAGAAATGGGAACTTATCAAGACATGATTCTTAAGTAGTAAGTAATATCTGTACCAATTTTCAGGTCTACATTACATTTTTTTCAGGTTAATACCCATAATGGCCAGAGAGCGGCGCGCGGAGCTCTCGGCCCAGCGTTGACTCACGTGTGCTTGTTTCAACGTGTATCTCGACAAACATATGTTGCAGAGGGATGAACGATATACCATTTTAATGCTGAAAGTGTGTACTATAACTTTTATCAGAGGTCCAGACCTGGTAACTTTGACAGTTTTTCCACAATGCAGAGAAATTGAGAAAAAAAGTTATGTTTCGTACTTGCTTCAAGATAAAATGTGACAATACTTTTACTTTTAGAAAATAATAGTGCCGTTATTACACTTTTATGCATTTTTTAGCCTATCCTAATTAAATAGGGTGCAATAAAACGTTACTGAGTCTTACATTTTAAATTTTACAACGAATTTATACAGATTTGGCACTCAATCCCTATTTAAGCCCTTTTGCCCTAAAAAAAAAACTATGACACGGACACCCTAGAGGCGGGGACTTTTTAGTACTTGTTTCTAAGGTACTAAGGAACGTCTGTGCCAAATTTCAGCTCTACATTATTTTTTTTGAGGTTACACCTAAAATCTGTCTAAAATGCCTGTACTTATGAAGGCTGTGGTTCTATTTTCGGGTGCAGAAAAATAGGGCTGCAATGCTCCTTAGATTGTGGTCAGTGTAATGGACAAGCATGCCTCAACGCTTCATTATATGCAAATGATCTGGATGAAGAAAGTGAATATGTAACTGATATCCCTGAAGGTTTAGAACCAAACCACGACGATGATTATGATGAATTAGAAATTCAGTTGAGTGACAAGAAGAGGAATTCGACGACGAACATTGAGTATATTGAGCAGCATACTTGTTATAAACAATAACAACAACAAAAATTCTCACTACGTTAAAACTTGAATTGTAATAGATTTACGATAAGCATTCGAGAAAAAAAAAAACAATAATTAAAGTGCATTCAAGCCATTTCATTTAAATATCTTATTATTAATAAGTTAATATTAAACGAATGTATGATTTATAAATAATATAATATCCTTAAATACAATTTATTAATTAGTAAATAATTACAGTTTATTCATAATTACAACATTATAAATAAAGAAGTAACTTTATAAATCGTACGGTCTACTGGATTCTACAGTTAACGTACCGTACAGTAACTTTATCCCCATGCCGCTAAGCTCTCCCCACTCTCAACGCTCTATCTCAAAAAGGGTTAAATCTATGAAATATTGTCTCCAAAACGGAATTTGTAGAGAATTTTATGCTCCATAACTTTTCTAATAACTCAAAATAACATTTAGAGTAATGGAAAACAGATATTTTTTTAAATTTTTTTGTGACCGCTGACCTTGAATATCTTGACTAGCGTACACGAGATTGTATGAGACTTTCGAGCCAACTTATAAAATGTTAAAACAAAGATTTATGCAAATTTACAGCTTGATATCTTTCATTCCGAGGTTGAATCCTTATTTGACTGGACTATAGAGGGAAAAGAAGTGTTCTGTATGCCCTTATCAACTCTTCCAAGGAATTATTACAAGTTTTCAGCGCTCATTAGCGAACACTGCGGCGTTCAATACAATGTAGGTAAATTTGAGTCTTCTGCCTTATTCGTTAAAAAAAACTTTGAGTCTAATTAGTTTTTAATGGATTTTTTCTTATAGCTTTACGCCTCGCTGACGTCGAGGTCATTAGAAGCGGTAAACTATTGGGGAGAGGGGGCAAGGAACGGGAAGGATTTCAACCACGGAATTTTAGAGGAACCATCCCAGCTTTCACCTGAGTGAACGGGGGAAACAATGGAAACCAGAAATCTGGTTGGCCAGAGCGGGTTCGAACCTGCGTCCTCCTGAATCCGAACGCTCCTGCTAACCCACCACGCTCGGTACAATCAACGAAAGTCTCTTCTGGTTGCGATAAGTTGTTAAAGTGTTGTGAAATAATTGATACGTGCAAACTTTAGGGCGTAGAGAGGCTGTACGCGCTCTAAGTATACCGTGCATCGCAGGTCACGTGAGCTCGTAGTGGGCCCCGTCTGCTGGTGTCAGTGGTTGTTATTTGCAGCTGTCGGGGTGTACAGTTCTTGGAGCTAGTCAGCTGTGCCGTAAGCCTGCCTCTCAGACGTTATTTCTGTTATTTACTGAACGCGTAATGAGCCCGTCCACCAGCCCGAGGAAACCCGAAAATAACTGCAGGCAGACAAGTACAATTTATCTTCCACGGCCGCGACAGGAGGGGAACACACAATACGTCTTTAGCGATGAGATCACGTGGCTTCAAAACGTATTATCTTAAATTACAGGTTCAGGCTTCCTTTGATAACGTCAGCCGTGACATACTTATCGAAAATAATAAGTTATTTGCTATTGTTCCATATATTTCTTGTACTGTCTTCAGTCAAGGAAATTCAAGTACAATTACGGATAGTAGAACCTTATTCAAATGACAATCTTCGAATGAAATTGCTTTCAGGAAACTGGTAACCAAGGGCCAGAGTATTGTGTAATTCTACTCACAATTCAGCTGCAATTTCGTATAACAGTCTCTAATACTCCAAAGGAAAGATGAGGCCGAACCGTGCGTGGTGTAGGAGCGCAACGCTCCATCCTCGCATTCGAGAGGACGCGGGTTCTAATCCCAGTCCGGACATCTAAACTTCAGCTATCAATGATTTCCCAGCCTCACGCCATGCGAATACCGGGATAGTTCCTACAAAAAGCCACGACCGAATTCCTTCCCGTTCCTTTCCGTCAGTCCTTTCCTGCGTATAATGACCTCGTGGTAGACTAGGTGTCACCATTTAATATATATTCTATATATGCCAGAAGGCTACAAAACAAGTGCTTCATCGTGGAAAATGCTAATTTTACTTAACAATATAAAAACTGTAACACCGGCATAAATATTTTCTCGTGTCCAGCTGAAGATAACTTGATGGATATGTAAAATATTCGTTAAAAATTCTGAGCCTTAAGAAGTTTGAAGTGAACTGGAGGTATCAAAAATAAATAAATAAATAAATAAATGAACAAATAAATCTTAGAACCGCGTATAGTGTTTCAATAAAAATAACAGTGTCAAGAATTTCAGTAACAGTTGCAGTTAGCTGAGATATTTCAGTGTGGCAGCAATGTTAGGAAACTGCGAAATATTGACGACACGTTCCATATATTTTCAGTAACTGTTAACAGCGATTATGAATAAAAAACTATCTGTTAAAGATATACCCATATATCTTTTTTTCTATGTTATTGCAAAAAAGTTGTGCTGGTGGAATATAGAATTCATTTATTGTCTATTTCAATAATTCTTTAAAGCATTATGACGACATGATTTTTATTTTATGGAGGAAAAATCAATTAGTACTTGTTTTTAATGTACGGTAGCGACGTTTAGCACGACAGACCCTCATAATCTTTTCCTTGAGATTTCAACCTCGCTTATAAAGAGCGATACGCCGGCGGAAGACAATATAACAGCCGGTAAACAACAGCAAGCAGCAGCAGAGCCCTGAACACAGCATGTTTGTAATAGTCTCTTGCGCGTCATGTGAACGGATTGTACTTGGGGCTTTCACACTAAACCCCCATTATATAACATTTCAGGATTCGAAAGAATGAATTTTTTAATAAAAAAAAAGTACCAGCAAACTATCGTTGATAATTATGTCCGCACAATTATGCTAATGATTTTGAAATATTATACTTAAGAACGAACAGCACCAAAAACTTTTCTGTATAAATTCTCTCGTGTAAATTTAAATAACACATATGTTGCTGTTTGAATAAAAAAAATAAATATTATTAATATAACGCATTATTTACCAGTTCAGTGGATCAAGACGCCGCACACTGAATCGGGAAGTTTCAATGGGACGAGGTTCGTTTTCTGGGCTTATTGCCTTTTTAGGCGGTTGCCAGCTATCATCTTAACGTATGCTAGGACTGGCTTCAATATCCGCCTCATAAACTACGGCACATCTTTGACAAACTAAAATACATTCATGCCGAGATACAAATAGTTACACGAAGCCCAGGCAGATGGCAACACAGTTTTTCATCCTCTGTTTTAAGTAGGCAGGGTCTATCACATACAGTTGGAGTTAGGGCCTCTCATGATTCACATTGGCCACCTCGTGGTTCTCAATTGCCCCGAAAGATTGGTGTGGGGGGAGGGGTGAAGAGTTGCTTAAATTTGGTACATTGGAACATACAACAAAGGGAAAAATACATGACGATTTGAACATGCTTACATCATCTGTCCCATTAATTTAGTTGACACTTAGAAGGCAGCGTCTCTGTCTGCAAGCGTCACTCTTCCATTTCTTCCAGCGCTGATATGAAAATTAATATACGCAAAAAGCAGAGGGGTCGTGTTTCTAAATGGGGCTGGCCTATTGTATCTGTGACGCCCTGGACGTGGCTGCCCGCTGCAGATTAATACCCGTCCAGCTCCCGGACAGGCACGGGGGGAAATAAACTGTCCGCCATGTTGGTTTCTTAGAGCTGCGCCCCCCACGGAGAGAGAAATACTCGACTCTTCCACCCCCTATGGCACCCGTTCCCTCTTAATGACGACACGTCCCTGCCCGGATAACACGCCCTCTTTCGCTGGGAAGACATTTTCTAAATTAATAACAAGTGGCGGGGTGGCCGGACAATGGCCGGGAGCGGAGCCCCCCGCCGGCCGCCGTAACGAGCTGGCGCTGGCGTCGCGCGTGCTTCCAGGCCGTCCGTGCGTCCCACTCCGTGCTAATGACGTATCGAAACAGCCGCCACAGACGGACCTCACTACAGGGGTTTCTTTTTGTCAACTCGCGTCCACCGGGCTGCGACATCAGATCACACGTTGGAAATTGAAACCAGTTCACCGGTCACATCGGTTAGGCGGCTGAAAATTCACAGAGGCAGATAAAAGTTGAATGAAATCCTACGCAATACACCTCGCCGACACAGACGTTGACGGTTGGCTTGAAAGTTTACTACCTTCTCTTGTATATGTTGCTCATAACTAAACGGCATTATCTTACACTGTAAATATTACTTACTTTCTTTACTACATCGTCATCATCCGTGTTCTACCCTATTGCAGGTTTTCACATGGCTGCCTCCATGCTCTTCCGTCTTCTGCCCTTCTTTTCATGTCCAATTAGTTGCCGTTTTCTCTGATGTTATCTGTAATTTTGAACCACCTTCTTCCTCTCATTCTCCTCCCACAAACTAGTCCTTCCAAGGCGTCTTTTAGCAAACACTCTCCTCTCAGCAAGTGTCCCACCCAGTTCTTCTTTCTCTCTTTATGATTTGGAGTAGCTTTCTCCTTTCACCAACCCTACCCAGCATTTCAACATTACTTATTTTATCCATCCAACTTATCCTTTCCATTCTCCTCCACATCCACATCTCAAGCGCTTCTAATTGTTTTTAATCTTCTCGCCTCAGCGTCCACGCCTCTGCCCCATAAATAGCCACGCTCCATACAAAACATTTGCAAAGTCGTTTCTGAGCGCTTGTAATCTTTATTACACTACTAGTTAAAAAGAAACGTCAAAAAATGACAGGGATTTTTGTTGTTCTGGGAAAGTGTCTAAGGAAAGCGTAATTTCAAAACCAGTAACTACTAATTATTTTCTTATATCTTTGTTTACATACTATCATCAAAACAAAAAATAATAATTTTGTAGCATACTTAGGGACCGTGCACAAACTACGTGGCTTGGTCTAGGGGGGGGAGGGGTTGGCTGGAAGACTACGTTGGGCTACGTGGGGGGAGGGGGGGTTTCGAGCCAGGCCACGTAGCTTTCCTTTCATGACATTTTTCACAGTTAAAATGAGTAACTGAACTCACAACAGCATGTGAATATTTATTTTCCTCAGTTAATTATCTTCTTATGTAATTTACAATAGTCTGACAGGAGAAAACAGTAGAAAATATCTTCTGAAATCAAAAGGGAAAAAAAGCTACGTGCTAAGGCCAAAATGGAGCTACGTAGTTTATGCACGCTCCCTTATTGACGTCAAAAATGATGAATTTTTTTTTTTTTTATCGTTCTGGAACATTTGCTGAGCAAAGCGTAATTTCAAAACCAATAAGATTAATCATTTTGTTAATTCGTTTCCTCCAAACTGTTTTTTTTTTTCCTTATGGCTTTACAACTGGTCAACGTTGAGGTCATTAGAGGCGGGAAACGTGGCCTAGTGAAGGAAGGATCTCGTCATTCGCTTGGAGTGATTTGGGGAAACCATGGAAAACCCAAAATGAAAGGTCCAGACGACGATTAGAACCCTTGTCCTCCCGAAATCGAGGCCAGAGCGTTACCGCTCACCCACCGCGATCGGTTTTTGCAAACTATTTTCGCTATTAATAACCTTCGCTGTTCCTTATTATTTTTTTTTTAAATTGTTCTAGGAACTTCTAACATAGCTGACAAGATCTATGTAGATTTAATCTAAATACACACCTTTGCTCATGGTAGGTTTCCAAAAGTCAAACATATTAAATCTTTATACACAGTGTAATATTCCACACAAAGACAAACACCCAACCTTCATTTTTAGCTTGCAATAACAGCAATCGGCAGATAGCGATTGCTGATGGTATTAAGAGCTTTTTAACCTAATGTTGATTTTTTTTTAATAATTAATTTACTGTAGAATTTTAGTCTTGTCATAAATTAAATCGTTAGTAGTGTGAGCTTCCAGAACATTGCAATGCCCGAGTACTGACACTGACAAATTTTAATTTGGATATAGACGCTGGCTGGTTGAGTATCTCCGGAAACTTCTACCACGCGCAGCTGCTTCATGTCAGTTCGATATGTTCAGCGCTAGTCATGTTCTCCCGTGATTATATCTTCGGATCTTTGTCATATTGTGAGCGGATCTTTGGTTTAGAGACTGAAGCTTTATATTAGAAGAAAGTACTAAAGACAATCATCGAGTTAATTACTGAAAAAACTCCAGGACATTACAATCAAAGTATTGCTTAGTATCCAAAGTTTTACTGCAACTTGAAGTTTGTTTGTAAAATTTACATCAAAGATCGCTGCAGTTTGTCGTAATTTCTTTTGTGTATCTAAACGAATGACAAAGTTTTGCCTGAATAGAACAGTTCCAGATATTGCCAAACTACTCTTTATAGCGGCCAGTTTTTTCTCATTTTATAAAATACGAGTAATTCAATTTTAATTTTACATTTTTTGATATGTACTTCTTTGGTATTTCCCAGAAGAAACAAGGTTGCGGTTTATTTCAAAATATACGAAGGACTAGATAAATTCAGCACAGAGAAAGAAAGTTTAGTAAGTTCCAAATGTCGTGCATGTTAAATGAAATCTGCATATTATTGCTGTTCTATGGAATTATTGTTGGATAATTGTCTGGATTGTTCTTGGTTGAAAACAAAATTTAGATTTTTGTCTGATCAACGAGAGGGGGGCAAAAAAAAAAATTTTTTATTTTTCAGTAACTTTGTTAAGAATTGATAGTTAAGATTTTGTTGTGTGTTTAAAGTCTCAATAAGCTGCCGTTGAAAACATGACACACGTTTATTACACTGTGAAAAAGCCACTCTGATTTCCATTTCGTTGGTTACGGAACATACTAATGTATTTTTCGCAGTTACAGGCAACTGCAATAAACACTCATGTCATTTGCATAAGAGCATAGTGAGTCACTTGTTGTTTAATATTCGTTAGGGGACACACAAAGCGAGCCGCCGACTGTAGATGTATGTGCCATGAAATGAAATACTTGCTCTAGACAGTAGCTGGCCGCCGACAAGGGCACGGTTTTTTTGTTTTGTTTCGGCAGTGTCCTCTGATAGCGATGCTGTAAAAACTCTGAGACTAAACTGGAAAAGAAATTTTTCAGCCAACTGAATGGTGTTTCATTTGTGCGGTAACTGGTTAATTAAATCGTATACTATACCTCTTGCATGAAGGCATTTAACGGATATGGATCAATCAAATCAATAAATTCAAAGTATCAGAGTGGAATTACGAAAATGCATATTTGCTCATGCAGAATAAAAGATCTCGAGCTCAAAATTTGGTTTCGCAATGCAGATCTGGCAATACTTGTTTAGAGCACGTAAAATATGGCCATAAGTATGCGTGGCTCGTATTACAACTCTTTTTTACCCGACAGAATTACTGGAATAATTCTTCAGAATTGGTGGGTCAGCATCTATGGTCGGACATGGCATACGTGGGTTCAAATTCCCTTCCTTCCATCAAGAGTTCTGTTTCCTATGATTTATCGGAATCACTGAAGGCGACTGCCGGACTGGTACTTCCGGAAGGCTATGGTCAAATTCCTCCACATTCCTTGCCCTCAATCTGTTACTGACGAGGTTTCATCCAAGCGAGTAGTGCGTAGTCAATTGAAACTACGTAATGGCAAAGTCGCTGTCAATACAATTAACCTTTGTTTAGTTATATCAGAAATATACTTTCTACATTCCGAACGGTATTTTCCCATTTTTTCGTGCTTTCATAGAATAAATGCCTAAAGATTTGAACTTTCATGTACCATTGTCCATCTCGACGCTACTGAACAGACTTCGAGTTAGAGTTAACCGCTGCAGAGACTTTTTGACTTCATGCAACTATATGGAGAGCAACCCGATACCACATGTTCTTGTGGCGAGAACCAAACCATGGTATATTTCTTGTCATGTCCAGAACTCGGAATCAACGGAACCAAATCAGACCTTCAATTAATTATCCACTGACAATTGCTTCTCAATGCCGAAAAAATTATCTTGTATTTGATTCTGTCATCGACACGAGAAGTAAAACATGGAATACCTACTTATGTTTTAGTGTCTAAGAAAGCCATTTCAAACTATTCAAGGTATGATGTCTATCTAGATATCTCTGTCCAAAAGACTTTATTTATTTGTTGAATGGCTAAGCAACTAATGTAATACAACGGAAAGAACGTTGGTAGCATTCACAAACTGATATCCAGTTGTTGCAGCCATTATATGAAGGAAGTTGTAGCACTGAAAACATCTTGAAATGGTCCATCATACTTCCTTAGAGGACATTCGCTGACGATATGCTCCACCCTCTGGGAAGGAGCTCCGCAGTCACAGACAGGAGAATCTTAACTCCTCACTTATAGAACATGTCATTACATTTGGCGTGGCCTGTTCTTATGCGACCCACTGGTCTCTCTTCAAATGGAATCCTATAGGATCTTCAATATCTGAATGTTTCACAGATGAAGATTTCTAGCTTTGTCGCTAATTTTCCTTGACATCCAAGTCAAATACTTCATGCCATGCTGGATTTCTGGATTTAAGACTAGTGTGGGGACTTTAGGTGCTATAAAAATTCAAATTATAAAGCATGAAATTCGTTAAACAATTTCTTGTCTATCATGTTAGTAATCTCTTCTTAGTGCTTCATTTTCAGTGTTATTACTGCTCTATTATTACCTACAACACACTAAGATAATTCAATTATCATCATTGTATGTTGAGATTTTTTACAGTATTACTTTGAAGGTTATCCCAATTTATTGTTAGTAGCACTGAAACATATTGTGTGCAGTTTTTTGCTAATAGCAGTGCCGTCTTCGACTCTTGCCAGGGCCTATTTGTCGTGAGGTTGGTATGCCGAGCAGACTGTAGCCTCATTACTCGCGTCTTTCTCTCCAGCTGGCACTGTGTGCTGGACTGCTGGCGCTGTTTGTATGTGCGAGCTGTTCGCTGGTGGCCGCTTGCTCTGTGGGAACAGGAGGAGCCGAGCCGCGCCATCTTGTTCATTCTGGTCGAGCGTTCTGATCCGTTGCGGGTTTCTTCTCCTGCGTGACTCAAGTGTCGATTCAGCTGGACGACTTCGCCCGGGATGGACGAGAGGGGAATGCGTGTCCCGTTGCAGTTTCTCATTCCCGCGCGGGGTTAACTACCAAGCGTAGGCTCTGTAGCAGTGAAGCTTTAGTCGGTGATTTAACTTGCTCTTGCCAAGCAGTGGGATACAATTTTATCTCCGTGTATCTAGAGGTATCGTTGATTTTTAGCATCTAGCTACTAGGAAGATTGTCGCTGTCATCAATGATAACATCAAATGAATTATGCCATCTCAAAACTAATACAAATGTACGTTGATCTGTGGCTGGAGTCTGTTTATTTATCGTACGATATTTAACAAAGCACACAATAGGAAATGTACGTATCACAAGCTTGTACAGTTTCATATCTTTAGATCTAATGTTTTAATCCAGTCAACTGCACTGATCGACGCATCATGTATTTCCGTTATTGTTCCCTTGTAGGCCCGAAGAGGACAGTCAGAAACGATGTGATGGATTATCTGTTGGGTGGCTCCACAGTCACAATTTGCAGAATCTACCCAACCCCATTTGTGTAAAAAGTAGCCGCATGCGCCTTGTGTTGTTCGAATCCGATTGATGATTCTCCATTGCCGCCTGGGGAGATCGAAACCTTGTAACCGTACTGAAGGGTGCTCAGCTAGATTTTTATTGACTACTGACGGCTGCTCCCATTGATTTATTCACAATTTGTTGATTTTGAAAGAGGACTCTGTAATGTTAATTGCTGTACGCCATGACGGTTTTCTTGATTTAAAGCGTTGGTGTTTTGCTTGAATAATGTCTTGATGTATAGGGTCCTTCAGGATATTTTTCCAGATTTTTAAAAGAGCTTCTGATCTTCTTAGTGCTGGAGGTGAAATGTTACATACCACTGGAAGCCATATGATGTTCATACTCCGAATGCAGCCACGTTTGAGAGATGTTGCTTAAAGGTTGAGTTCTGTTCAGTGTTTATCCAGATACTTTGGTGTGCTGCAATACGGCAAAATTTGGCCTTTGAATTTGACTTCTGGTTTATAGTGTGATTGTCTGTTGCGTAAATGAAGTTTCTATATAACTGTTTTCTGAGGATTTAGATGGAGGCACCATTTCTTGAATTACACATCTAACTTTTCCAGATCATATGATAAAGTTTTTTATGCATCAGAAAAGTTGGTGTTCTGATTCACCAAAGGGATGACATCAGCGTAAATAAATTTTCTTGAAGATGTTTCCTGTAAATCGTGAGTATACAAATTGAATAGGAGTGGTGCCAAACACACAAACTCGTTTGTTCGAGATAAACTCCGAAACTACTTAAACGATTTTGATGAAATTTGGCTTACTGTGTATAATTTCGCACAACTTATAATATATGGTAGATTTTATCTGGACTACTGACTTCAATATTTATTACTGCGAATTAAATGTTCATTAAATGTTTGTAATTATTTGTAAGTTCAGTAAATCTGAGCGGTCTGGTGGCTCAGTGGTTAAGGCGTCTGAGTGAAGGTCGAAGGGTCCCCAGTTCGAATCCCTATCTCGGGCGGGATTTTTATAGGCACTTAACCCGGCCTTCACCTCTTGCACAGCTTGCTGTGTAATGTGAAGTACACCAGGACGGTACCGTGGTTCGGATTCCACGTTAAATTGTAGGCCCCCTGTACCCGGCAGGATTGGCAGGCTAGGTTAAGGCGGCTACGACAGGGACAGAATGCGCAACCACTAGAAACCATGTCACCGGGTCATTACGACCACATGAAATTATTAGTATAGTTCCATAAGTTTCTAACAGGTGGCTTTGTGTTTCGGTTTATTTATGCTACAGTCTATTGCGCGCCTATATTTACGACATAACCGAATTTCTTGAATTTTTCGTGTATTATCATGTTTATAAGTGTGCTTTGCATCTACACTATTATTATAAATGTGAAAGTAACTGTGTCTCTCTGTCCGTTTGTTACGTTTCTGAGGCTAAATGGCTAATCCGATCATAATGAAATTTGACAAGTAGATGCTATTTGCCATTGGGATGGACATAACATAATTTTTCCTGTACTAACTGTACACTTAGCGGACTGGTAGCTCAGTGGTTAAAGCGCTTGCTTACTGATGTCTGGAGCGTGGTCTCCGGTTCAATTCCCGCTGGGATCAAAGGTTTTTAAAAATTGTTTGTGATTTTATGAGTCACGCCTGGACCGTCGGTTGTTCGGACTGCGTGTTAACTGTAGATATCACAATTTAGGGGTGCAATGCGAGGCAAATCGTAGGTTCTCTAGTAATGCAGTAGGTGATCACTTTTTTACATTATATTGATCCCTCAGAGGTTGTTACTTTCGCAGTCGGTGTGTGTGTGATCTGCACTAATAATACTATAAATGCGGAAGTAAGTCTCTGTCCTTTTTTATGTTGTGATGACTAAATGGCTATAGCGATATTGATGGAATTTGACACGGAAATACTTTATATCTGTAGGAAGAGCACATGACTTTTTTTTTTGTATGAAAAACAGTTGTAGTCACGAAATTTTCAGAACTTATCGAATGGTGACAGAGATCGGATGTGTGTGTTAGTCTATAATGTTACCTCGGTTGCTCAAGCTGTGCTTCTCGTGCATTATGTTAGTGTACGATTTGTCAATAAATTTCGTTTAGAGATAAATGTATTATTTAGTATATATGTCGATTTTTTCTAGCAGAGCATTAGCAGCTAAAGTTATTAGAACCCAAGAATCGGATGCTCATCTTCAAGAAAGAAGGAAAGACCAAGCTGAAATAAAGCAGCCCTTAAGTAATGACCCTCCCCCTCACTACACACTTAAGAAAGTAAAAGAGGCATTGCAACGCATACGGAGCAAAGATAGTAAACTTCATATAATTCAAATGACTTTTAAATTTACAATTCCACTAATCTTTTTATTCATTTGTGCAGCCGTACTCTTACGCAATGCTAAGCTTTCTATAATCTTCCCCAATCTTGACTTTATAATTATTTATTTTTCTCGACGCCAAATCGACCAGTCACTCCTTGCCTTCAGGGATATTCATAAAATAGCATTAGTATGGTACATTTATAATTCGAAACAGATAAATAAATACATTATATTATATTTATAATTATTAACATGAGGGCGTGAGGTATAACCGCCAAAAGCTGCAGCATTATGTCACTGCCACTTCGTACGTATATAGCTAACAGCTCCTTATGTAACTCTCAATTCATCGACAGAAATCTCATCATGTAAGTAACAGTAGCACCTTAAGAAGTTAGTTTATTTATTTATTTATCGTATGATATTTAACAAAATATACAAAAGGTGTGGACAAACGTGCAAAATACAAGCTCGTGCAATATTGTATCTCTAGATCTAGTGTTTTTATCCATTCAATTGCATTCACGGAACTGTGGGAATAGAACTCTCGGTCGAAGGATACGCCAAAAGGATCGAGAAGGTCCTTTCCAGGACCATCAAGCTCATAGAATTTGACCATCTCTACGCATTTGTCAACTTCAAGAAGTTTGTAAGCGCCATATGGTTGTAATTATTTGGGCGTGGATTTTATTGCACCCTCGATAAATTAAGTAACAATTTTTCTCGGCATCTTGCTTACTTGATAATGCCGGTCAGCAGATGGAAGCTGATCACGTGGGGTACATCTCGCCGTTCCATTCTCGGGTCTGTGTACTCTCTCCCATCTCTGCAGGTAGAATGGAGCGCAACTGGACACCGGCGATGGAACCGGCGTGTATTGTGTTAAGGCTGTCGACACGACAACAATGACGCGTGCAGAGCCGGAGGACGTGGCCTTGTGTCGTAGCAACCGCTGCTGAGTGCTTCACAAAGTTCAACACTCCATCCGTTCACTTACCTCTATTAATTTTCGTTGCACTCATCCCAGTCTGCACCAAAGAATAAACACATATACATGCATATGGATTTTTTTTTTTACAAATAGTACTAAAATTTAATTATAAGTACAAAGATGTCAATTACATTGCGCATTTTTCACATCTTACAAATGTCTAAATTAAAGAGTGTTAATAAACAATTTACTATTGCCAATTTTATTCTTCCCACATTAATTCACGAAATGGTTTGCAAAATTTTCAACCGGCAGCAATAAAATAGCAGAAAAGAACTAACCAATTCAACGTTTGCTGAAACAAAATAAGTACTCGGTGTTCTGTGCTAACACAACCACAAGTGTTCCACATAAATACATTAATTGAATCGCGAGAAATGCATTGCGAAATTTTATCGTTCAATGGAATTTTTGAAGTGAATTCATTTTGCGAGGTCGGTTGGATTCATTTAGGTGCATGAATATCTTTTTTAACGACCGATCAGTGAGAACAGAAGCAAGTCAAGTTTATTACAAACACTTTAAACGCGTAAGTGCTGAAAGAATGACATCGTCTAAATAAAACTCGAACTGTCTGAAGATGACGACTGTACAGTCGTTGTTAGTATCGTACTGTTTCGCGAGTGGCAAGGACAATTAAAAGGACTAGTGATTAATTAATATAAATTAGTCAAGGGTGATACGAGGAGGCGCACCTGTCATCAACAACTTACACCGCTCTGCAGTGGGGAAGGGCAGGGGGTATGTTTTGAATAGAAGACGACATGAATGACGCACAGTAAATACAGTTTACTGTACTCCCTATGGCCCGGACACTTCTCAGAAATCATATAAAGTTACAGTGGCGTCTTGCCAGTGGAAGGAGAGAATAATGAATCTTGTTGTAAGAACAGACTTTCCAGGCGTATGCTTGAAAACGAAGTCTTCACGGGTGTACCGCTGGATAGCGTTTTGAAAACACAATAATTCGACACTAGCTCCGTCGTCTTCATCAGGTGTCGAGACATCTGCATAGGTCGGGTATCCACGGTATCCGACCTGTGCAGATGTCTCGACACCTGATGAAGACGGCGGAGCTAGTCGTCTAAATATCGTGTTTTCAAAACACTATCCGGCGGTACACCCGTGAAAACTTTGTTTTAATGAATCTTGTGTCTGTGAAAATGCTGAGTAAATGTGGGAGAAAACGCTTGTAAATAAGCGAACCCTTCATTAATATTGAATAATTGTGCCCTATAGCTTGAAGTAAAGCGTAAGTGTAAAGGCGTTGGGTTGGAAAGATCAGGAATGCCTTAATGGAGCGTCCATAAACTACGTAGCTCCATTTTGTCGCGCTGTGGACTCCCACCCTCCTCTCCCCACGTAGCCCGACGTGGCTTTTGCCTCTACAACCCCCTCCTCCCTCCCTCCTCTCCCCCCAACCACGTGGTACTTAGCTTTTACCCTATTGATTCCAGAATACATTTTGTACTGTTTTCTCTTGTCAGACTATCGTAAATTACATACGGAGATAATTAAATGTCGGAAATGTGTTCTGTACTTATTTTAACTGTAACAAATAATATGAATGAAAAGCTACGTGGCTTGGCTTGAACATCCCTCCCCCTCCCCTCCCCTCCCACGTAGCCCCATGTAACCCAGCGTAGCTTTCCAGCCAACCCCTTCCCCCACCCCCCTAGACCATGCCACGTAGTTTATGGATGCTCCCTAAGTGTTTCTCTTGTCAGAAACTAATTAGAGAGTTAATGACAGATCTGTTTCAAGACGAAAGAAAACACATTTTACTACCAGCTACATTCATATCCAGGAATGGCAGGAAAAAAAAAGAGGAAAAGGGTTAAAACCGATATTCTATACTCATTTTTTTTCCATAAGCAATAAAGGAGGAATTATCAAACGAGGAAACTTAGAATCTGATAGCAAATAGGTCTCGAGAAACCGCGACGCCATCCTGATCTGGGTTTTCCGTGGCCGTCCTATATACTATAGGCGAATGCCTGTATGGATGTATAAGATAGCCCATGAACACCTCCTACCATATCCCGTATCTCTTCCCATGAATATCCGTTTAGCTGCTAGCGTAGGTGCAACGCATCCTCCACCATACCTTGTAGTGAATGGCAGAGTCATAGCAAATAGCCACAACATCGGCAACGGTGGAGCGTTATGTACAAGGAGAGGATATAATTCAGTGGAAGAAGACTACAATCTTAGAACAACCGATGGTTCATAGAACGCAAAATCAGTGAATCCATATAAATTTATAAACATCAAAAAGACCGGGGCTACGGATTAAGTAAAATACGCATGTGTGTACTCGTAGCTACAAGATCGCCCCACGGAGTGCAAACCTCTGTGGAACAGCGAACACTCTTTGTCGGAGAAACATCATCATCTCTGCCGAAAACTCAAACAGTCCGTCCAGTGTACCAGAAAACAAATACATTAACTAGTAGCAGTCCTGACGAAGGCCGCAGGTTGGGACCGAAACGTTGGCATCACCACCAAGAAAAGACAGGTAAGTGCAATTTCACAAAACCATGCCTGCTAAAAGAGTGATTTTTTATATAACTATTAACATTGTTTCGCTATTTTGTTGCACTGTCTCTTCATTTGTTAAGCATTCTGATCCTCCAACATGACCTTTACTTTCGCCACACTCTTGAAGCACTAATATGTCGTCTGACTGCGTGTTAACACTATAGGCACAAAATAACGCTTTACGGTTTGTTTCCTTTCTGAACGGATAAATTTTCTACCTCTATAATGGCTCAAGTCAACTGAAGCGACGATTTCTCGGGCAGCTCCCCTGTCCTGACGTTAAAAGGTCAGAGAGCAGGAGAGATTGGGGTGGGGGGGGGGGGGGAGGAAAGGAAGGGCCGCAGGGAGGAGAATACGTTCTCCGCGATAAGCTTTCAACATTCGACTATCGATTGATGTGCCCTTCACTTGTTTTCACCGCACTTCTATTTGGTGAATAAGCCATCACTTTATTATCGTGTCGCTTGATTTTCGGTCTGGTAACTTCGTACAAAACATAAAAAATAAAGGACAAATCTAGTGTTACAAAGTCCGCAGTTCTTATGGATACAACGTATTTAAATTGTGTAATTTGTGATCTGGTATGCACACAAATTCCATTATGTGATTTATCGTCCTTTGTCTAACCAACCGGAACATTTAACAAACCAACAGTAAAAGCTTGCCAATTAAACTTGTTGATAGTTTGCGACCTTTTATGCATTTCTTCGTTTTACGTAATCAAGTAAAATTATCTTTTTGGCATTTGCGTTCTTTCTTTTACAAATATCATCGTACATACATTTATAGCCTAGTTGTGAGATAGTCTGTGTGATTAAACAAAGTGATTATAATAAGTATTGAAACTACCTTCCGAAATAGTCTGTGTAGGAAATTTGAATTTTGACGAATGAACTAAAAGTTATGAAATGCATGTTTAAATGAAAATTACTGACAGTACAGCAGCATATGAAAATGGTATGAAACTACCGAAGCCACAGCCTTTTAATTATAAACACAAACAGTAAGCAAAGTGACAATGATAACAAATTTTTTTTAACTGAAGGAACGATCATATCTCAAAATAGGTCAAATGAAAAAGCCATAAAACACAAATTATTTTTTTTCCCCCGTGACATGCAGAAACCACAATAAATGTTAAAAAAATATGTTTCAACTAATAATTATTGAATATATATTATTTTATTCTAACAAACATACTGAGCTAAGGAAAAATTGTAAAAGTTCCATCGAAACGTTTCATTCATTTGCAGATGGTCCCAGAAAATTCATGCCTTTTTAAACTAATTCATGACGTAAGACATTACGTTAATAGAATTAATCTAATACATACATTATACGTATTACGTACTGTACACACAAGTTGCAATGTAGTCTTCACGGGTGTACCACCGGATTGTGTTGTGGAAACACGATATTTCGTCGGCTAACTCCGCCGGGAAAGTCTTCGTTCTTACACACAAGTTAATTGGTAACGGATTCTACAAGTACTTTTAAGTAAAACTTTGCATCAGACTAATCTTGCCATTGGAACAAACAAAAAATTGGGGAAAGTGATAGGATGTAAGGCTGCAGTAGTAAAAAGAAAATTGAAGAATCTTGTTGTTATGTCATGGGTGAGGTATGCATCCCTCCTACAACATCGAAATCGCCTTTTACATGTGTTCGGCAATATGCTTTGGGCGCTGTACGTCCAGAGAGTTACCATACCCGGCACTAATATGAATCGAGCCAAGCAGCTGTATATACCAACTTCAGCTTTGATGAAACATCCACAGATTTGCAAGATTCAAAATCCACTTTGTTGTTTCCTGCTCTAAGATATGCGACTCCATGGAGAAAAAACTGTTTATTTTATCTGACTTTTCAACACTTTCTTCTTAGCAGAACCAACTTTATTCTTCGCCGTTGAGGTCGGTTATCTCAGTTGGTTGTTCTTATAAGTTCAGTGATAGTTTTTTTTTTTTTTTTTTTGCTTATGGTTTTACACCTCGTAGACGTGGAGGTCATTAGAGGCGGGAAAGAATGGGGGAAAAGGAACGGGAAGGAATTCTGGCATGTTCTTTTTAAAGGAAGCATCCTTGAATTCGCCTGAGTGGTCTGGGGATACCATGGACGTCCGTTCGGAGATTCGAACTCACGTCCTCCCTAATAATAGGCCAGAGCGTTAAAGTGATAGCGATCAGTGAGAGACATCCACTTGAGTAACGACGCTGTATGGCCTTCGACTGATCATATCAACTGAAATTACGAGAAGAAACACTCTTTCCTTTTACATTATAATCCAGTTGTTGCATATTCCCTGCGGTATGGAAGTTGTACGGCCCGAACATTAATATCAGAAATGTTTTTATTCGACTCTTGGCATACGATTTTAATATGAATCTCGGAGCTCAGTTTTATACAATTCAAATTTAATTCTTTCTTCTAAGTTTATGTTTCTAAAATTTCTTTGAAAATATCTAATAGGTGTCTGATCCTACAGTTTTTATAAATGACTTTTGCAGAAGTTTATTTCAAATGAGAATACCATGAATTTATCGCTAGGATATCGGAATTGACCCGAAATGGCATGAATCACATCCATTTATGGTAAATAGCATTGTGTGGTTGTAATCATCAAAACCAACTGTAAGGTTTGGAAAGTTCTGCAGGCTTTTTGCCGAAAGCAGTAACTGACACGATCTGTGTCGTATTTATCTAGCCAGTTGCTGGTTAAAGTATTTTAAAATTGGATGTTAAATGTTTATTTATTACTGCAGGGTTACAAGACATATCTGTACACAGTTGCTCCGCTTCCACTGCATCAACATTATTTTATGTCTATCAACACATTCGTGGAACGTTAGTTTTTTTGCGGAGAGTTTCCCAATAACTTACTAGCCTCAAATCTGACGACATTTATTTAAATTTTAGTTATGGACCGAGCGTTTTGGGTGAGAGGTAACGTCCTAGCTTCGCATTCGGGAGGATGCGGGTTCGAATACAGATTTGGGTTTTCCATGTTTCCCCCAAATCACTCCAGGCGAATGCCGGGGTACTTCCTTCAAAAGGCTATGGTCGAATTCCTTCCCATTCCTTTCCCTCAGTTCTTTCCCGCCTCTAATGACCTCGACGTCGAAAAGCCGTAAAGCTGAAAACAAAATAAATAAATCAGTTGTGATGTTTTCCCTTAAATGATGCCTTAATACAATGAAGCATTGTCGTTGGAATTCAGTCAGTGGACTGCTATAAGCAGATAAGCTACTTATATTTATGATTAATTTGGCTCTTCCTGATTTCAGCAAACTGGGATGTAACTATGTGTGCTGAGTGACATAGAATTTTCAAACAGCATTAAGAGAACATTAAACCACACTTCCGGAGTGTTTTATTTATGAAAACTTCATAATAGTAATAAAGCACAAGGCATTGTTCTGCGGGATATGCCCGAAGCGTTCGGCCGCCGACACAGTTTCGATTTACCACAGATGAGCCTCGGTCGAGTCTACCTCAACCTATCAGGTAAACCTACCTGCTAAATGGAATCGCGACCGCGGGAGTGTTCTGGCGTATATCAGGTGAAGGAGACTTTGAAAATCCCAGCTGAGATCGGGATTCAAACTGGGGACCTTTAAATCTCCAGTCAGACGCCACCGCTCGTGAAAAACCTTGTTATTAGTTGGAGCTTATGTGTTAGTAGCAACTTACTGCATATCTACTTTCACATGGCTGGGAATCTGTAGTTCAATTTCTTTCTCTGTTTGAGGTATTTGATTTATTAGATGAGGTTTGATGGTTTATTTAATTTATTAGGTTTGACGGCTTCCAGTGAAGGAATCTGAACCTATCTAAGCAGCAGGAAGGCTACTTTGGAAACTCTGTTTATTAGATTACCCTGATTAGTGTATACACTGATCAATGTCTTTTCTTCGGACACGGAATGTGGTTGGTGTCGGTCGACTGGTTCCTGTTTACGTGCTACAGGTAGAAGGGTAGATAGGCGGCGAAGGATTCTTGGCCTAGTTTGAATTGACAGGAAGTGGTCGTAATCAGTTTAATATTTGATGATTTATTTATGCAGGATGTTTATTAAAATAATTATATGCTGTTTATTCTATCTTATCTATAGCTCAGTGTTTTAAAGATGAGCGATAAAGCTCGGCCTCGCAATCAAGAGGAAACAGCAAGATTTGAGCTTTCCACCGTATCGCGAAATCACTTCAAGCGAATGACGGATTGATTTCATCAAAAGGTCATGGTCGAAATTCTTGCCCCAGTCCTCTCCCGCATCCAATGACCTCGAGTCCACGAGCCATAAGAAAAAAAGGAAGTTAACTATGTTTCATCTGGAAACATTTATTCAGAAGTGGAAACAAAGTGAAAGAAAACCTGCGAACGGCCAAGGAACGAAGGTCTCCCTTACAAAGCAGTGGAATTTATGAAGTACCCTGTAATTGCAGGAAGGTATATATAAGCGAAACCGAAAGAGTTGTAGCCGTGAGGATACGTGAACATAAGAGTCACACCAGTTTGAGGCATCCCACAAAAATAGCTATTGCCGAACACCAGATGGAGGAAGATCATGAAACATTGTGGGACAATACAAGAGTACTAGCTAAAACCGTAGGTTATCTTCAAAGAAAAGTGAGAGAGGCTATTGAAATATTCAAACATACAAACAACCTCAATAAAGATGGTGGTTATAGTCTTAGCCAGAGTTGGAAATGTGTGCTGGATAAATAATTAACTCTTGACCCACAGATATTAAATCATAAACAACATCTCTAGATAGTCAGACAATCGACAGTACAAATAAACAACTAAGCACGCCGGTCTCCAGAAGAGCAATCATCTTTAGCAGATTCGGCACAAGAACCCTGAAGAAGACCGAAAAGTAGGTCGAAACGTCGGGAAAAGAAGAATTAAGAATATAACAACGCAGCGATAATCCCGTAAGCATTTATATTCGTAACATGACGCCTGCGAAAACAACAAAATCAATCTTTATCGCTTGACCAGTTGTTGGCAAAATATATATATGTTTGCTTGCTCATATTCTTTCGCATGGAGGTAGTATGACTGAATTACATATACCGATCTACATTTATAATCTTATCTCACGGGAGTTAATTGTGTGTGTACATACGACGGAAACTATATGGCGCTTGTACAATAAATATCGTTCCTGCTGAGCTGTGTTCCTGACAAGGTTCTGAGGCTGCCGTTGAGTGAAGAGATACACAACAGCTGTTTGCTGACAACCACAAATTTCTCGGTAAAAATTTTCTCATATAAGACGTACCCTAGGTTTTCGATCCATACGGAGTCAATCGCAATTCCGGATGTGGCCAGGAATTTGGACGGCTTAGTTTTCTTCATGTGAGCAAACTTGGAAGTTCCGTAGTACGGATTCCACGTTAAACTGTAGGTCCGCCAACGACAGCTGCAGAAAGCACGGTGGCTTGAAACTCTCGTAAAACATTCAAAGTTACTTTCACCAGCCGATATAAATGAGTCTAATATTTTCACTAACTAATTATCTTAGTATTTATGGACTTTTGCTGCAATCCAGATTTCACTACAGTCACAGTTCCCACATTCTAATAGCAAACAACATTTACCAAATTAAAAATAATACCGTTACAGTTCCTCCATGATACACGTCATATTGTCAATATCCAAGAACTAATGCTTGCAGTAATTACATTATCCGATGCCAAACTCGTTGAACGACCTGTCAGTGTTGACGTTGTCATTCTAGATGTGTTTGAGGTTTATGTTACCTTGTTTGACAGAATTATTAGTTTAGCGTTGTCTCTAACCTGCTGTTCTGGCACCCTACTAGGAGTCTGAGACAGGTAAGAGGCTTTATTCCTTTTTTTTCTTTCTTTTTTTTGCTTATGGCTTTACGCCTTGTCGACGTAATTAGAGGCGAAAAAGGACTTGGGCAAGGAACGGGAAGGAATTAATTAGGCCATAGCCTTTTGAACGAAGCATCTTGTTATTCACCTAGAGTGATTTGGGGAAGCCACGGAAAATCCAAGCCTGGATTCCCGGACGGGGATTCGAACCGGTGTCCTCCCGAGTGCGTGGCCAGAGCGTTACCACTCACCCATTACGCTCGGTACAGGTAAAAGGTATCAATTGACCGTTACCTATCCATGCAAATGAGTCTCGAATATTATTCTAGTTTTCACACGATACGTCGTCAACCATAAAATTTGGTATATCAATACCAGGTGGGACGACACTTTTAAATGTAAAATATTGAACTTCTTTGATGTATTTTAGTATTACGACTATAAAGTGATACCTTGGCGAGTACACTGACTTGACAACACATAAGCGTTTTTAAAAATAAACCTATTGGAGTGTTCCAAAGTGAATGAACAAAACCGGGTTTTCCAGGGTATGATCGATCAAACACGTTTGTCCTTATTGAATCAGAAAAGAGAGGGCCACTCTTTCGATCCCGCTTGATGTTGTTGTCCTTGGATAAGTCGGGATTATTACCTAGTAATGTACACTTTTCATGGAGATCATTTTGACAAGATTGTGAGGTTGTGAAGCCTATACACATACACGCCAACATGCAAAGTGTCTCAGTCATTAACAATGAAGAAGAAGGAACCTAATCAACAACATATCATTTGAGGCACATATACCTGCATATCAATTTTGCGGTCGATTCACATTCCGAACTAGAAAAATATCTGAAATTTCTAGATGCGGCCTGTTGTGAACTCGATATGCTTATGCACAGCGTTTCGAAACAACCAAACAAGATCGTGCAGTTGCAGAGAAGGCTCCCAATAAAATGACAAAGAAAGACGAGTTGTAGCATTCCGCTATATAGGGATATGTGTGCCAAGCTGCAATTTGGCGCCAGCATGAAAAGAAGAAAAATCAAGTCGGCATGCTCCCATTATTGCATGTATTTGCCGGTTAGTCGGCAGCTGGTACACTCGCAGCTGGGATCGCGAACTTGGAAAAATCTATCAGAGCAACTAAAGAGTCGCAGAAACATTTGGCTGAAGGAAAGCGTCACAAGGAAACAATGGACGCATATATACTGAGGAGAAAAGGCCTATATTTCAAGTCCTACCATAAGTGTAGGTCAGTACTAAAGAAAATAAAAGTTTGTGACGCCACTGACCACAGAATGATACGTCACCAGAAACATTCTCTTTTTGTGTGACGTCATATTTCCCGTATGGCTGTGCCAGTTCATGTCAACTCGTGTAACTTCAGCCGTCAGTTTGAGAGGACGGCGTGGCGAAAACGTAACCAGGTGATATAAAAGGAAATTTGTAAAATGTAAACAAACTTACCCAAGATGGCCATATCCTCTCTACTCTCGTTAATAATATTCTTAAAAAGAATTAAACAGTAAACCTCATTATTATGAACTAACTACATTAAATGGTTATAAATTATTACTCCAACTAAGCGTAGTCGAACATTTCATAAAATGTTTGTTGCTCCAGCGCCATCACTATGATTGTGTTAGCTATTGGTTTGTGGAATATGAAGAATGTATATATCGTGTCAGTGATTAAGACACAGTCTTCATGAGCGCATTGTTATTGCATAATGTATATGTCATATGGTGGCCAACCACAAACAACAATTAAATATTTGGTGTAAACATTGAAATGGGACGGATCGTCAGGCAGGCTGTGGTGCAGCGAACCGTGTTCGTGGAATTCCTTAGGTGGCGTTCATTAATTACGTGAGTGGAATACGGGGGTCTACAAATGACGCGAATGTCGCTTTTAGAAGTATATATGGTCTAGAAACGACGTGGAAACCGACCTTGGAAGCATGTCAGCAAAAAAAAGTCGAAAAAAACTAATCTCACTTAATTTCAGAAAGGGGGAGGGAGATCCGACCAGATCTCACCAAATCTCACCAGAAAGAGAGGGGTCCGGCATTCTGGAAAAACACCTCACGTAATTAATGGAAACCCCCTAGGAAACTAGCTAGGAACGCTACCCAACCATCTCCACCATACAACCTGCCTAATGGTTTCAGAGAAGCAACCGAGGGTCTACGGGGACACTACGAACCGAGCGGTCGGGGAGAGAGATACTAAATGTTCAAGCAGGCAGATCTGGTGACCGCGCTGCTACAGCCGGTAGTTTTGTGCGTTGGCCATTCATCCCGCTGGTCGCTCACCGGGTCCGGTCGACGGAACGACCGACGTTCGCCACAGAAGTCAAAGCAGTCACGACATCTCCCGACGTCTCACCACACCAGGGAGGTAAAGTGCAGTGACATCGGCCAACAATATATCTCCATCACCCACCCCGTGACGGCCCTAGAGAACGATCGTCTCATGTTTCACTAATACCATTACAGTTCAGGACTGTTCCCATTTATTTATCGTGTATTAATTTCAGCCGTCTATTCAGAATTCATTATATTTAATAAATGTGATATTACAGTTTTATTAAGATTCAAAAATAATTGAACTTGAGAGTAATACTAATTTCCTTCAAAGTGTTTTAACGTCTTTGCATTTAAAAAGGAATAAGCATGCTTGCCAATATGCCGAGCGAAAATCAAAAGTAACTCTGATCATATGAAAAAACCCTCAATCCACAGGACCTTGAATAATAAATCAAATTAACGGGAAATGTGACATTACATCATAAAGATAGATTGCTAGTTTATTTGCAATTATTGCAGCGAGTTTAATACTATTCCTACAAATAAATACCCAATTTGAATTCATTTTTAATTTTGGTAAATAAATACATTGTCCTTTTTAAGACGACACACGCTTTGTACATGAAAATGTTTAGATGATGATACAAGAATTTATATCTGTTAGAAAAAAGCACGGAATGAAATACAAGAAACCTTCTAGAATCAAGTAATTTAAAAAAAAAACACATTCATTCTTTCACAACCTGCTTTAGAAAAACTGTCCTTTTATGAAATTTGTTTTATCGATAGCGAAAGATTGAAAGCAATATAAAAATGATATGAACTGTAAGCCAATAACACGTCAATGTGGAAAATCACTTGTCTGATGTTGTGATTGCTTAAAAGCGATGATGAATTGATTTTGACGGATAGTAAATTGTTCTTTTTTTATATAGCTTTAGATCGAATTCTGAATACGCGGACGGGGGAGTCGAAATTTCTACCTGCCGATGCCACTGGGTCTGGTATGATGTTCTTTTACGATATGAGGTAGTACCAGGAAATTAATTGCTTCCGGTGTGTGTCTGTGCAGTATGGACGGGAATGTTATTTGAGGGGAGAATACACGGGGGGAGACCTACTATCATCTTAGCTAACAGCAGGGGCGGCTGTAACAACATTAGATACCGTCTAGAGAATGCAAAATTAAAAGTTTGAAATGTTACACAAAGACTAATCGCACAGGATCGAAATGCATTACGTCAGTATCTGAATTAAAACTACGACAGGTTAGACACTAAAATAAATATTCTGCTAGATTATAGTGATAATATCCCAGTAGATAATGGCCAGGTATTGTCGGTCTCATATTCTCCGCATTCTAATAGAACACACCTTTGCAAAATCATTTAGCATATTTTCCGGCAGCTAACATTGTCACTGTTATCAGACGTGATATATGACTTTACAATACCGACTGTAGAAGTTTATTTGATCCTCATCAAAGACCAGCAATAAGAACAATAGACTAGGCTTACCTGCATCTTTGTAATAAACGATAGTTATTTCTATCAGTGATCAGAAAACAGCTGTGATAGACGTAACAATGCAAGTAGACTAGTTATCAATTACAAGGAGTGTAAGGACATACAGTTTATAAAAGGTAAGAGATATTTCAGGAAAATATACGTTGGGTGGAAGTGGTCATTAGTACAATCGAGACAAATGGTAACAGTTAAGAGAGATAATAAGATTGGGTTGAAGAAATGTTTATTCTATAGCAAAAATTAAAAAAAAACCATAAAAACATTGTACCTTCTTACAACAAATAGATTAGTCACGAAAGAGTGTGATAAAGTGAGAAAGCCGCAATGCAACTAAACAAGGAATAAATAGCGACCGACCGTGGTGGTATAACGGTTAGCGTTCTGGACTCGCATTTGAGAGGACGGCGGTTCGAATCTCCGTCCGGGCATCCAGATTTGGGTTTTCCATGGTTTCTCAAATCACTCCAGGCCAATGCCGGGATGCTTCCTTCAAAAGGCCATGACCAAATTCCTTCCCATTTCTTGCCCCACGTCCTTTCCCGTCTCTAGAGATCTCGCTGCTAAGAAACGTCAAGCAGTTATAAAAATAAAAAAAAAAATAAAAAAAATAGCGGCAAAGAGAGCACTTAGGGAAGTGTTCATAAATAATATTAAGAATGGAAGGGTAATGCTGAATGATGTAATTAGGAATTCCAAAGGCTGTTGAAGGTAACTGCAGGATTGTGAGGGAATTCAAACAGTTATAAAGAGGAGAAAGCAGTTAATGATGATTAGAAGAAAAAGTAAATATTAAGCAACTTGCAATAATATTCCCATTACAATCTTCTCTTTTATTAAATCTGCAAATCGTCTTAAATTCTTGCAGATCGTGGTGTGTTTTTGAAGCAGCAGTCAGTCTTATATGGTCAGCGGCTGCGTTTAACACTAACTTCAGGCAACTAAAAAAAAAAAAAAAAAAAAAAAAAAAAAAAAAAAAAAAAAAAAAAAAAAAAAAAAACACCAACAGAAAATTGAAAGGTTTAACAAAGAACTACTGAAATAATCCAAAACAAATTTGTTCATAATAGTGTGAGACTCATATTTAAAACTATCATTTCTTTTTCAAATATGCCACAGAACAACATTTAAATTGAAATTAAATAAGCGGAAGATTCCACCGAACGATAAATCCAAAAAATGTTCGAACACAACTATGGAAAATTTTCTATCATTTGCTTTCCCAACTGTAAGGTTGAAAAAATAATCTCCGTATGTTATGTAAACGCTTCTAAAAATGTTCCATGTATTTATTTACATTAAAATTCAAGCTCTTTGTCTCCAGGAATGGTTTCAAACGATTACACAACAACTCACACTTGTCTTTAATACTTTAACATCGCTTTCTGTATCTAATTTTTTATTCAAACTCATGTGACTATCTACAACTTACTGGAAAACTAATGTCGCTTTCTATAGTAAGCAATGTAAGAATTTTATCTTCCAATATCACGCAATCAGTTAGTTTTTACTCCTCCACGCGAATCTAGCTCTCTGGTAGTAGACAGATTATTACTCAGTAGCGTATAAATGCAGGTGAATCAGCGTTATGTGACTTTTTGGTACTAGTAGTAGCGAGGCTGCAATCGGAGGTGAGGGGACGCGGTTCCCTAGAGCAGCAGTTTAGTTAAAATGCCGCGCATCACTGCGTTCGTCGTAGAGAAACGTTCTTTAGATGTGCTGAAACTGACATTACCACTCAGAGGAAGTTCTGTCTCCAATTCAACATTCCACGCAATTGTGCAATTCCAACCCGCAATAACATTCCGGTATGGGTTCAGAAACTTCGCGAGACCAGTTTTGCATTGGAAATAGCATTTTATAAGATCTAAACTTTCATTCCTACAAAGTTGCGATTGTCCAGGAAGTGAAGCAAGATTTTCTGAAAAGGAGACGTTTGCTGACATTATGAGTGAGATGTTGGACGAAGATCCTGCGATTGTGATTTTAATATCAGATGAGTCTAATTTTCACCTCAACGGCTGTGTTAATAAACAAAACGTCGTTGTTGCTCCCTAAATAAACCTCAACAACTTCATAAGCGTACATTGCATTGTGAAAAAGTTACAGTGTGGGCTGCAATGGAAACATTTTGGTGTTATTTTTTCGAAGAAGATGGAAGAACTGTTATTGTGAACTCTGAGCGTTATTTAATCATATTACGTGAATTTATCCTCCTGGAAATCGGCGAAATGAGTGGTGTCAATAAGCTATGAGGATGAATTGAAAGATGCCACGGAGCGAGAGATCCGTGCTATACATCGTAACCTGCTTAAGAGAGTGATGACAAACTTGCGCAGAGGATCCGCGAATGCCAGAAAAATATGACATTATTTTTAATAAATGATTAATTTCTGTAAAAGTAACATATGGGATGCAAACTGCTATTGATTGTCTATATTTTAAAATATAGAAGCACAGCTTGGGCAACCGACGTAACATTACAAACTAACACACGCACCCGTCTGTCAGTCACCATTCGATAAGTTCTTAAAGTTTCGTGACTATAAATGTTATGCATACCGAAAAAATATTCCTGTGTCCTTCCTACAGATACAAAGTAGATCTTTGTAAAATTCCATCAATATCGGTATAGCCATTTCGTCATCAAAACGTAACAAAAATACGGAGACTTACTTCCGCATTTATAATATTATTAGTGCAGATCAGACACTTACTGCGAGAGAAACAACGCCTGAAGGATCTATATAGCGAAAAAAGTGTGCACGTACGGCATCGTTAGACCGCCTACGACGTGTCAAGCATTGCATCTCTAAATGTGTGATATCTACAGTTTAACATGGAATCCGAACAACAGACCAACCACGGGTGGCTCATACTATCAAAAACAATGTTTTCAATCCTTGCTTCTACCGTGATTTGAACCGGAGACAACGCTCCAAACATCAGTAACCAAGCGCATTAACCACTGTGTTATCAAACCGCTATACCAGATGGTACTATAGAGACGTGCACATCATACGTCTATCATCGTTCAGTAATTTTTCAAAATTATACGACAATATGTATTATTAACACGGGAAAAGTATCCTGTGTCCATCATAATGCTAAATAACATCTCCTGGTCAAATTTTACACGATGGGTTTAGTCATTTAGCCCAAGAAACGCAACAAACTGACAGACAGAGTTACTTTCGCTTTTGTAATATTAGTATAGATTAGTACAGAAAACGCATAGACTGAATGGGAGGGAAACAAATCCTAAGAGATCAATATAACGTAAAAAAGTATACACGTACGGAATTGTTAGACCGCCCACGTTTTTCCATGCATTGCTCGCCTAAATTTTTTGGATTTGCGGTTTAACATGGAATCCGAAACACGTACCATCCAGGCGCGGCTCATACGATCAAAAACAATTCTTAAAATTATATGCTTCCATCGGGATTTGAATTGGAGACCACCCTTCAAACATTAGTAAGCAAGCGCATTAGTCACTAATCTACCAGACAGCTATACCGGAAGATACTACAGCAACTTACACATCCTATGCGTCTGTCTATCACCGTTCAGTAATTTTTCAAAATTACATGACAATATGTATTATTTATACAGAAAAAAGTATTCTTTGTCCTTACTAATGGCAAATAGCATCTCCTTGTTAAAATTTCAACACGATCGGATTAGCCGCTTAGCCCAAGAAACGTAACAAACAGACAGACAGAGTTCCTTTCACATTTATAATATTACTAGTATAGATTTTCTCAGTCATTCTTAGTTACCAAATTCCAAGAACAAAATTCTTTCACAGATTAAAATGGGTTCTGAAACAGGAACTTTTTCAGTCTGGATTTAAAGTAGTTAGGTTTTCGAAGATAACATTTTATTTCTTGTGGTGAGACATTGAATAAGGACGCTCCAGTAAATGTTATCCCTTTCAGTGAAATTGACAGTGACTTGTAATTTTTGAATTGCAGAGTACAGATGTGGATGTAGATTACGTCAATACTATTTCTTAAGCGGCGGATAGAGATGAAAAAGGTTTATTTTACCATAAAAAACCAGTGACTTCAATTTTTGAGTGAGTTGCAAAGATTGTTTCATTTGGGAACTCAGGGGTTCTGATTGGACTGACGCATCCCGCCACGTCCCCAGAGACACGCGCCCTGGTTAGAGAGTGAAGTGACCAAGAGAGTCAACGGTATAAGCTGAACTAGCTGGGGCCGGATGAGCGAACACCTTGTCGCGTTGCAGGTTTGGGCGAGGCTGTCTGTCCTGCTAGTTGGGCGGCTATTGTCGAGACTGGTCAGTCAGCGCCTCCCATTCATCACGCTGTCTGGGCTCCGTGGTCATTGCCTCAGCAACTCGACGGACAATAGTCAACGAGACGCTCCATTCATCGCCCTACCAGTCACGTCGTCCTCTTCGTATCAGCAGCGTGTCAGGAATATTTATAACCATTGACCCTGTACTGTATTCATTTAGCAATTCAACCACCAATCGGAAGAGATCAGAGTTCTCGTGAATTTCTCGTCGCTCAGAATTCCGTATTTGGCTTTAATCAGTGCAAACATGAAGCATTTTAAGTAAATTAGATAAACATCCTTTCCCTTTATCAACCATAGGCTTTTCACTTATGTGTAGTTGTAATTAGATAAATAAAACATAATTCTTACCTCACGAGGCCGTTGTGGGATATATGATAAATTTTTCAAATTAAAGGCACAAGGGAAACCATGTTGCGCTAGACCTCTTTAATGTTTCCGTCACCAAGATCAATAGAATGGAATGAAATACAATGTACCTTGCTGCAACAAAATCTTCTCGGGTGTCCAGCCTGTAACGTTCTGACCTCATTAGCTAATTAAAAAGTAATTAATCTAATTATTTTATTGAATGATCATAAAAGGTAGAACTTGCGTGAATACTTTATATGAGAAATCACAAATGGTTTTATTTCAATTACTGACATGACATATACAACAAATTAGTTTGTTTTTTTTTAATTTATTTGGCCTTTGGTATAAACCATACAGCCAGCTTGGTTACAGTTTGGTTATTTCTACAAGTGGGTTTTTAATAGTTTTGATGTCTGGTTTCATTTGATATACGTTCATCTACTGTGCATCATAGATCACATGCTCAATATAACCCAATATAATACAATATAAATACAATATAAAAAACAATAATACAATATGATACAATAGTTCGATAAAATACAATATAAAATTCATAACATACCGTTTTAACATAAAATATTTACAACTTAAAATACAATATATAACATGCATCATGTACATACAAAATTCAGCATACAAGTTTTGTAAATTGTTCCAGTGGTTACATGTACCCTTAAGCCACAGTTTAGAATACACAGCCTTTGGTACAGAAATCAACAGACTGGTTATCTTTCAATGTAATGTGGGTTTTAGAAATGAGAATGTCATATTTCTATGTTGTTTCTTATTGCAAAATTGAAGAGAATCATGAAGATTTCCGTCCTATTTTCGTGGAGAAGGGTCTGCATCTTGGAAGGGAATACCACACCGTGTTTAGTCAGTTCTTCTATTAATTCAGTTGATTCTGCCCAGCGGCGTCCACAGGCAAAAAATATATGATCTACGTTCTCGACACTAATGCCATCACATTCACAAATGGGGGAGGTGATCGCATTAATCCTAAAGAGGTGGCTCGCGAAGCGTCCGTGGTTGAATTTGAGCCTAGAGACAAAGGTTGTGATCTTCCTTGAGATTTGGATGTTGTCATGCCAGTGTGAGCGTGGGATAGTTGGATGGATTTTTCTATAGTATTCACCTTTATGTGTGTCTTTTGACCGCCACTCTCTGTCCCATTCTAATCTGGTTTTATTGCGGAATATAGGGGTCAAGTCCGACGCGGGAATTTGTTTAATTTTCTCACCATTGAGTGCTGCTGCCTTAGCTAGTCGGTCAGCTACTTCGTTGCCTCTTATTCCTGCGTGACCTTTGGCCCATATAAATGTCACTTCCGATCCTTTATCTCTGAGTCTTGCTACTAGCTGTACAATATCATATATCAGCCAGCTTCTGCCGTTGTCCGCCGCCAGGTTAGATAATCTCAGTAAAGCAGATCTGGAATCTGATATGATGATTAGTCTGTTCGTCCGCAAATGTAAGCCGTATTCTAGGGCTTTTAAAATGGCTTGTAGTTCGGCGGTATAGATCGATGCCTCTTCCGGGAGTTGATATAAGCCCCTCTTTTCATTAGCAGGGTCTGCGAAGGCGCAACCCACCCGATTTCCAGATTTAGAGCCGTCTGTGTATAAGCATATGGGATTATCTGCCAGCTTTGCAATGCGGTCCTTTAAGATTTTTTCATTGTGGTTGCCTTCCGCTATAAATTTTGTGTCTAGGATAATGTCTAGTCTTGTCTTACCTCTCGATAGTCTGTGCAGATGTACCGGAAGGAGGCATGATCTATAGATTATGTTGCTATATTTTTTAACTTCTCGGAAGGCGGTTGTTAGAGTAGGGGCCGGCTTCTGTTTCCAGTACCTCCGTTCCGTGTATTGCATTGTGAGAGCAGATATTTTTGCAATAAGTTGATCATCCTTTACTTCGAGTAGTCTTAGGATGAACTTCCGCCCCAGAAATGCCCTATGGATGTGTAGGGGTGGTTCTAAGCATTCCACCAGCAGTGCGTTTGTCGGGGTAGATGTCATGGCTCCGGTGCATAGTCTAAGTGCACGATACTGGCATCTGTCGATGTCGGTTAGTAACGATTTAGAAGCAGAGCCAAAAAACATGTTGCCATAGTCGAGATGGGGGCGCACTAGGGCTCGGTACAGCATTAGTGTGATCTTCCTGTCTGCACCCCAAGCTTTACCTGTCACTGCTCGAATGATGTTGATTGCCGCTTCGCTCTTCTTCAGTATGTGCCGAATGTGAGCTGACCAAGCCAGGTTAGGGTCCAACCTTAGGCCGAGGTATGTAACAATTTTTTTCACTGGGAAGTTAAAGGGTCCCAGAGAAATATTTGTCATCTGGGGCAGTCTGTGTCGTGTAAAGACCATGACGGACGACTTTTCAGGGGAGAGATCAAGGCCGTTGTGCATCATCCAAGTCGCCAGCCTATTAGTGGTTGCACTTAATGCTCTTTTACAGGCCTGCAGTGATAAGAAGCTTGTATAGATGCATACATCATCCACATACTGAAGAATCTTTACGTTCGCCATTATGATCTTGTGCAGGTCGCTGGAATAAATATTAAACAGCAGTGGGGAGAGGATCGAGCCCTGAGGTAGACCTTTGGATGTCAATCTTGGTCCATACGTCTTGTTCCCCTCACGTATGATCACTATTCTATTCTCGAGTAGGGCAATTAGGTTGTCTATGAATCTGTCTGGGATCTTCATTCCCCTTAGTTTGTCAGCCAGGATAGGAAGAACTACATTGTCGTATGCTTTTGTAAGATCGGTGAATAGTGCGGTTAAGTAGTGATTGTTACCATAACACAGCTGGATATCGGTGACTAGATGAGCCAGGATTTCGTTAGTCCCCTTACCTCTTCGAAAACCTATCTGTAGGTCTGGCAATAGGCGGTTATGTTCGATGTACCATTCCAACCTTTCTTTTATCATTCGCTCCAGGGTTTTCGGGGAGCACGATAGTAAAGAAATTGGGCGAAATGACGAGCTTTCTGCGGGGTCCTTGTTTGGTTTTAGTATTGGTACTACCCTTATTGTTTTGAGGGATGGTGTGTAGGTTCTAGATGTCCATATGTTATTCATAATTTGTAGATAGATCACTTTGCCGTTTTCGGGTAAGTTGCTCAGCATGGCGTAATGAATTTGATCTGGGCCCGGGCAGGAGTTTTTTGTTTTAGTAAATGTATTTTATAGCTCATCGAGAGTAAATGGTTGTAGGAGAGGGTGGCTTGTATTACTATACCGTGAGGGAGCTGGTTCTTCACTACACCAGTCCGGGGTCAGAGACTTTAGGAGGTTCATGGCGGCGGTCTGTGGGATTTGAGTGTGATGGCTGGTTGACCTGTCCCGAACTGCTCTAATCTGTCTCCATACCACTGTCGGAGGGGTTTTTGAGTTTAATGAGTTGCAGAAATTTACCCAGTTTTCTCTCTTCTTCTTCTTTAGCAGTCTTTTTGTAATTGCTTGCGTCTTATTGAGAAGAATGAAGTTGGATTCGGTGGGTTGTTTCTTGTAACGCGTCAGTGCTAGTCTCCTATCTCTTATGGCTTGGTTACATTCCTCGTCCCACCACCTGCAATAGGTTCTCCTTTGTGCGCGTCTTGTCTTGGATTCCGGAATGGTTGCTGCAGCCGTTTCTTCCACTATTGTCACAAATTTCGAATAGTCCTTTTTGTTGTCCCCTGTCAGTTGAAGGTTTTTGAATTTCTCTGTAGCTATCTGTTTATATTGGTGCCAGTTGGCTTTTTTAATGTTCCATCTGTAAGTAGGTGTTAGCACCTGGTTGTCTTCTATCTGCGCTGGTGTTGACATCAAGATAGGGTAGTGATCAGAGCCCGACGGATCTGATGTTGTTTTCCAATCGAAGTAAAATGCACACTCTGGGGAAATAAGTGTTATATCTACAACTGATTTTCTTCCTGAAGGTCGTTGTAATCTTGTCTCAGAACCGTCATTTAATATGACCAGGTTCAGTTCGTCTATGAGTTCGGTAAGTACATTTTCCTGGCGACAATTGTATTCGCAGCCCCAGCTCTGGTGATGGGCGTTTAAATCCGCCATTATTAATATGGGGGGTGGTAGTTGGAGCAGGATCGATCGGATTTCTCGTTTTGTAAGACGAGCATTTGGAGGCTTATAGCATACTAATACGGTCATTTTCCCGAAGTCGAAATTGATGTTAGCTGCGCAAGCTTGAATGACAGGTTCATGTACGTTTAGTTTTATTTCTTTGTACTGTAAGGTTTCTTTTACCATTAAGGCTACTCCGCCGTACCCGTCCTCCCGGTCTGCCCGTATGATGTTATATCCTGGTTTCAAAAAGTTGGATGTTGGTTTTAACCATGTCTCTATTAGACCCGCAATCGAGATGTTGTGTTCATATAAGAGGTGGACCAGATTTTCCCTGTTTGAGTGGATAGACCGAATATTCCACTGCAGTACTTTATTGAACTTGGCCATAAGGGGAGATATCTATCGAGTCGCTGATCAATTTGGTAATGTTTTCTCTTATTGCCTCTCTTGGTATTGAGCTCTCGCCAGGTTGAATTTTCTGTACTAAGGTGATGATGAAGTTAATTATTGTGTCAATTAGATAGTCCTTGCCCAGCAGGGTTGGGGGGCCTCCTCCTTCGATTACAGAATTAGATCTGTTACTTGATAATGGTTCTACTGTTCTTTGGTTCGGTATTAGGTATTGCTGGTAACCCTTCCAGCTGTCGCTATGCTTCCGTATAGCTGTCTATTGAGGACGGACACTTCTGTAGTAGCTTCCGGATGTAGTCCTGGAGTCTCGTCTACGTGGTTCTGTATTTGTGCTTTGGTATAGCTTAGGAGGATTAGGTTGCGCTTCTATGCTCTGAGGCTGCAGGGGAGTCCCCTGGTTGTTGGGTAGTGTCGGAAATTGGGAAATGTCTCTGGTGTCGGGTGGCGGAGCTGCCGCGGCCCTAGCGTAGTGACTATTGTCAAATGAGGCCAGTGCCTCCCGATAGCTAATTTCTTGAAAGGCCATCCTACTTTTTATGGCTTTCTGTTTCATAAATTCCGGGCATGTTTTATCAATGGCCGAATGGGGGCCTGCGCAATGCAGACAGACGGGTTGAGAGGGGTTTGAGCAATTATTGCTATCGTGTGAGCCGCCGCAAAGCTTACAGCGCGTTTGGCTACGGCATTGTTTGCTGTTGTGTCCATAGCGAAAACAGTTAAAACACTGAAGAGCCGATTGTACATATGGTTCTACCGGGCAGCGGACACCATGGATTTTTACATTCTCAGGCCTTCTCTGGGACTTAAATGTAATGGCACAAACCGGCAAGGCTTTCTTTGTAGTCAAACCGTTTTCGGCCGTGTTTTTGTAAAACCTTCTTATTGCAATTACTTTAACTGGGCTACAAATGACTGCTAAAATTTCCTCTTCTGTTAGTGACGTCTCTATGTTCCTGATTATTCCTTGTCTAGTAACTAGGTGGCTCGGAATATATGCTTCAAGATTGTGTTTAGGGAAAACGTTGCTTTTCACTAGATCATTGGCTGCCGCCGCTGTAGATAGTTCTATTTTAATACGATTTTTTCCTGAGGGGAAAATGTTAGTAATACTGTTATAATAGTTTCCACTTTCCGACCTGAGTAACTTCCCTAAAGACATTGGGTGCAATCTACCAACATTTTTATCAAGGCTTTCTACTATGATAACTAACGGACCGTTGTCATACAACTCGTAGTTATTGCTGCCAAGCCTAGCGGGGTTGGATGGGGATGTCACTTTACTTACGCCGTTCTGCGATGTGCCCTGTTGTGGTTGTGTTCTCGTCTGCTCCGGGTGCCACCGTTGACTGCACTTTGGAGACGCGTAGAATTTTTTCCGTCTTCCCAACGGGCTGATGGTCGTCTTGATCCCAGCTGGGGCGTTTCGTTGGTCTTAGTTCCTCTACACACATGGGGAGCTCGTCGGCTGTTACATTCTCCGTCACTGTTTGTATGGCATTTCTTATCGCTGCTGGTAGCTCGTTGTTGTCGTCTGGTTGGGGGCTTGGGTTCGTTGGGTTTTCTGACCGCGTACCACCTTCACCATAATTCCCACCGTACATGGTGGAATACGGCGCCTCCGCCGCCGGTTTGGTAACGATTTACTTAATCGGTGTTATGCTTGAATAACTATTGCAATAAACACACGGAAAGTTAATGTTGGCTGAGCGCACGGTTTGTGATAGAGTTAGCTTGGCACACAAGGAAAGTTTCGCGCACCAGGATAACTGATGTTCACCGTACCGATGCTCGAACTGAACTCCCGGCTGAACAAATTAGTTAAAATTAATCAGTTGTCCTTCTGTGGGCGCCAGGGTATTTTCTATAAAATACTCAAAATTAAACAGTAAACAAATTCAACATTTTGACTGTTCACTTCTGAAAGAAATGATTGCTCCGGGCTATGAGAGTTCTTATCTGCAGGGTCGTAGCTGGGCAATGCTATGAACTTGCACTTGTAGCTAGCACAATGTCCTTCATATGGCGATATATAATTACCGAATTTTAATGTCGGCCACACACACTGGATGAAGTTTTCTGCTCTGCTACGGAACAGTGTGGCACAGTTCCTCAGGACATCCTTTGCCTGAGCACATCCGCTCAAACAAAGTGGCTGATGTCCCGTTCCAGGCAGCACAGTTCAATTAACGCACAGATACTGCACATCGACCGATCGTGCTTGCCGGCCGGCACCGAATGTTCCTCCGTGCCACATGAAAACAGAAATTCCTGACCAGTTGCTTAGCACCAACAAGCTAACAAAAATATTCTCCATTAAAAAATAAATAAACATATAGTTTATTAATGTAACTAACGGTCACAAGACGCGTTTGTTACAAGCCGGATGGTGTTGTCGAGGCAGTAACAGTCAGCTTGCGACAGCTACAAGACACCTGATGAAGACAACAGAGTCAGCTGTCGAAACGTCGTGTTTTTACAACACCATCCGGCTGGACACCCGAGAAGATTATATTGCATCAGTACGCCGGGAACGTCTCCACTCACACATCATGTACTGTACCTAGTTGGTGAGAGAAAGTCTTTAGATGTGGAAAAATTCATGATAGCTGCTAAGATGGAAAACAGGGGTCACTAAAGAGTAAGCTGCTCTATTGCGACCATCATACTGATGAATGATATGTTGTTAGTTTAACATCACAAGGTGGGTTATTTGAAAATGATGTAATGTTGTATGATATAATTTAAATTAGAAAAGTCTGAGATCATCTGAACACGAATCTATCCAAATCGGTATGTCACCTTGGATATAATAAATTTTACGAATAGTCAACTTATCTAGTACTTAGAGTGAGGTATCGATCACAGAAATAATGGAATATAAAATGGTTTATATGAATAATATGTAATATAATATGGTGAAATGGCTGGAGCATAAGTGCTTTAATAAAATTAGGTTGGCTAGCCTTTGCGATGATTATCGCTGACTACCTAAGTGACTGCATAATGGTTGTTGAGGACCGTCGAGATGAGTATTGTGGTGAGACATAGAACCACATTAACATGAGGTATGTGGGTAACGAAACAAGGCTCGCATTACGCTGGCTTAGAAGGGCATTCTCCAGGACAGGGGTCAGCGAATTCAAGTGCATTACTGCGAATTCTCCATTCAGGCTGGAAGAAAGACGAAACACAAGGGGACTTGCCAGTTTGTAAAGGCAGATTTACTACCTTTCACTGCTCAGTATGGGGTCGGCCGCAGTTCGGTGCACGGACAGCGTTGACGGGTGAGATATATATCGCGTGACTAATGCAGATACGTGATAACGTCAAGACACGCCAAATTAGAGATTCTGTGAGTGCACACTGCGTGAAAATAGTAAAACCGAGTGGACACGAAAGAAAAACGACAGTTTCCGAAGAAATTCTCCAACCCCGTCATAGGACCAGAGAGTGCTTGGAGGGGCGAATGTTTTGCCAATAGTATTTTAGTATATAGAATAGTTCTTATTTTTTTTGTATAATCTTGTTTCATGTCCGCCAATGAGGAGAGAGGCAGGAACGTCTACATCGACGATAGGACCAGAAAAAAATCGGCGGAGTAGGAGAAGTAGCATCCCGAAGTTTCAAAAGGTGCTGCGAGATGATCTTCGTGGTCTTTCTGGTCGTCTTTCGGGTCACGCTGGTTGATCTACTCTTGTGCTTGCGCACGAGAACGACCCAGAAAGCCGACAGCATATCATGCATTTTGAGTCACAAGGTGACAAATAAATTCAGTGTAGGTTCGGAGTTTGCTGACTTCGCCAATGCCGGACAGACTGTAAAAGACAAACATTGCAGCAGTTAGTAATATTGTGTTTGCACTCTACCCAACATAACGCTCTGAGCGGAGAAGTCCACACGATAAGAATTCTCACTCTCCTATAGATAAACTGAGATATTAGCCGTGGCTTTTTTTTGGTTTTAACTTGATTCAGTAGTTTCTTTGATTGAAACGGACATAAGCTTTTATCAAATAGTCTCATTACGTGTCTTGCCGAAGACTGTAAACTGTTATTTTATATATGAAAATCTGAACGGATATTTTGTCGTTTTGTATTGCTTAATTTAGTGGCCATTAATGTAGGGCAAAGGTGTTGTTTGTAAATAATTTTGATTGTGTATATTTATTAAATTTAAATTCACCTTATGTCTGTTGGCCTTCGTTCAGAGAATATATGGTCAGGTTATGACTTTTTCATCCTTATTAGTAATTATAAATCATTTTGAGAACCCTTTTCAATCCACAATATACATACTCATATGATTTTGGTAAAATTAAAATAAATATTAATTATCATTCAGTACAGCGGTCTACCGTACCCGCTTCAGTATGTAGACTGGACATTGATTAAATGCGTAAAGGAATGAATTTGTAAATGTTTTAATACCAAGTGTGAAATAAATGTTTAACATAAGAAGATTTAATGTGAATGGTATATGTTTTTCACGACAAAGGCTTACTTTAACAGTGGCAAGGTAGCCATCGCTTGCCATTTTTGTTTTAGTCCAGAGTGCTCAACAAGCTATATTAAATTAAAAAAGAAGGATAAACTCGCAATGGGTAGAAAATCTGTATAATTGTACCACTGATGGTGGATTGCTTGTAGAAATAATACAAATGGAAATTTAATAAACCCAGTAGGGCAGAACGCATTAGGGAGATGGCAGAAAAAGCTTTCAAAGTGCAGCTTCTATTAGAGAGGGCGACTACATGATGTCACATCTGAGTAAGAAACGGAGGTGCAGAACATACTTTAGGCTCTTATTCAACACGGAGGGATACTTTGTGATTCACATTATATGAATCAAATACTAGGATTGATGAATCGTAAAGGGGGCAGCTAGATTTAATAATTGATATGATCAAATGAGCTGGTTGGAAATTATATAAATACAAGAGGTAGGAATAGAGGTGATAGGGGAGTAAAAGGAATACCTAGTCGATGAGGTTTTTATTGATCCTAGGCGCAGAAGTAGGAGCAATATGTGGTCTGTAAGAGAGAATCGTGACCACAATTTGGCACTTTGTAAGACCATTTTACTTTATATTAATTTTCAGTCCTGATCACGGTAAGCCATGTAAGAACACTTGTACGCTTTCTTTTACAATTAGCGGTATCGTAAATCTCTCAAATAAAATAAGTTCTCTCAAAGACACAGTTCTAGAAACAAACTAATTTAATTTTATATAGTTCGTTGTGCCGTAGGTCGCCAGATGACGAAACCAAAGCCGTCCTAAGCAGCAATTATAAGAACAATTAATAAAGGTCATTAAGTTCATTAATAATAATAATTACGTCCATGATAAGTTTATTAATAAAGCACGTTAACACTTATGAACGGTTTGGCCACCATCAAATTTCAAAGTAAAGGCTAATCGAAACTTCGTATCCGAAAGATTACAGGGCTCTTGAGACAAAAGGAAAATTATAATTCATATCTCCTTTCGGCTAAATCATCCTATATCACAACTTGACGTTCAATGTTCATTTAAATACTGTTCAAACATCACTTTTATAATCACAGTTCCTATCGATGATATACAGTTCTCCTCAAACACAGTTACACTTACGAAATTTTATCATAGAGTAAGTATATAGGCTAATGCCTTCACTACGTGAGCCGCGCTCTGCGACAATTCGCGTACGACTGACTTAGAAAAAATGTATCTCTCCGCTCCAGAGACACTACTTCGTAGCCGGCGGAAGGTAACGGTAATGTTACAACTTCGTTTGAGGAACAAGAGATTGTTAAAATTTTCATTTGTAGCAAACAAAATCAGGGAATAGAATAATCAGCAAAAGCTCAAGTTACCTGAAACATTTAAAAAAAAATTAATGTGAGAATTAACTTGATGGAAAAATAAGTTTTTAGGGAAATTGTAAACTGCATCACGAGAAATAAGGATAAGGCTGTGTATTTAATCAATTCATCTTCTCTCACAGATTTAAACAATTTTGGGTAATTGCCTTCTAGTCCCCAAATTATAGTTAAGTCTAAATCTAACTGGTTTAATGACCTTAAAACTTTATCTCCTACAACGCCTTTTATTTCTCCAGAACAATACTGTCTGAGTTGTGTCGTTATACAATTTCTCCGTAAATTTCTTCCATTCGTCAAACTCTTTCTACTCGCGAATACAGATTACTTCCTTCATATCTCTTACCGGCAACAGTCTGCTTTCCACAACCCCAAATAATCTGATTTATATTTGTGTTTACTTCTTTATATTCTACAGTTGTTTCTAGGAACTTTATTATTCTATATTGTTTTATGAATTATGTGTGTATTTAGTTCCTTTTTTGGATTTTACACCTCGCCGGCATCAAGATCATTAGAAGCTTGAAGAGAAGGAGTGTAATGAATGGGAAAGAATTCTGCCATGGTCATTTGAAGGAACCATCCCAGCACTCGCCTGGAGTGATCTCCGGAAACGATGGAAACCGAAAGTATGTGAACCCACGTTCTCCAGAATGTCAGGCCCAAGCATTACCGCTTACCCTCCAGGATCGCTATTTAATTATTCAAATATCTGTCTCCTTCTCATTATCATGCTTACAGACTGCCTTCTCTGAGTCATCCGTTTCAACATTCTCTCTCCTACCCAGTGTTTTCGCCGTGCTCTTTCCTTATGTCTGGGGTTCTGATGTTTATTACCAAAAAGTAGAGAAAGATGCATGTAAATAGACCAGAACGGATAAATATGACCTAAAAATGACAAATGTCACCAAACATTTAAATTTACTATACATCAAAAGATGCTCAATTATACATCATTTATTTTATCTAGTACTGTCGCTTTCATGTAGACAACATAATTTGCTTCCGTGCACTCACTTAATTCACAGCGAAAATTAATTTTCTTCTTCTTTCCGATAAGGCTTTCTGGGACAATGTTCCAATTTCAATTCTTCATGCTTTGTAGTTGTTTTTTCTTCCTTCCAATCCAATATTCCATCGTCATTTCACTATGTTTCTTCTTTCTCTCCTCATACCAGAGCAGATTCGACAATTAATTTGATTTTTTCTTCAAATGTATGATAGAAGTACAAGTCTGTTAATAATCGCATTAATTTCTCTATAACTTCTAGTGAATTCCCGGTACTATTAAAAATATATCATATTTTTCCTCAGAATAATACCGTATGACCAAAAATATTTTCGTAACATGACCAAATCTAGGAAGATGGCCTGAATACGCATTTATATGCTGTATAAACGTTTAATCAGTGTTTAATTCAGCATTACAGCTCAAAAATAACGTAGGAAAAAATATGACTTATCATAAAGATCCGAGCCCTACTTATTACCATCTCCCTCTGCAATTTATTCAGATAGTCTACAGCCAAATCTCTCTCTTTGTTTTTCTGTAGATCTGCGTTACCAGACACATGAATCTTTTTACAGTTTTTATTAGCCCGCCCAATACCAGCCGTGTTTCGTATATTGTTCCTCATGTACTCTAACTTTCCCCTTCAGCTACCAGACGGAGTTAATAACCTCTTTACAGCCATTTTAACTGCGCTCTAACCTAGCTGATATTTACATACTTCTCTGGACATTTCCACTATTACATTTTTCTTCTTCATTTTTAAACAGGTCTGCTGCTACTAGTTTATATTTCTCACAAAATTTGACAGCCTACTGCCTCCTCCCCTCAACGAGATTACAATCTATCTTCTCTTCTTTTTCTCTTCCTTCGCACTATTCCATACCACCTTCGTCATTACATTACTCTCCCCCTCCACATATTTAACTGTCTGTTTAATTTCGAAATAGGGTTATTTTCTGTTTAATCGCCCACTTATTATGAAATTGCCATGTGTTCGTGTGCTAGTTTGCTTCTTTAACTCCCTCGATGGATTTGCATAGAAAGTTTACGCCATGGGAATGAGATACGTAAAAATAGCTAGTGGTCGACTGCATGTGACATGAAGCGTTTTAATAAGTCTGTACACGTCATTCACGAGTGGTGGTTGGACGTCAGTTGTTCGTGTGGTGGCGAGCAAACAAGGGGTGTGCGAGAGAGAGAGAGAGAGAGAGAGGGAGAGAGTGAGAGAGAAAGAGAGAGAGGGTGGAATGGGGCCACACAGCTGAGCGGCTGATGTATTGGGCGGACTTAAAGGGGACCCTCCCTTCCCATTAGCAATGTCACTCTCGTTCGCATGCATTGTGTCGCTGCATTGAAGCAAAGTATCTTTTTAAACTGATGAAAAAAAGTATAACCGCGCATCTCTCACACTACACACTTCTTTTTGCGCTAGTGCTAAATCTAATTCCTTCCGACGACAGCAGAAATGTTCCGGTGCTTTTCGTAGTTCTGTCCTTCGAAACAATTCTACTTCACCCGTACTCTTCTTCATTTATTGTCTTTTTATAACATTAAATCTTATGGTGGATTAATTACACCAGAAATTATATGCAGTATTGTATCACGTTTACTGAAAAATATGTATGCAGTATAAAAATTATCCCATATTATGCCCATAAAAATGAGGCTACTAGATATATGGCTTGCGTTCTATTTTGCGTATATGTAGGACCCTTCAGCGTTTGTGTACAGTTAGCGTGTCGATCCTTTCCTGAAGGCATCTTTGGCAACGTGACCGCACTGCAGAAATTCCAATGTTCTGGTCTCGTTTGTGGGTGCAGCAATATTTCTACGGCATTTTAATTAAACGGTACTACAAAATACTGTATTAAATACATCTTCGTTTCCTCATTTATATAGAACGTTAGTAGTGTAAAATTCAATCATGAATATTAAACATGGCGTAAATTTTTAAATGCATGAATAACTATCACAGCAAACGCAAGCAGTGATCATGTGCTTCAAATAATTTCTAATAATAGAGTAAAAACTGTATACTAACAGCTGACAGAAATATTTTCATTTCTGTCCAAGTATCAATACGCTTCAAGCATGCAAAGGTCATTCTAGAAATTTTCAATCATCTTCAAGACTCTGCGATGCTTAAACATTGGTTGATGCATTTAAATTAAGAAAAGAGCGAAACGTGGGGGTTGGCTTCTATAATCCCTTTCTATTGAAGGAAAGTAACTAAATGTTTTTGACTACTGAGCTCTTAATTTATTCGCTACAGTATCCAAAAATATTGGTTTTTGTAGCCCACCACTAGATTTAATAGTTTTACTGTGCAGATTCACTTTTGCTACGTTAGTCAGATCTGCAGCAAACTGTTTATGTACTATCAGTTATCAGCTGTCCATGACCATAAACTAGCATTTATTTTAGGCAAACGGATAATAGAATATTTTAATTTGCCGGCAGGGAAGTCAAAGTCTGGAATAAATTATTGAGGGATAGGTTGAACAAAAAACCTGAAACCCTGAAAAATTTTAAAGCTAAAATTCACTTTTTACTGAAGCAGGCGTGTATGGATATTTCCTCCGTAATATCTCAGTTATTGGTGAAAAATCACTTATTAGAATAGACAGCAAAAAGATGAATCTGTATTAGTTCCATGGTAACAAGGCTATGGCGTGATTCCATCTACGCCTGTGGTAGTCATCCCGTTTATTTCAAAACAACTAAATAACCTGAAAATGTTTAATTCGTTAGTGAAATTTGTTGTTGTTCTATTGGTATAACTCACCTCACACATATTTCAAATTTCTGTCAAATAATTCACCTCGAACTGGAATTATTCAAATGAAGGCGCTAGAAAAACTAAAAGGGTTGAAAATTGAGTAGTTTGAAATGGGACACCGAGAAAATGAGTCTGGACATAAACCACAGCATTTTTTTACGATGCCGTCGTACACATATTTTACAGACATCATTAAATAGGGTTACATATAAATGTGTTTATTCAACGCATTTACAGAATGACTTGCTTCTACATTCAATAATGATACCTTCTACACATTAAGAGCAGACAGCGCTCGCGAATAATCGTCGGTACTATGTGACGAAATAAAACACTAAGCTTCAATAAAGTGCAAAAAATTTAACAGCCGGAGAGCTATTAAACAATTTAAAAGTTAGATGCAAGGCAAGCTACTTCTGGTAGCGAACTACGGAAAGACTCGCCGTCTTAAGTCTGATAAAACAATATAAAAGTTATCCCATATTACGCCAGTAAAACTGTTGCCAAAAGACGTAACGTTAGAAAGCTAGCCCAGATTACGGGATGCATTAAATTATTTGGAAAGACCAGATTGCGTATAGATTTTGTAATTCACGTATGTTCAGTACTGCGATCGTTTCCCGTGTAATTAATACAAGCTACAGACCTGGCTGGAAATCACGTAATGATGAACGTTAAATTTGCCCCCCCCCCTCACTCCGTGCGTCAGTGTATTATGCTCTTATCGTCGTACAGACATAAACAATCAATAAAGTGATTTACTATCCAAACTACATGCGCCTTTCAATGGAACGAATTCCCAGCGCTACCAATCTCAGACATCACACAACTTTGATCAGCATAACAATTGTGCTGGCATCCATGCCATCCTCAAATTAAATACTTCTACACACCACAATGCGATCTATTTGTAACCAGCATTTGCATTAAAAGCAGCTTATGTTAAGATACGCTTAAAAAAATAAAAAAATAAAGAAGTGACCTTCTGATCTATATTCTTGAATAGGACATTTCATTTTTGGCTTGATTAGACATGGAAGGGCGTACAGTAATAGGATTTCGCGGTGACGTCACAAAACCGAATGTGCAACAAAATTTAACGTCAGAATTTAATTGTGCTAAGAAACTTGTATTTAGTTTTAATAATAGATAACATGTAAGATTGCATAATGTTATTAAGATAAACATAAAAAAATAACTTAATCCACAACTCGAAGGTTGGTTGGATCCTCCCGAAGGAGGCATACTAAGCCATTGTGTCAGATGTAGGACGGCCAGTTCCTTTCCTCTGGGACCTACACTTCAACGTGGGATCCGAACCACGGAAGACCTGGCGTAGCTCACTTGATCAAACACAACCCTTAAAAATTCCTGCATCCACCGGGATTTGAATCCGCGACCAGATCCCGATCTTTTGAAAACAAGTGCAAGATAAATATAGTAATTTTGCAACAGGGTATTGTGTGCCATTTCCTCAATTGCGAGTGGCGTGTTATTAACCTTTATAAAAAATTTATAGTCATTTTTGATCATCAATTAATGATATATTGTTAACTTAATCTTCTTTGCCCAACAGATAGATGTAAAAACAGGGCATTATTCTGATTTTACAGATTATAGTTACACTTAATTAAGATTTAACTGGTCATTACTGCTCAGTGCTTGCATTCGAGTTTGATTAAATTTATTTGAGATAATAATTGTACGTCATGTTTGATCCAGTAGAACTGTATCTTTTAATAAATTGATTAACCAAGTCTGTATGACGTACTTAAACGAAATGAGACAAGATCAAGAACCATTTCTTGGTTAGCTTGTTGATTTAGGTGCTAAAAGTTAAGAGAAGCACATATAAAATTACATATTTAACAAGATGAGGAGTTTGAAAACGAAGATGAAATCCCTAGACACAAAATGTTTATGCATATAAAAGAAAAAGAAATTCAACGTGCAGGTGCTACAGAAAAACAATGCATACTATTAAATTGCACATCTAACAAGATAAGGAGATGATATCCCGAGTCACATCATGTTTATATACTAGCTTTGCTCGGCATGCGTTGTAATCCATATTTCTTAAGTGGGTACACATATAGAAAACAGACACATTAGCATTGTAACGAACGCGTCTTGTGACCGCTAGTTACATTAATAAACTATATGTTTATTATTTAAAATGTGGAATATTTTAGTGGGCATTTGGGCGCAGTGTACAAGTGTGGAGCGGCAGATCTGAGGAATGCCAGCAGGCCGGTTCCTCGAATTAGCGAGGGGAGTGTGTCCCTGAGAGGGGAGGATTGTGCTAGCCAGGTAGATAAACAGGGTGATCTGAGAAAATTTCTGTTTTCATGTGGACGGAGGGATATTCGGGGCCAGCCGGCAAGGACGATCGGTCGATGTGCGTTAATTGAACTGTGCTGCCTGGAACGGGACATCAGCCACTTTGTTTGAGCGGATGTGCTCAGGCAAAGGATGTCCTGAGGAACTGTGCCACACCGTTCCGTAGCAGAGCAGAAAACTTCATCCAGTGTGTGTGGCCAACATTAAAATTCGGTAATTATATATCGCCATATGAAGGACATTGTGCTAGTTACAAGTGCAAGTTCATAGCATTGCCCAGCTACGACCCTGCAGATAAGAACTCTCATAGCCCGGAGCAAACATTTCTTTCAGAAGTGAACAGTCAAAATGTTGAATTTGTTTACTGTTTATTTTTGTGTATTTTATATAAAATACCCTGGCGCCCGCAAAAGGACAACTGATTAATTTTAACTAATTTTGTTATATATGTCATGTGAGTAATTGAAATAAAACCATTTGTGATTTCTCATATAAAGTATTCACGCAAGTTCTACCTTTCATGATAATAAAATAAAATAAAAAATTTATAATTTTAAATCAGGTAATGAGGTCAGAACGTTACAGCATGTACCAAATATATGAAAGACAATAATTTTTATCCATTCAATTAAAATTAAAAAAAGTTTATTCTGTTGTTAATGGGTAATACGAGCAATATTTTAGGTCTTCCGTCTTCTGCTAAAGCAAAGTACCCAGCGTTGCTCGCCAGGTAGATATGAAAGTGCTGATGTTATATCGGTTTTGATCGGATTGTAGTTAAAAATTCTCCATCACCGTCTACTTTGGCAGATTTCCCTACCAATGCAAAAAACTGAAAATTTCCTTTCGTAAAGCAGTCTTAAGAGCAGCAAAGAGGAAGAGCCGGTACAGTTTTATAAAATAAATGTAAGCACCACTTATGTTTGCTTTAAAATATAAGTGCGCAAAGTTCCTTGAAATTCGGGTAGACACTGTAGTTTTGTATAAAGAACATTGTCAAAAAATAATGGGTGGAAAGAGTGAGAGGGGTTGGGTTTCTGAAAATCAATACGTGTGTAAAGGACCATTGAAATTGGATGAAATCTATGGGTATGTATGAAGAACGTTTACAAAAATAAGAGGGTGGAAAGGGGGAGAGGGGTAGGGTTTCTGAAAACCAAATGTATACACTATTTTTCTGTTAGTTTTAAAGAATACGTGTGTAAAGTTCCATCGATATTGAATAAAAACGTGGGTATGCATGAAGGACATGCATATAAATTGTGGGGTGGATAGGGGAATAGGGGTTGGGTTTTCGCAAACCAAATGTAAACAGTATTTTTCGGATTCTTTTAAAGTAATCGGATAAAATCTGTGTGTATGTATAAAGAACATTTACAAAAATTAAGAGGATGGAAGGGGCAAGTGAGGTAGGGTTTCTGAAAACAAAATGTAGAAAATATTTTTCTGTTGATTTTAAAGTATACGTCTGAAAAGTTCCACCGATATCGAATAAAAATATTGGGTGTGTATAAAAAAAACATTGGCAAAAATTATGGGGGTGCAAAGGGGGAGAGGAGTTGGGTTTCTGAAAACCAAATGTTGATAGTATTTTTATGCTTATTTTAAAGTATACGTGTGCAAAGTTTGTAGCATATACGCTAAGACTAGCTTTTAAGTATTGACTGTAAGTGACAATAATCTTTGGTCAGCGGGCGCTGCCAAAGAATAATATAACTGGTATGAGAGAGGTGTGTAATCGCTGTGAGACAAAAGAGAGCAAGGACTGTGTTAAGCTTGCGAGCGGTTTTGTTATTTTGGATATATGATTTTGAATAAACGTCTCATGTTATTGGTGTTCCATATATGTGTGGTTTTTCTTGTTTAATTAAATATTATTTTCACTTTAATGCATTACATTAATATGCACAACTGCCGAATCAAATAGGAGGCATCATCGGCAGTTTATAACCTGGCTTGCCTGGTAAGGTTGGAAAGAATATATAGCCCAGTTATAAGTTCCATCGAAATCGGATAAAAAATGTGAGTTCGTATAAAATTAAGTGTTGTAAAGGGGGTGAGAGGGTGTTTTTTTTTTTTTCCCCAGATACCTTCACAAGCGTGCGCGCAATAACTCAGCAAAGTTTCATCGTAATCGGTTGAATGGTATAGGGGACGCATAGAAGACAAACATACAAACAAACAAACAAACATTCATTTTTATACATATGTAAGATACATATAAAATAATAATAAAATCATGAGCGATGCAAAATATAATGTAAAACAGTCTTTGTCTATAACCTGCTTTAAAAGTCAGCCAAATCCATAAATCCTTGCTTTGACATAATTAGTTCAGATCAGTGACGGTCACCTCAGAGATAGAGTAGTCTACACAAGCGAAAAGGAGAGTGCGTGTTCTGCGCAGAGGCGAGTGGGTGGCTGTATTCTGCAGGTCGGGAGTTGGCCAGGTTCATTACGCTCGCCCGTGCGCTCCGATTTATTGTGCCGTGCGGACGCGGCCGGCTGCTCACCATTCTCCAGGGCTCAACTCGATTTTTATCTCCCTACGCGCTCGCCAACCGCCATAATAATTCACATGCCGGCTGCCTCAATAGCTCATTTATTCCACAATGCCTTTGTTAATGACTTTTACAAGGAAACTAAATTACGCTGAGCTATTGACGGCGCGCCCCGGGTGTCTGGCCCATCTCCCCGCAGTCACCTTCCAGTCAGATCATCTCGCAACCAGCTCCACACATGTCTGCAAATGGCATAAATCATTTTCCACGTTTTCTTCGTGAAAAAATAGTCCTTCACACCGGCAGAAATAGATTGTCGAGGTAGCAACTATTCTTCTGCAGACTACATTGTACGACAAACACTAAGCAAAAATAATCAAATATGACGCAGCAGTTAGACCTTATTAACAATAACACGGAGATCTTACAACTTCCTACTCAAAACTCCTGTATATTTTTTTAAAATTTGTTCATCTATGTTATAATCTTTGTCTTCCTCTGTAATTCCTTCCTTACACTGAGAATTCCACTACAAAATTTAACCACTTCACTGCCGTTTCCGGGGTCTCTGCTTTTGGAGCGCTATCAACAACGTTACTGCAACCGAAGTCGGCTGTGACAATTGGTGGTGGTAGTATAAGTGTTAGTAGTAATAGCGGTGTTAGTAGTAATGGTAATTTTAGTTGTAATATTAGGAGCAATAGCAGTAGTGGTAGATATAGTAGTGGTGGTGGTACCCACTCTGTTAAGAACAGTAGACGTAGTAGGGACATTGGAAATTAAATCATCTTGCATTCACTGTTTATGAAGTGAATACGGTAAATACAAAAGATATAAATATATGTACCTGTAAAAATAATGAAAACAAGGGCCCAGATTAGATTCTAAGCGCTGGGATAGGTTGTATATGGGAAAATAAACAAATAAATAAATAATACCAAATTAATCATACATGTTTCAAAATATGACCCAACATTCTGCCTCTCCAGAAACTCAAGCTTCTTTCCTTGCCCATTATATATATAAAACAAGTTCATTTCGGATTTTATAACTCCACTCAATTTTCACTTCTATAGCACCAAATATAAGACACTTTAATTTTCTTTCTTTATGGCATTCACTAAGAATATGCTTAGCTACCATAAAGTGCAGTGCTCGATAAATAGTTATAAAAAACTTTCTGATACCTAGATCAATATTTGAGACTAGAAGATTTTTCTTTTTCAAGACGGTTCTTTTCGCTAGTACTATTCTGCTTGTAACATCATTCTTGCTTCGGCCATCAGTTGTAATTTTACTTTCAAAGTAACAGATTACATCCGATCCTATTTTTATATTTAATCTGTTGTTATTCTGTCATTCCAGCTACATTTTATTACTTTTGTCTTGTTTTGGTTTATATTCAGACCAAATTCTTTTGTCAGTATTTTGATCATGGCATTCACTGATTTCTCAATGTCGTCATGTTCTGCTAACAGGTCATCAGCAAATAGGAGTATACTTACTGTTTCACCTTGAAGACCTGCGTCACATTCATATTCTTGTTTTATTTCCTTCACTGCTTTCTCTACATACAAGAGAATGAAGAATAAGAATGGACAAGAATTCGGCCATGGCCGGTATTCGTCTTAAGTAATTAGGGGAAAGAGGATGGGAACTTGAACCCGCAGTTCGCATAAATAGTCAGCTATAGATCTGACCACAATAACTTTTCTTAATCGTCTATTAGAACAATATTGGTTTTGGTTGATTTGCCTGTAGTATTCACAGCGAGTAGTTCAAAATAATCAATCAAAGGAATTTCTTGGCTCCGCAACTCGGAGCAAAATCATCTTTAATCGGTAACCTAACAGGATAGTAAAAACTAGATATATAGTCTTGGTTAGCAAAAATTAAGAAATAGTTATTTGATGCCTGAGACTACCGAGTAATGATGAATAGAAAGCGACGATTTCGGCAGTCATGAAAGTACCGCATATTAAGCGCGATTCGTTTTAAGTCAACTGTAAACCGGCAGTGAGCCTATAATAAGATAGAGCTACTAGCCTCATGTTTCGAATTGTGAAATAGACATGATAAAAAGGATAGATTTTTCCGAAAATTATTGTGACAGTGAACTCTACAAGTCCTCTATTTTTTTTTATTATTAATTAATTTTTTTGCGTTTTACATTCAAATCTCAAGATGGGTTGAGCAAACGATCAGTAAACGGCATTCGGAGATTTCGTATTTTGTCATATAGCATACGAGTCATCAGTTGGTAGTATTTTGATGAGATAATAGGAAAATTGTTTTAACAGGGACTCAGTGAAAGGAGTGTTTTGTAAACATACGTTAAGTTGCCTTAGATCTTGGAAGCTTATTGTCTGCTAGACTACACTCTGATACATCACACGGCCATACCGAACAGGTTCAAGTACAGTCCAAACCACAGAATTGTTGTGATGTATTTGTAATACAAATAGTAAGCTCTATCAAAGATTACACCACGGTCGAAGTTATATAAAAATGCCAGTTATAATGGAAGACCTATTATTTCACATTCACCAATGCAGCACTCCGCTCTCTCTGACGTCTGCCTATTTTGCTAATTAGCTGCTGCCCACTGATTGTCTGACGTCGGTCGTTACTGTACCGACCGCTTTCTTCAACCATTAATTTTGATTCCTCAAACTTCGGTAGAACCATAGAACTATGCGCACCACGTTCAGTACAGTTTACATGATTAGCAGTCGGAGTACAAAATATATGATAGCTCACCGTATAGCTACCGGAAGTAGAAAATTAAGATTTTTAAGGCTTACAACGAGAAAGGAAACGATAAACAAAAAGTAAGATCCATGAGACGAAAAATAAACAATGACAACCGCTGTATGCAAACGTCTATAGCAAATCAGACTCTATCTAAACACAGCACTTACACACTCCTTTACTGGTGTGGTTTAGTACTTTTTAGTTTTAAAATGGTGCCATCGATTACATGGTAGAATATCCAATATTTGTCTCAGCCAGACGGACTCACGGCGCGTCGAATCAGATTTGATTCGAATGGGTTTTTATTTGCGGTCCCCGTAAAGACTTTGGCTCCGCAAAGTAATTTGCCTTTATAGCCAAGCAATAGAACATATCTAATGGATACTATCGAACAATTAAATTCGCGTACCATTTTCTCAATTTCGTAGCTCGTACACATTGCATCAAAATGAAATGGAACTTATTTTGCTCTTGAAATCTCGGTCTATACGTTACTTTAAACCAAATGAAAATACGTACCGTAGGTTTTTTTGTATGAAATATGCCCAAGAACACAGATATAAAATGATTCATTCCTTCCCTGTAATACATTAGCATAGACCCAAACTAATTTTTTCAGAAAATCTGTTCAGAGTACAAATTTTTCTCTAATACAGTTTTTTTTTTAATTTTAGGGGCGTCCATTAATTACGTGAGGTGTTTTTCCGGAATTGCGGACCCGACACATCCTCTCTCTGGTGAGATTTGGTGAGATCTGGTAGGACCCCTCCCCCCGGAAGATGACGTGAGATTTTGACGGCCCCCTCCTGCTAATCAACCTCGTAGTTTTTTAGCTCTCCTCCTTCCGAGGGCGGTTATAACCCCCCCCCTTTTCCCCACAAGATCGATTTTTTTTAAGCTCTACAGCCCTCAAGAATTTCAGAACCTCACGTGAGATTTCCTTCGACCTCCCCCCTCCCCCTTGGTCAGATTTCGCCAGACCCCCCCCCCTATTTCACCACACGTAATAAGTGGACGCCCCCTTGCAGATAACAGTAACGTCAGTACCACAGCGCCCTGTCGCTTGTTATTCTCCCAGGGACGTGGCGCCGCTACTGTCAGTGATGACGTCGTGTTGTGCGTCACGTAGGAAGTGGTGTGAGCAAGCAACCCTTCCGTCGCACGCAGATGCGAATGAGAGGCATTTTACAAGCGGCGGGCGGTAACAGTAATAGAGAAAAACAACCGGCGAGTAATTGTGGGGCGGGAACGGCGCAATTAACTGTATGATTGCACTCTTGACATCTCACAATCGGCAGCCCTCGAATCCGATTAGGCGGCGACAAGAGCCCCTGATGACTGCGCTAGGGAGCGCAGCTGGCCGTCCGCTGCACATGTCGAACGTCATGTAGCTTCTGCACATGTCATGTAGCTGCGAAGTCTCCTTACTTACTGTAGTGAAATACTGGGTTTTGTCATAGTTGTGTTGAAATGTCTTGAAGTAATTGGTAGTGTACACTTGTGGACAAAATTCACAAAACGTCTCCCTACCAACTTCAGTTTGATATAGAAAAGATTGTTTGAAGGAACAACTTACAGGTGGAGCGTTAGAGTCTAATTGAAGTGTAGCTCTGCAGTAAAATGCCCAACAATTAAATAAATTACAAATAATGTCGAAGCAGAATTCTCGCAGTCAAACAAGGCTGTTAGATAGAATTAGTAAGGAAATGACGTAATTCCTCTCGCACTGAGTTATGTGGAGAGCAACATAATTCTTACCCGAAATTAGGGTGGATTGGGGTTAAAATCCCTGTCCCACCATTCTAACTACCGTTATCCACGGTTTTCCGTAGCCTATAGCGCAGGGGTGGCCAACCGGTCGATCGCGGCTATTAGTCCAGTCGATCGTGATAAGGCAGCTCTCTTTTGTTTTCGGTACGCGATGGACAATAGGGACTAACGGAGTTACGACGTCAACGATTAGACTCTGCAACGCGCCTTACACGCTATGGATAGGTGGTTGAAGGGAAACGCTGAAGGAACGTCAGATGAAGAAATAAATGCTTCTGAAGGTTCATAAAATAAAGTAAGATAATATTTTCAATATTATTACTATGGCAAACGAACCCCTCAATAATGTTAACTCGCTAACTTTGGGCCATCATTAAGAAAATAAATTTAATTCACATTTAGTGGTAGGATATTTCTACTTTTATTATTATAAGAATTATGTTATTAATATTTTAACTTTATTTATGTAGATCCTTGAAAAATGTGCTCCAAGAAAATCAGAAACTTATCACTTCCTAACAATCGGAACGGGACTACTTCTTTACTATGGTGAAAGAAAACGGTTGCTACTTAATATGCAATACATCCCTGACATTACCGGAAAAAGGAAATTTAGATCGACATTTTAACACCATCCATAGTAAATATCAGACAGACTTTCACCTAACAACGAAATAAGAAAGAGTAAATTGCAACCATTGAAATCGATATTAACAGTCCAAGAAAACATGTTTTCTAAGCCTATTGAGCAAAGTCTCATAAGGCTGCAACTGAAACTTCTTTGCACGTAAGCTACAGAATTGCACAAAAGTGCAAACCTTTTTCGGATGGAGAATATATGAAGTAAATTTTCGAAGCAGTGTCAGATTCCCTGTTCGTGAATTTCAAAAATAATAATAAAATTAAAGAAGCTATTCGTGGTTTATAGGTGTGTCAAAATACTGTGATGCGCCATATAGAAACGATGAACGAAAACATAAACGAACAACTACAAAAAGATATCAACCGCTGCGTTTTGTAATTGGTAGATCGCAAAGGGTTTTGTCAGTAAACAGTAGATCTTGGGTCCAACAAAGTTGGCCACCCCTGCTATAGCGAATGCCGGGATGGTTCCTTTAAGAATGACTGACCCTCTTAGTGGTTCCTATACCCTAGCTATAAAGGGTCCTTGACTCATTACAACAGCCCTATTCCGAAGTTTCACCTGAGAAGAATGAAACTTGAAAAAAAAATATCCTTTCGCGTTGAATGAATATCACAGTTTTCTCTCAAAATGAAACCCCTATCATGCATTTTAGTGAAAATTTGAGGTAAACACGGACGTCAGTCCCGGTAAATCAGGTAATAATTGCCGTAAATGAAATACGTAAAATTCATGGTTGTGCCAGAGAAGTAAGGGAATTTGGTTACAAAACGTTGGTAACAGCATTGCTCGAATATAGTAGTGTAGTATGGAACCTATATTTTGTTTATCAAATACAGGAATTGGATGGTGTGGAAAGAAGGACTGCAAGAACACAATCAGTAGGTGATATGATGAAGGAGCCGAGACAAGATTCATTGCAAGACAAGAGAAGGGTAAAGGGAATCATGGGAGTGTACAAGGCGTATATTGGTGACGACGCGTGGAATGATACTGGTTGAAGAATTAGGACAGATGTATGGTAGGGAAAAGATGACCGTGACCACAAATTGGCGCTCGATTTCAGGCAAAAGGGTGTGGACAGATTTTATTTCGTAGTTAGGGCGGTCGGGGACTGGAATAAATTAACAAGAGAAATGAGGAATAATTTACCAAAAACACCAGAAGCATTTAAAGTTGAAATTGGTAGAGAGAAAATTAGGTTGGAAAATGAGAGGAGAAAAATGGGTGTGTACGGAAATTGTCATCGTTGCAAGAGCTCCATCGAGATTAAATTCATTAACGAAAGTTAGACAAGACTAGTATAATCCTTGTTAGGAAAACATATGTAAACCACAGAGCAGTTATACTTTAGCATCATAAATGTGAGTGCAGAAACAGGTAGACCGTAATTCGGTAACTGGTAACTCGAGTCAATACAACTTCACTTTCACCATTGACTACCACCTCCAGAAAATAAACGGCGTATCACCCGCAGATACATTAATTAGTGTTTACAGAATGATTTTCCATGTTTGCCTTACATATTTGCCACTCAATAATTTTGATGCATGCCACGTAACGAGAAACAATAGAAATCATGCACTGCATATTTCAGGATCTAAACAAAGCTTGGTACCAAGCCGAAGGTTGGCTGGACCGTCCCGAAGGAGAAATACTTAGCCTGGTATTGGAGGTAGAACGACCAGTCCATTTCCTCTTTACCTAACCTAACTCGGTAATGCTAGAGGGTGAGGAGACCTACAGTTTAACGTGATATCCAACCACCGAAGTAGTGGCGTGTTTATCATTTCACAGCAGGCTGTGCCACGGGCGAAGATCGGGTTAAGGTCCTAAAAAAATCCCCGCCGAGACAGGAATTCGAATCGGCGACCAGATCCCTTAACCACTGAGTTATCAGACAACTATTTCAGTGTTACTACGCCACTTTCTATAGATTCAGAAAGACCCCGCACTATACGCGTACGTACTCAAGTTGTTTTTATTAAATAAACTGGAGAACGGTATGGAATACAAAAATCAATTCATAAATTCTGTTATACATTTCAACCATCTTTAATACGAGTCCTTCCATTCGTCCTCCCAGTATATCTGCAAGTTCCAAAGGAAATACTTCGACAGAAGAGGAACCCTCCTGCTACTGATACGAGTTCTATTTCCCTGAAAAAAGTAATAAAAATAAGGGGAGCTCTTAAAAGTTTGTAGTGAGTCGTGTGAGAGTGAATGCCTGCCAGCGTGCTCGGCTCCGTAATTGGATTTAAATGCGGGGCACTGCGTGGTCCTGGATCTTATCGCCGTCTGGTACACGTGGCCCGCTAAGCGCAATGCAAATGGGCCGAGGCGCGTTTCAGGATATACGGAAGACGAACTTCATGACGTGAATATTCAATAAATACTCCACTGTCCTGGAAACGAAGATCAGAAAAGTTCTCTCCGGATTACTGCGACTAAATAAAAAAAATATATAATTTTAAAAGTACTTCATCTCAATCTCTTTCTCAGGTTTTAATAATTTTTTGAGGAATTATTCTATTTTTTGCTCGCGTTGTTAATGGTGCAAAGGAGGAACGTACACTTAATCGATGAAAGTTGTTCAAAGAAAATTTACATTTATTTAAAACTCGTGACCGTTTGCGTCTTGTTAAGGGTCTAGAATAATTCCCGTGCTTAGGGCCAAATACGAACTTGCCCTGTGTTTCACCATAACGTGTCACTGTGCAAAACTTGAATAAAATTTCTTGAGCTTGAAGAACTTAGGGTATTAATAGAAGTGTTAAACATGGCAGAGACGATCACGCTATCACATAATTGTTCCAAAGACTGGTGGCGAACTGGCTGAAATACTAACTTGACCTATAAACTTAATTAATGTATTTTGGCAGATAATTTCGTAGCAGTTGTTTAGCTATTAAACCGTGGAGGTAACTTATAATTTTTAGTAATATCTCTGGTTTCTGTTAATTTTCGAGCGAAAGCTGGCGTGTGACGTCACCGTTCTCCAGCTAATAGATATCGAATTAAGTGAGTATTTTTTTGTTTTCTGTTTTTATGTTGCTGTTTTTTTGTGGTTCTGTATTTATATTTTTGTTGTTTTCCTCTTTTTCGTTCGCTTCATTCAGTAGAATATTCTACCTTCTTAGTTCTCGACAAGTGAATGTGCTGATGTCTTTCATATTCCTACCTTTTGCTGCAGAAGACACCCACTAGGTCTTAACAGTTCTGCATTTAGACTTGAAATATTTCATCTAGGTATCACAATATAAATCATGGTTCTTGCATCTCCACAATAATCATATCCAGCACATGCGTTTAGTACCTATTTACTGTAATCGTTGGACCCTATTGCTAGGAATTTTCACAAGCATAACATTAGAATTGTTGTCAGTAATTGCGTATAGCATGTTGTATGAAACTAAGTATCATGTAAAATTTATAGTACTAGGTTACTTATAGTGGGCCATGGAGTATGTAGATGTTTTTTTTTTCTTCTTCTTTAAGTGGCATTCGGCCTTTTAGCCATTCAGCCAGCAACTGTGTTTCTTTTTCTTCTTTGTTTCTCAATTGTGTCTGTACATTCTTCTTGTGTTATTGAGGATTACAAGTGACAGGACAACACAGGACAAACACAACACTTAATTAAAACCACCCATGCCCTGGGCCGGACTCGAACCGGCGACCCCTGCAACGTGAAGCCAGCTCGCTAGCTCCGCGCTACCGGGGTCGGCATGTAGATGTTTTCTTGCTCCCGTGCGTTCACTGAATGAAAAACATTACTGTCACTGGCAAATTGACCGTAAAGACATCAAATACAACAACACCGTTTTGTTAAAAAATGATCAGCCATTTAGTTCCAAGAATCTCTTGAAAAATTAAAGGTTCTGCAAAGCCGTTTAAAGCTTTTTTTATGGCCATCCAGCGAACTGTTTTGATTCTCCAAGTGCGTATGATTGCTTAGTTTTGCATGCAAAGCCACAGAGCACAATACTTAATGAAAAACGCCCATGCCCGAGGCAAGACTCAAACCGACGACCCCTGCAACACAAGGCTAGCACCCTAAACCCTACTTTGCCGTGGTCGGCAGGTGAAGCGTTGGACTGCCGTGTGCAGTTAGGTGTTTTTATCGATGTCTAGTATCTTACTTGAAAACAGTGTAAGGTGATTCAAATAATAAAAGTCTATCGATTAGATATAATAATAATTAGATAAAAGCAAATATAATGAGATGAAGAACTTTTCTCAAGCTAACTTTCATGATTGCAGCACACATGGGTGATCGTCCCTCACACGAAGCAAAAAATCACTGGCTCAACTATGAGATATCACGGACTTATAGCAATAGCTTGGTTTTCCATGGATTGTCGCTTTTTTATTTCAGCTGCAGAGCTTTATGTTGACATCATTCGGCCTTCGTCAAAGGTACTACATTTGTTTACTTATCAAGGGGCGCCTGTCATTGAATTAGTTATATCGGTTAAAGTAATAATAATGTAGATAAGTAAAAGCATTCAGAAGACATTGGAGAATCTATCGATTACTATAAAACCTTTCTACATCGGTAAATAAATTCACTGCATTGTTGGTAACGCGGTGAACTCTCGCTGGTTGAGGTCTGTGCGCGACATTTTTCACCCGTCGGTCCCCGCGAGCCATCGATTCGCTGTCAACGTCGACCCACGACAGCGAAAGCGGAGCTCTCAACATGTGTGGGGGAGGGCCGCTAGGCGCGGCGCCATGATTATGAATGAGCCCCCCCCCCCACGACGTAATTGCCGACTCGGGAATGAACAGCTGCGGACACCTGCAAGAAACAACAGGACATTTAACGAAAAGCTCTGACATTACAGGCTAATTTTTTTAACTGTTCAACGCTAATGACTCAATACACACGAAACACTATTTTCCTGGATGGTTTATTTAACCGTGTCGCAAATGGTAATACAAGTCTTTCCGCTATAACAATGAAGCCTAACATGTAATTTTGCTAGTTGTTAGAAAATTATGTAAGACTAGCATATTCCCGCTTCTTCCCCCACGTGGACCTTGCTATTTATGTTTTTGTTTTGTGAGAATCAGTTTCAACGGACGTTCTGTTACTTAAAAGGCAGCAAAAATATGCGTACGACGCATTCATGAAAGATGTGAACGATGGAACTAGAAAGATATTCTTCTAGGACGCTCCTGGTGGAACTGGAAAAACCTTTTTCAACACATTGATTTTGTCAACGATTCGCTCGAATAGTGGGATTGCACTTGCTTCACCGGGAATTACAGCTACGATGTTGGAAGGTGGTCAAACAGCTCATTCTGCATTCAAGTTGCCGTTGAATATGCAAATCAATGAAACACCTACGTGTAACTTTTCGAAGAACTGTGCGATGGCCAAAGTTTTTTTTGCAGCAATGCAACTTGATCGTTTGGTGTGATTGTACGATGGTACATAAAATGTCTTTGGAGGCATTAAACCTAACGATGCAAGATGTACGAAACAATCAAAACCGCTTTGCTGGTGGGCTGATTGAAATCGAAATGTAAATAAAATACCTTGAGATTCAATGCGATTTCTAATTTAAAGGAAGAAAATAAATCGTGTGGTTAACTTGAAATTCTGACTTAATTCAATTTGGACTTAAATTCTGGAACAAAACCTGATGGTTCCGAGTCGATCACATTCCAGGAACATCACATATTTCCAGCATTTCAGTGGTGTCCTGCCGATAGAATTCATCTCAAATGTAAAATTTCCCGTTGGAATACTTCAGAATGTACTCCTCCTCAAATTGAATATTCATGGACACAACAGTTAATAAAACAATGATCACTCAGAAATTTTTTTTCTCTCGTTTTTACTTTGTTTACAAACTTTCAATAGCTTTTCACAAATGCATAAACCGATCACAAACAAATTTACTGAAATTTGTACAGGACCACGTCAGTCTAGTACTTCAAATAAAAGGTAATCGTTGTTTAGCTTTGAAACTGATTAATAGCTCATGGAGTTCACATCTCGGCTGTTATTTTAACACCCATATTAATATAATTTTAGATATTCAGCCTGGAGAATATTTTCCAAGATTTCAGTTGTCGGGTAACATGTGTTCCTATTTGTGACTTCTAAAACATTGAGCAACTGGAGCACAATGTATCTGATTTGTATCTGCTAGAGCAGAAGTATCGTTTGGTATTGCGCCTTTAATATCTTATAAAAGAAGGTTTTGGGTTTTGGGACTATGCCTCGATTCCATGTATAATGTGTAATTCTATATTGATTGTCTGATCCTACTTTTACTATCATTTTAATTTGTGCAACGTCTTATTATAATCAAATTCTTCGTATTTACTTCTAGCTATTGTCAACAAATAAGGAGCGGATAACAGACGATATATTTCTTTGACGTCGAAATTTAAAAGCTTGTTGGACGGTATGTTTGAATATAAATGGAAATTATCTGCATTATTTAGTTTAAAAAAATATGCAGAACATGGAAATAATTTAGATATATATATATATATATATATATATATATATATATATATATATATATATATAGTACTTTTCTTCTTATTAAAAATGTGACCTTATTTAAAAAATGACATTTTGTAAGAAAAGTACATATAACAATATGGATGAGAACTCACAATTTTAAGGCAGGTATGTTCTAGATGTTCTATAGAGAAATTACATTGCACAGTATAGATGTGAATAGCAGAATTAAAAGATTAATATTACAAGATAATGTCTTATCTTTTTCAAACAGGGCTTAATTATTGTGCAAAATTGGTTAGAAAATAGAGACTATGCCTTAAAGTTTGGGTGTGTTACTGATTCTGTTGCCTCGGAGCGACCACCCACCGACAAAGATATTGCCTCTTCCCACCTCGCGCTGGCCAAACATTGGGTTAGGCTGTGTCCCGAGATATGGAGACCGTCAGAGACGTCCAATGTTGTGCGCTGTATAAACACTGCCGGCTGCGTTTTTACTCTTCCTTCAGGGCCGTAAAGAATGAAAGATACACAGACAGTGCAGTGTACTGTATTCAAAATACACATCACGATGCACAGGCAAACAGTGCGCTGAGTGCGCCACAGGCTGCCCCGCCAGTGTGTGCACACCACAACGGCAGGCATGCTTAAAAACCAACCACAAACCTGATTCATTTAGTACTCAACAGTTATATACCACCCTTATATTATCGTTGATAACGAATAGAAGATCACAGGTACAGCTCTGCTACTATGCTGCATCGAAGAAAATTTATTTATTTCGTTGTTAATATTTCTAAGTGAAACTACTTTAAGACTAGCATTTTTCCACTGTTTTGCTCGCGCGGACCTTGATGTGCGTTGTAAGGCGTTTGCGTATATTTTTGTTTTTGTAATAAAGCGTAAACGTTTTTAATGCAGTATCTTTATTGTAAATTAAATTCTTGAATGTGGTGGTTTGATTAACATTTTCGTGTATTCTAACGTATTCTATTTCAGAAAACTGAAGAAATAAATAACCAAAGTAACGCACTCAAAACAGAAATTGACAGAATCCCAAGACTAGAGTTTATTTGTGTTTTAGCACGATCTTTTATGTGTGTTTCGAATTGTTCATCTGAGATGCAGAATGATTTGTAGCGCCTATCTGTTCCCGATAAAAAAGCTCTCTGGGCGCGTAGAGTCATAATATACACTGCAGATTTTAAGATAGACCATAAGCTTTCAAAAGGTGAAAACTCAAATCAAATCGATGCCATAGTTTTTGTGTGATGTTGCTTCAAACCCTTAGACAGATGAAGCTCCCTTACAAATTTGTAATGCTATGGGTATAATTGTGAATAATGCTAATTTTAATTTTAGTCCACAATTTTTCTTTTTTAAAATAACTTGAATACTTTTTAGACTTAGCTATATAAGTAATGAAACTTTACAGAAAACATTTTGGAGACAAATAATAATATAATCTTCTAAAAACAGATATTCGTAATATTGTACCTATAGGATAGCAGATTTCGTAGCTTCTTGTCTGTAATATATTTAAACATTGTTGTTTTTACATAGAAAGTCCAAAGCCATTAAATTGCCTTTTTGAAGTAAACATCTGTGTTAAATCTCATACATCAAACCTCTGATTCTTTAGAAAGTTAAAAACTTTTCTACGTACATTTATATTACTTGTTATAACATGAACAATGTTAAGTGAAAGTGGTTCTAGTAATAAAGAGTCAACAAAATGGATTTCTTGCGATCCAGGAAATGGTTAAAGTCGCAATCACAAATCCTTTTTCAATTTCTTATAGCTTTGCACCTCGTCGACGTCAAGTTCATTAGAGTCAGGAAAGAACTGGGGGGGCCTTTTGAGGGAACCATTGTGGTATTCACGCGGAGTGATTTCGCTAAACCTTGAAAAACCGAAACCTGGATAGCTTTATGGGGATTCGAACCCGCGGCCTCCCGAATGCCAATACCGTTCACCCACCACGGTCGGTCTCACAGAGCACGTGACATGTGTGTGTGTGTGTGTAAGATGGACGTTAGTTCCGCTCCCCGTCCCGTCATCCAGATTTTGATTTCCATGATTTCCCAAAGTCACTCCAGGAAGAAGCAGAGAATGATTCTTCAAAAAACGTTACTGAATTCCTTCCTGTCCCCTGATCCCCGTCCTCTTCTGGTTCTAATCGCCTTGGCATAGACGAGCAGTAAAATCCTAAAAGAAAAAGGTACGACGTAATACTGCAGTCATAACCAGAAGCACTCGAAGAAATACTTCCAAGAGGAATTATTTCAACTATTTTAAAGTGATAGCTCTGTTGTTATTCTACATGTGGAACATTTTAACGATATAAAGATCCCCATTTTTTCGGTCGTTCAAAACCCATCAAGATTTTTGTATCGTAGTTTGATAACAAAGAGGAAGGTGGCTACCACAGAGCTACAGTGTGAAGACTAACGCATCTGGTCTTTTGTTATCTCAGCGAAATTTGGCAGAGGCGCTGCCCTTCAAGAGCGAAATCACTCATTGTCTCTGAAGTCATGGTGAGCTCTGGAATATAACGGACGTACACACAATGGTGGCACTTTGATCTCACACACAATAGCGCCCCACTCAGCTCTCATCACGCGTCTTGTCAACTTGTAGACCGCCAAGGACAAGCTCATCACTTCCTGTTGGTACTCACTTGCTCAAAAATACTACCGATGCTATGGGATTTACGCTGATCTTTCGGTTGTAGCAATAGTAAAGGATCAGGGGACTGCAAAATCAAATAGACAGTATAATATATGACACCAAACAGCGCGGGTCGAACTGTGATAATGAACAAAAACTGTCGATCATTTAAATCCGTATAAAACGACTCTATATCCTTAAGTCAGTATGTCAGTATAGTATGTACTTTTGCCAAACAATTGCAATCCATCTCAGTCAACTGTATTGTATACGTGGGTCATTCAAACATTTCTAAACAAAATAACGTAAAAATCGTTAAGCATGTTCAAAAGAACGATGTACGATGTTTCGTTTTATTTTTTTGAAAAGTATGTGTATGCCATGTACTCAGTGATACTATTTATACTACACTGGTCATCCTTCTCTTGTACTTAAACGTGTGTTGCTGTTGAGCATGCCTTGAATAAGCAAACTTTATTGATTGCGATACAATACAACATTAACGCAAGGCGAAGCGGCGAACAATGATAGTATCCGATGGCGCTCAGGAACATATTAACTCAAACTCCAAGATAACTCTGAAGCAAATAAAATGAAATAATGAATCCTCACTTATCTCTCATTCTGATTTCATTACAAAATTTTATACAACAGCTGAAGGCAATGACACTTTTTATAAATTCAAAACAATTGAAGATACATTTCAAACCAAAATGAATTTGCAACTGAGGAACTCGTTGTAAAAACCAAAACAAGAATCCACTCTCATTATTATTATTATTTTACGAATTTTTCCTTCTCTTTTGATTAGATTCCTATTGTTGTCCCGTCTGTGAAACGCGTATTTTTGAGCAAAAGTTTGATCCACGAGATATCTAGTGACTGTGGAAAATCCGTTAAAAAGCGCAAACAGAGTTACAGGAACATCGGTGGCAGAGATCCAATTCGTACCTTTTATAGCGTCGTATTGGTGAACACATAACTAGAGTTGCGGCACATCAATGTAGAAAACTATTTTCCTGGGTAGCAATTAAGCTAACTGTAAAATAAGAAGTTTTATTCTCCGTCGGCATTTAGAGGAGTAACAGTTAAAAAAATAAAATAAAAAAAACTGTCATTAGCGTCGGCAGAATCAGAAGATTTGTGGGTATTGGAAATCATTCTATCTCTGGCCTCGTCGAATGTTGAAGTCTGCAGCGTTTTGTCACGACTAGAGACCCACGACTTTGTTTATTCCTGATCGGATCAGCATCTAAGGGACCGTGCACAAACTACGTGGCTCGGTCCAGGGGAGGGGGGGGGGGGTTGGCTGGAAGGCTACGCTGGGCTACGTGGGGGGAGGGGGGATCCCGAGCCAGGCCACGTAGCTTTCCTTTCATAACATTTTTCACAGTTAAAATGAGGAATAGAACTCGCAACAGCATGTGAACATTTATTTCCCTCAGTTAATTATCTCCAAATGTAATTTACAATAGTCTGACAAGAGGAAACAGTACAAAATGTCTTCTGGAATCAAAAGGAAAAAACGCTACGTGCTACGTAGGAGGGGGGGGGGGGGATAGAGGCAAAAGCCACGTAGGGCTGCGTGAGGGGGGGACCACAGGAGGCCAAAATGGAGCTACGTGGTTTATGCATGCTCCCTAAGCAGCCTAATAACAGTACCGTATAATTTTCCGTCAACGGGATCAGGATAGAGTCCTGCTCCCCGCATACCGGCCTTCCTGATTCGGTTCATAAGCGGCTTTCTGCCATCATCAAGGCGAATGTTGGGAAGGTCCACAATTTCCACTTCATAAACTTCACATTACATACACAAACAAATATACTTTCTATACACAGAACATTGTTACATGGACACAGGTGACAGCACATCCGCTTCCTTATGAGCCTACGACTGGCCTAACGTTGTGGTAGTCTGTTAAATATATGTTCAAAATGAGTACAAGCCTCTGGAAAGAGGAAGCACCAGAACAGGTCTGTGAATGTGAAAAAATTCCGTAAAAACATAAATGATGATGATCACTTTCCGACAAAATAAGAAGCAAAGATGATTTGAATCTTAGATGATTTGAATCTTACATTAAGACAACATTGCCCGGTATGAAGGAGTGAGTTTGAGTCTAACAACAGTAGATATTTCAGAACAAGAGATCTGCATGCTCAAGTACTATTTGTGAAAATAGTTCAAGTTACATTTTTCCGATGTCCTGCGGAATTTATGTTGGTTAATTTGAAGATAGCTTGGAACCTGCTTAGTAACTGAGAACGTAATGTTGTCTGTTGTTACTTTGTGGCTACACTGACGGCGTTGGGGTCCTGGACGCGGGAGCAGCATAGCTAAGGTGAAGACAGGCTCTGTGACCAGGCGGACCATTACGGAGGATTCCAGAGGCTGACAGACGGCGCGGCGTCCGGAGTGGAGCTCATTACGGCGAGTGCTCCAGCGGACACACTTGTCTCCGCTTACAGCATGGTACTAACCAACATTTAAAACTACTCACATCTCCTCTGACACTCCTCATTCGAAGCTTACTCAAGAGCAGCTATGCAGATCTTAAGAGTCGAGACAACCTTTCCTGCTAGCTTTCCTGCCACTAACAAAACGTTTCTGGAAACTGAAGTTTTATAGCACTACAATCATTGGTCTGTTGAAACTTTTGTTGCGTAACCAATATTTCAAGTGTTGCTACAAATGACCTGAATATCTCACTCTTTTCTAGGTATGAATCCTGCGGTATTTATTTGTATGTCATTTCGACCCTTGTAGTATACACTGCGTAAGTGATGTATATCCACTGAAATGGAAACTGAGATGTCTTGGTACTTGAGCTGTTACTTTTTCACTTTGCATGGATCATTCAAGCAATAGCAAAATTCTTTGTCCTCCGCTGATAAGCCCTGGCCGAAAGATCTCGGTAGTCATAATCTGAAAACAGATTTTTTAAATAGAAAAATACACGCAGGTGTAACTGCACAAAATTGGTGAGATACATCATTGAGCCTCCACTTCAAAGAACATTTTTCTAGAGTAACACACTCTCAGTCAGAAATAAAAGCTTTTTTTTTTTTGTACTTTCATTAAAGTATGTGGAAAGATAGATGCCACAACTATTGGGTTTATTGCTGCTCTAAATATGTCATAATTTTCCAAGGATTTGTTTGTTTAGTAAGCTGCAGTAAGACTTGTTCAATGGTTAGGTGCATTTAGGTAGACCTGCGTTTTCGTAGACCTGCATTTTAATGTCCCACTTCTTTTTCGTGGACTATTAAACAACACAGACGGTGGGGAGCTGATTGTTTAACATAACAGAGTTGATATTGCCATCATTCAACTGCGGCGTTTTCACTCTAGTTCTACTACCGTCTGCAGAGCTTGCATAGCATTGGTTCCTAACTGTTGCATCTAACACGTCCCGTACGATCTGTACTCAGTATAATTAACTCAATATCCGTTCTGACACGACAGTTTCTTAGTCGGAGAAGTGCAGTAGAATAGTATCAATCAAGAAGGAGGGGACGCTACCAGGAACAAGTAATGAAATTAAATTAAACTGTGACAGGTCCTGTGAGTTAAAATGTTGATAATTATATTTCAACAAAGTAACACGAGAAAAGATTACAGGTAGCAGAGTAACGAAATTGTTGGTAGGTTTAAAGTCCACATAATGCGAAGGTTATTATTTTTTTATCGTTTTTTAATAGGAGGAATTCTACTAAAAATATCATTAAAATATATTTATTTCCATATTCTACAAACTTTCAACTTCTTTCTAGTTAATTTCTATCTTTGTTCAAACATTTGTCGTACCATTCGACTGTTTTTTCATCCTGACATCAAATAAATCTGCCGCTTATGAAGAAGCCTAATCCATGACTGCAGATGTCACTTCTTCATCGTCGTTGATCCGTAACCACTAATGAACTCCATAAAATAACGGAACAGGTGAATATGAGAGGGTGCAAGGTCTGTATTGTAAGGTGCATGATCCTACTGTACCCATCAAAAAGACTTGATTGGACCATCTGCAGGAACACTGCTAAAGAGCAGAGTTTAGCTTCCTTTTCGAAGCGACTTCAAAGGACACTGTAGTGCATTTACTGCGGGGCAGTGAGGTCTCTACAGCAGAGAATTTTGGATTTGAAGACATAATAAGCACGGGATCACATGGCTCCATTGCCAAGAAGATTTTCAACTGAAAATTTTTTGCACTAGAAAGCTCACTCGATCTTAATATTGTGTGATTATATGTTCTCACTTTAAGGTGAACTATTATTGTTTCTGACCAAACCAAAATGCATTTTGTAATGGTTCCCAAATATACTTCATGTTGATGGCTTTACAATTTATGATATTGCCAAATGAATTCAATTTTAATGTATTTTTTTAATACTTTCACTCAATTGTATAGTTAGGATTTGAATCAGTATCCAAATATTTCTCAGTATCAACAAATTCAGATAACAATCTGAACAGGACATTTTAATAAACAACAGTCACTCAAGAGCTTTCTGAATACGGTGTATAACACGGTGATCCCCTAAAAGAGACCTGCATGAAGCCACAGGCATCCCTCTCCTTCTGAAGACACTGGCCACGTCCTTTTACTGAAACTTTCAATCTCCACTGCAGGTTATGTTGAGGTATAAGGACAGCTTGACCGCATAGACGGCCACTATAAGATAACGTATACGAAAGAAGCAAGCAAGCAGCAGATACATACCTCTACAGAAGCGAATAATACAACATGAAGCTTGAAGTAAATGTCTTTGAACAAGACACTTCGTCAAAAACTTGCCTTCAAGCAAAAAGTCGGAAATCGCTGAAAGTGATGACACTTGTTTCCACTTCCCGTCTCAAAACAAACAAAAACACACACAATAACAAATATTACGAGGTTCGCTGACCCGTCTTCTGGTCACAACCTCCTTAATAACCAAAATCGTGTCGATATGAAATTCTCCATGAACACGAGAATAAAACGTATGTAGTAAAATGACAACGTGAAAAAAAAATAGTAATGACATCTATATTTCATTACATTACGACACTATGACATCACCACAACCATGTAAGATCTTAAGATTTATTTTCTGGACTACATAATTAGTTTTTTTTTTTTTTTTGACGGTCTAAATCAGGGGTCCCCAAACTTTTTATCACGTCGACCCCCTCACAGAACATTTGTCTTCTCATCGACCCCCAGATTAAACGTTTAATAAAAACCAGTGCTGGATCTGGGGGGGGGGGGGGTGTACACCGGGGTGCCAACTTCAAGGAGGCGGCAAAATCATGTTTGAAGGGCGGCGATTTAAGTCACGGAATTTTTTTTTTTTTTTTAGTTCTACTAGTACACTGGGCGCCGGGCGGCGACAACAGTGTGTTTGGCCGACAATCGAGGTGGCGACACTTGGGGCCAGACGGCAAAAATGGGAGCTGCAAATAATGTTGCAAGGGGCGGCATTCCTACAGTTTTTGCCCCGGCTTGAAAAATTCCTGGATCCGCCACTGATGAAAATTTTAAATCATTTTTAGCATTTTTGATGCTAAGCGATAAGGAGACTTGGATCACAACCCAAAGAAAGTATTTATAGTTTCCACACCTTAAAAAATCCACCCAACAACACTAACAGAAAAAAGGGATATTTTACACTGTTATTATAATCGTAAAAATAATTAAAAAATTATAGATAGATGGAAACTAGCCTATAACCGTAAGTGTCATAAAATGTAAAACACAAAATAATCATTGAAAATTTAAATAAATTATATTCGATGAAAAACCATCTGCCATTTTACGACTACTGTTGAATACATTAAAAACATGTTAACATACCTTTTTATTAAAGTAGCTGATATTAGTGAGATGGATGGGTCTGAAGGGTAGCATCAAGATTACTGATGTTCGGTTGAAAATTGGTAAGTTTTAGTCGCAAATCACCACGGTTTTCCAAGTTCAGTCTGTTTCTCGGTTTTGTTAAAATAGCGTTCGCGTGGCTAAAGCCAGCTTCAACGTAATTGGGAATGCAAGTAAGAAAGATTCGTCTTCTGCTGAGCTTGGGGTATTTTGTAGCAATATTGTTATTGCTCCAAAATTCGCTGAGGTTTTTATTTTTAAACAACGCTTTAGCTTCCAGATCTACGCATATTTCAATCAGTTCGTCTTCTAACCCACGTTCATTACCTTCATTATGTTAACATCAAATGGAGAAGCAAACCATTCAGGAACATGCATGTTCTCCAAGTCTTCGAAACGTGCTTTGAAATCTTCTCTTAATTTATCGAGATGTTTAATATATATCTCCAAATCACGGTCGGGTATCTCTTCATTTTCTTTTAGTAGTCGAAAGTTTGAAAAATATTTAAAATTTTTACGTGCCAGTGAAGATTTTAACAGGTTTATTTTTAGTTGAAAGGCCATTATAATTGTTCGAGCTTGAACAATTGTAACATTTTTTCCTTGCAAACGCTTCTGTACTTCGTTAAATTTCGAATAAAGATCTGCCAAATAGAACAAGATGGTTCTTGCACTGTTTTAACTCGTCACATAGTAATGGATCCACATTCTTAAGAAACTCTGCAGACGAGTCGTACAAGTCAACAAACCTCTGCAAACTATCACCTCTTGTCAACCACCTTACCTCAGTGTGCAAAAGTAATTGATTGAAAGGTTCATCATTTTCTTCACATAACTTCGCAAACAATCGGGAATTGAGAGGATGAGCTTTAATTTTATTAATTGACGTAATGCACACTTTTAGAGTATCATGCAGGTCGCCACTCAATTTTTTGGCTACAAGATGCTGCCTGTGTAGGACACAGTGAACAGTACGTACATTAGGAACCTTTTCCTTCAGAAAGACGAAAAATCCTCTATAAAGGCCTACCATAGCAGGTGCACCGTCAGTAGCTACTGCAGTAATATTCCCGAAAGGAATGTTGTGCTTGTTCAAATAATCTTGCAAACATAAAAAAAATTGTTTCACCTTTTGAAACAGTTTGAAGATATTTAGCAAACAGAAATTCATCAACAGTGTCATTCAGGGATGGACTATGGAACCTAACATAAACCATGAGAAGATTTGAACTTCCGAAAGTTGATTCGTCAAGTTGAATAGCAAACTTAAAATGCTGGAGCTCAGAGGTCAAAGTTCTTTCCACATCATCGGCCATTTCCTCTATACGTCGCTGCATAGTATTTGCACTCAATGGTATGCACTTCAAAAATAGTTGACAGTCTTTCTTCATAATATTTTCAATTACATCTTTTATAGCTGGTACTATAATCTCTTCACCAATTGTGTACGGTTTGCCTTTCTTTGCTATGTTAAGAGAGATGCTGTTGGTTGTCTTCAGTCCTCCTTCACTATCAGCGTTAGCAGATGACTTCAAATATGTACTTAAATTTTGCCGAACTCTCAATTTCTCTTTTAGCATTTTGAAATGCTCAAAATCTCTGTTTTTCTTATCAGAATGGATCCTTTCCAAGTGGTCTTTTATTTTCGCCGGCTTCTTAGCATCATTGCTGAAAGTTTTTCACATAACAAGCACATAGGAATAGTTTCATTAGCAGAAGATGGCACAAAACCATATTTCAAATACTCGTGTGAATATTGTCTGCATTTCTTCTTAGCACTGGTAGACGACATCGTAGGTATTAAACTCAGATTTATAATATGAACAACACGATACGTTCGCAGCACAACAAAACAGCAGCAGTAAGAGACGCAACTTATTACCGCACGAGCTATAAAGAACTGCCTGTTCTTGCTCAGAGTGCATTGTTGCTACTTTTTGCTAACAATAGATATCTAGACTTGAAGGAATAATAATTACATCTAAAAGTAACCTATTCAATAGAATTAGATAGGAAAAAGATAAAAAAGAAGTATCTAAATTTAATGGTTTTCGGTATATTACGATATCTTCTATGTAAAGGACAAAATCTACATTTAGATATACTACAATACATAGAGTGGAAACCATACTAGAATTTAACAGTGCAACTTGTGTATAATGAACCAGCAGCGTTCTCTCTCTCTCCCCCCCCCCCCCCACCCTTGTGGCTTTACGTCTCGTCGACAGCGCGGTGACTAGAGGCGGGATGGAACTGCGGAGAAGGGACAGGAAGGAATTCGACCATGGCTTTTTGGAGGAAGCATCCCGGCATTAGCCTTGAGTTATTTGGGGAAACAATGGAAAACCCAAATCCGGATGCCTGGACGGTGATTCGAACCAGCGTCCTCCCGAATATAAAATGCTTAAATACCCAAAGTAAATAAAAAATAAAGATTTAATACTTGTTGAATTCATCACGTTGCTTAGCTAAAATAAAATAATTATGATGTTGAACTTCTTTCTTACCCCAAAGACGGACCTTAGAAGAGACACAATTCGTAAATTGGTCTACATTCGTTTCTCACAGGAACAACCGCTAACAAACCAGCAATGCGAGTGAAGAATAAAGCGGCGAAATCAAACAGTTTGAACGATAAGCTTTGCTCCATTATTACCTCACCGCTTTGCGCCCCAGTAAGAGTCACCGCAACAATCCAATTGGTTTGTTTGTTTTCGCTGCTTTGTACTTCGCTCTCGTCGTTGCTATGCTCTCCGCTCCAGTATGTTTTCTCCTTAACACATACCTAAAGCGACGCAGGCTTCCTTAAAACTCAAGTTATAACGGGGCTAGTCAGTTATTTTGGATTTTTGTTGGAATATTCCCATTTTTTTCCTAGACCATTTAACTGATCCTCTTTTTTATCAATCGACCCCCTTTCGACCCCCGGGTATTAATCGACCCCCGGAGAACTCTTATCGACCCCCAGGGGTCGATACCGACCACTTTGGGGACCCCTGGTCTAAATGATAGTTCAGTTGATTGCACGTTTGCACTAGAGAGGAACTCCAGTGAAAAAAGAAAAGAACATATTGTCTCTACGGACTACATCTGCAAGAAACCCTAGATTATGGACAGCGGACAAAACATCAGTTTTTATTTTGGGTTAGAACAGTGGAACTCCCGCACGGCCGTTTCGCAGTCTCCTCGGCCGTTACTGGTGTCGTTAACAGTGAAATACCGACCTGTCGGGAGTAAAGAAATGGTCGAGTAAAGAGAGAGGATATTTCATCACGATGCACGGCAGGCGCATTCTACAGGACTCATCTGCCTCAACCGCGCAGTTCTTTACTGCCGGGGAGGGGCACTAACAGTCACGTGAACGCCAACGAATTGTCCCCGGTAGCAGCAGAGGAGGACTGTAAAGCGAGCTCGAACTTTGTTTATGGGTGCATAAAACCAACACGGAATGCTGACTGTCTCGGAGACGAATTAATGCTGCCCTTCCAACGTGTCGATCATGGAGATTAGCAGTGAGATGATAAGATCCATGTAAGACCAAATATTTGTAGTTGTGGTAACTGGTAACTTGTACCTCACGAAATATTTTCACTCAAACCAAACTTGGTGTTTACTAAAGTTATTCTCACTCAACTCTAGGAGCAAGTTAACTTACTTTTATATAGTTCGTTGCGCCGCCGGTCGCCAGATGATGAAACCAAAGCCGTCCTAAGCAGCAATTATGAGAACAATTAATAAATGTCATTAAATTCATTAATAAGAATAATTACGTCCATGATAAGTTTATTAATAAAGCACGTTAACAATTGTGAACGGTTTGGCCACTATCAAATTTCAAAGTAAAGGCTAATCGAAACTTCGTATCCGAAAGATAACAGAGTTTGTAGTGATCAGGGTCACTCCATAGTTTTTGTTGTGAATGGCAAGACTGGCTGGATGAGACAGGGTATGCCACCTATTGACAGAATATTCAGGTGTGTTCTTTCTTTGCATGACGGTCGAACGGTGGGGTTTGACCAGTGGCTAAGATACCTAATTGGCCGTTGGAACGACTCGCGCCAAATGGACAGAGGGTGCGCTGGCTGCCGGAAGAAGAGGGACACTGAGCCACAGGTGGCCGAACAAGCAAGTCCTCTGTGCCACCTCTCAGTGGGTGCAGATCAGAAGCTGTGTTATGAAGTGTAAAGTTATGAGTCTAAGTGTGTTTTCAGCGGGAAGTAGTGCAGTGGTTGAACCTATGGTTTAACAAAGTTTACAGTTGCTTGGTGCAGCGGTTGAACCTGTGGTTCGACAAAGGATACGCCTATGCGCAACCTCATAGAGCACCAAATGAGAAATTGATAAGGTGATTTTATTTTTACCACTGAAAATGTTTATGGATCAAGACTCCAGTAAACGTTCCTGGGTGAAGCAATTCACCAGATGAGAACTTCTCATGCCTATTAAAATTGTTTATTATTTGAGCTAGTCGGACAATTTGTATTGAGTATTAACAGCGTGTAAGCATAAGCATATAGTAGTCTCATGTAGGGTGGCGCCCATGGGATACAGTGTTGTTGTATATTTGATCATCATGTAAAAGAAAATAATTGTCAATTCTGTTTATAATCAAAGGTATGTTTTATATGTTAAAATAAATGTTTGCTTTTATAACTAATTCTTTGTTCAGAGCGAATCTGTTCAGTTCCCTGCCAAGATGAAATGCTTAAAAGATATCAATACAAGAAATTTTGATATAAAGTTAAAATATTAAATTTTCGTTGTTATTTAAGCACAGAGACGGTCGGACCGTCACAAGTTCTTGAGACAAAAGGAAAATTATAATTCATATCTCCTTCCGGCTAAATCATCCACTATCGCAACTTGATGATCAGTGTTCATTTAAATACTGTCTAAACTTCACTTTTACAATCACAGTTCCTATTGACGACATGAAGTTCTCCTTAAACACAGTTACACTTACGAAATTTTATTATAGAGTAAGTATATAGGTCAATGGCTTCACTACGTGAGCCGCGCTCTGAGACAATTCGCATACGACAGACTTAGAAAAAATGTATCTCTCCGCTCCAGAGACACTACTTCGTAGCCAGCGGAAGGTAACGGTAATGTTACACCCAGCTTAGATAACTTACATAAAAGCGGAAATTTTATATACTTTCGTAAAGATGATTTCGTAAGTGGTGATCAAAAGTGAAAAGGAGTGTTACATGTTTTTGTCGTTAATGTTTTTGTGGTACAAAAAACAAGCAAGAATACGAGACAATATTCCAGAAACGCTTGCATTAAAACTTACACAGGTAAAATATCTAATTTACACCAATAATTTAAATAAAAGGGGACATTGTTATAAATTTGGACGTATTTTTGGTGGTGGAACTTGTAATACCTGTAAATATTCATCAACAATTTTCATTTAACGCTTGTAGTATTGAATGTGTTTGATGTTTGAAGAGGAAAAGAAAAATCTATGGAAGCTTCAAAGCAAAACTCTGTGAGAATTTGGTAGATTTTATTATATATTTAGATAAATTCTCAACAAAAAGGAGAGGGACAGAACTTTAGAGAAAGAGAGGAGCTGGAGAGAAAGATAATACACTACAGTGTAATACGAACAACATTGCCTCTGATTAATCCAAGGCAAGACATCTGTCTGATGATGTGATGACAGGATAGCAAGTGGATGCTGCGTTTTAGTGTGGACAATGAACAACACTGTACTAGATGTACGTTCAAGGATGGATCCTTAATATGGGCCATATCTAATTTCCTTGTCCTTCCTTAACCTGCTACGATGACAACGAGCCAAAAACTTGAAAATGTTGTATGATACAGCATCACCGTCGTGCTGATACTTTCAGCACCGGGGAAAAAAAAATACACACAAATTCTGCACTCCGTGCCCGAACACTTTTACAGGCATATTTTTTGTAATTAATTAAGTTTCATGAGTACGTAGTAACAGTATTTACCTTAGCATATCTGTGTATAAAAAAGACAATGTCCGTATATGTATCCTCTACAGACTAAAAAACTAGTAGACTGATTTACAAGTAGTCTTTGCATAATGGTCCGCGATGTCGGGAGAAGGTTTAAAGTTATTGAAATCCTCTATCTGAAATCATTACTCACTCACAAGAAAAACTGGTTGTATGCGTAAGCCAGGTGGCACAGGAAAACCTTTCTTATTTCAATGGCAACCATACATGTACAATATAATATCGCATTAGTATTCGCATCATCTGGAATTGCACGGAATTTTTTGGATGGTTGGCGAACAGAAAATTCATCACTTTAATTGCCATTGGATTACAAAACAGTCAAATACCAACCCCAAACATTTAAAAAATATAGGAAATTGGTTAAGTACTCTAGCGATGCAACATAACAAAACTGGAAGAATTCAGATGCCGCATAAAGTGTTTTTGGAGGCATTGCATCGAAATTGCAAGATTTACGTGGAAATAAACGGCCATTCGGTGGTGCTCTAATATCACTAGCAGGTGATTTTAAATAGACATTACCTGTTATTTCACGTTCAACATCAGCTGAAGATCTAAGTGCATGTTTACAAGCATCACATTAGCGGAGGTATGTTAACAAATTTTCATTGACGACAAACATGTGTTAAATTGCAAAAGGATCTTTCTTCAGAAAATTTTTGAATAAAATGATTGGATATTGAAAAAGGGAAAATTAGCTCCTGGACAATTATGCGTGTCTGATAATCGAATGACATTTTATTCATTTATGCCGAATGAAATCACCAAAAACGTTGTATATCCAAGACGGCAAGACCATTGCAATGAACTTTCAATTGAATGAAACAGTAATTAAAATTTATGTGTTTCAAACCATAGAAATATAATGTACATTTAAATATCTAATTTTAACTAAATAAAAACTTTCAAATGTGCTCATTTAATCTATATGTGTACTCAATTCCAGCAATAACGAAGCATTGCCGTGTAAGCTAATACTTTATAAACTGATTCGTAAAATTATTAATGAGTCTAATTAAGCAAATAACTTCGAGGGATAATTCATAATCTTGAGCGAGGTCCGATACGTCGCACCGATAGTTGAAATGTTGGTACGCCTTGCTCCAGCTGAGCACGGCAGGTGGAATGAATAGGATTTCGGGTTCGCTGTGCGTAAAGACAGCTCACAACTCAGACAATGGAACAGATGCTGCTCAAACGAACAGGCGACTTGGGTCAACATTGTTTCCATGATACCAGAGCAGCTAAAGAATATCCTGAGAACGTATATTAGCTAGTGATGTAAATTCTACGGAAGAAGGATCCTCACCCTGGAGTTCGGTATGCCCGTCCGGTCATCCAGATTTGGGTTTTCATGGTTTCCCCAAATCACCCCAGGCGAATGCCGGGATTGCTCCTTCAAAAGGCCATGGCCAGATTCCTTCCTCTTCTTTGTTCCCTGTCATTTCCCGCCTCTCAAGGCCTAGACGTCGACAAGATGTAATGTCATAAGCAAAAAATAAAATGGAACTTCACATCAGAAAACATTCAGTTTTCAGAAACCATACCTTGAAGCTTAAAACTGACAGCAAAATATGTAGGGCGCAATTGGAATGTTAGCTTTGGCTCAAGCTTTTCACACTGTAAAGTACTTATCTCTTTGAAGAACCTTACATTTATCAGTTACTGAATTGGCGTAAATAGTAAGTCACGTGACAAGTATTGGTGTCATCAGAATTTTCAAAAACCGTTCGTTCCAAAGCCTCTGTTAATGATATCTGCAGTTTGATAACACAAATATAACATGTCTAGTAATATCAATGTTATTTACAGACAAAAAATACAAGAACTGTCGGAAACATGTTATAGTTCTTTGAAATAATAAATAAAACATGTAAAAATGTGATTCCAAATCTATCTAGCCATCTTTGAGCATAAACTTTAGAAAAATTATAAATAAATCTCCCACCAGCACCTTCAATGTCTATATATTTTACTTAATTTCTCCCAAATTCTGTTTAATCTTCGTATTGGGCGCATTTTTTTAACTGTGATAATTTCTTTCCCTACTTCTATGTAAGTTTTTTGAAGCAACATTTCTTTGACCCGTGTATATGCCGTTTAAAATTTCTGTGATTGTGTCTTACTGACTCATATTTTTTACTGACTCATATTTTTTACATTCAACAACGATCTACAAAGTCCAAAATTGTTTTGGGACTTCTTCACTAATGCCCCAACGTTCCTTTACCAGCTTTCATTATTTCTCTCTCCATTCCGTTACATTCTTCTTCGATTAATTCTCTTTCAGGATTATTTCTTAGACCCAAATATACAATTTCTACAAAGTTTTCTACCATGTGAAATAATTTCGTTTTGCTCACTTCAAATCTGTTTTGACTGTGTTGCTTATTTGTTCTCTAGAATATCATTCCGCATTTCATAACTACCTGACTGTGGTTAAAAAGTAAATTATCTCCGAGGTAAGCAGTCTATAACTCAGTTTCTAAATCTCTGTTTAGCCCTGATATAACCTAACACGCAGCTACCTGTATTCGTTGTATGTTTCCGGGTTTGTATTCTCCTTTCATGATTCATAAATAACGTATTTGTTGTAACCAATTTTATTTTATCTTTCAGTATCTCATCAAAAAAGTTATTAGATAACGATCACGGAGTTACCCGGTGTATGGTTGTAATGAAATCTTCGCAGGTTTAAAAACAGGATATTTCGACGAATAGCCCCTCCGTCTTCTTCAGGTGTAAATCCATCTATACTGGTCAGCGAACAGACAGCTATTGAAGTGTCGGCTCGTTGAGTAGTAGGCACAGATGGATTTAAACCAAAAAAGACGGTGGCGCTACTGTTGAAATATCCTGTTTTTGCAACACATTCCAGCGGTACACTCGCAAAGATTTCATTGCAAGTTATTAGGTTGAATGTTTCTATGAAGCTGCTTAACTATGTTTAATTGTTATTAAATTAGCCTTACAACTTTGTTTCTGTAATGTTATACATATTTCAGTTGTAGTTTACTTAGCATACAATTATAAATTCTACTGAATTAATGACGACAGAAGTACGGAATCATGATATTAAAAATAAATTAGAGTATCGTAGACTCTTATGCTATATCACATAATATCAGCTTTATTCTTGGTCTCGATCACATTCAGCACGATAAATGTGGAACTACTTCCAATTGTGTGTGAAGTAATAACTTCGGTAACACGTTGCTTATGAAAGCAAGTTAGATTGTTTATGAAATTCATAGTGAATTATGCTGCAACAAAATAAGTCAGTTGCCATTCTGTTTCTTTGAGTTTACAATAACAGTGGCATAATTTATGGCGCAAACATCTACATGGAATATGAATACCTTGTAAGCCTGTCTAAAATAATGGGTTGAACACACTTCCTCGCAGTTGCTAAACTAGTTACAATAGTTATTAAGTAACACGCATGACCTTAAAAATGGTTTAATTTGGTCCTTAGTTTAGTAACAACACCGATATCTCTGGACAGGGAGTATAAGAAACCATCTACATCGACTGAATATAAACAAAAAGTAACTATTAATGTTTATTTAAACAAAAAAATAATAATTAAAAAATATCGACTTTCCGTCCAGTGTTTCGGAAAATCATTTCTTCTAGAATGCTTGACTAAACAGAATTGTTATTAAATAAAGCTCATGACATCTACTGAGCAGTAATATCTCTGGGCGTTGTCAATCCAGCAACGGAAGGAGCTACATGACATGGACATAGCTCCACAAGGACCAAGCTTAGCGTTGTATTAGTACAGTTTTCGCTGATGCGGTTGTTTTGAGAGCGAGGTGACTCCGGTTGTTGCCAGAAGGCGACGAGAGGGGAATGTCGACCGTGATAGATGCTGGTCGCTCGGAGCGTGTCGTTGGGGACACATCGATCTTCATCGCAGCGACTGCTGCCGATATGCGCTGCGCCATCTTCCATCATCCTCGTAACCTCAAGAAACGCCATCATCCAGCTATTCCCTTTGATCGGTTGTATCAGAACGTAGACTACAAAAAGAGAGAGGGAATACAAGCAACTCGTTAAAGAAAGTTTGTTCAGTTGAGCACACTCAACGTTTCACTATTCACAGTGGTACTGTTAAAAAGAATAAAACTGCAACAGCTGAGATATTCTTTACACTGTGTTTTTTCTCTCTCGAAGAATCACTTCTAGTTTGATGAGAGGTGTAACAGTTTTTGCGGTCATGTTACGATTGCGAGGCTTCGTCTTATGAAGGTGGCAGAATTTCAAAACCATGTATTTGGACGACAGGCAAGGTTTGGTTCGCAATTAAACCATCGTCATCCATAGAAACTGCGTTGTGTTTCTGAGTAGCCGTAATTTATCATCTTCCAGTGCTGTATTCTCCTAGCTCCACGACGCTATTTCGTTTCGACTAATCAGCAAGTGTAGATACACGTCAGCCTGATTTTTCACACTTATTTCCTCCCATCTGACCAGGTTCAAATTGTTTGAGATGTAGGTCCGTTTCCACACACACACACGTTTATCACCCTATACCTTACCTCATTCAATGCAGTGAATAATATGAAGTTTGCTAAACAATTTAAAACATCCTTAGATTATTAACTGGTTTGAATATGTAATATGAACAGTAAAATTTTATTTCTCAAGGTCTCTTCGCTAATATTTCGTACTAAATGAATAGAAAACTCCCGGGAGATGTAAGTAATGCTGCGGTTTAATGACCCACGACAATGAATAATAAAATAACACTCTTTTTCTGTGTTTTATTTATACCAAGGAGCATTAGGTAGTAAATTCTTTTAACCAAGTAGCAAGTGAGTATAATTGACAAGAAGTTTATCTCAGCAAGATTCCATTTATACGAGGGGCGACTTTATATATATATATATTTTTTTGTGTCCCATCGATGTCAAGGTCATTACAGGTGAAAGAGGCCAGAGGGCAACAAAAGTGAAGGGAATTGGCAATGGCATTTAGAAGGAACTATCCTGGCAATCATCTGGAGTGATTTCGGGAAATCTGGATAACAAGATGGATATTTGAACTCGCGTTCTCCCAAACATCAGGATGCTGAAGACTGGAGTTATACTGGCTTTCGACTATGCCGTAAACACTCCATCTTTTTCTTCTTCTCATCCAGTGTACGGCCTGGAGCCAGTTGCAGACTCAAACCATCTTCTTAGTGGTCTTTCTAAATTTCTCCTGTCTCTGGGAAGGCATTTTAGGATTTTTCGTGAGACACAACACAGTAACTCGAACAACATATTTTGCATCCACCAAAAATAATGACGTATTTTTGGGAGTGGCAGTTGTGTCACTATATTTCAATTTGCAGCCACAGACCACTGGTGTTTGTGTGCGGCAGTAGCCTAGAGCCTCTCCTCGTGCACTATCGTGGTTGCATGTCGGAACCATGGGGTGTGGGAGAAATGGTGATTGAAAGTGGTCAACCTAGGGAATTTTCATATTTCGTCCAAAGTGTTCTAAAAATACTTAGAATCTTGTAGAATTTACTAGAATGTTTTAGAATCTTCTTCTAGAATTTTTTAGAATAAGAAACATTTTTCAGCTTTTTCAGATGATATGAAACATAAAAAATTTATGTGTAACATATTGTGAACCGATTTTGCAGGTACTTTCATTGACGGGTTGCTGGTTTTGCAGGGAGTGACATGGGCTAATTTTTATCCTAAAAAAAAAAAAAAAAAAAAAAAAAAAAAAAAAAAAAAAAAAAAAAAAAAAAACCACACACACATAAAATTATTCTTGACAAACACGAATGAAGTCGTTTACACCAGTTAGTAAAGGCCTAAAATGGCGCGTGTAGGATCGCAAAGTCATTATGTTATAGTTTTTATGATGTAAACACACTTTCATCGTGTATAGATGCAAATTTTTCAATTTATTGGAAAGTAAGTGAACTAAAAACTATACGTATCTACACAAAAGCAAAAACCACTCTGCCTTTTTTTTTTGGTGTATAGATTTTATGATGAATGCTATGGAAACTTATTAAACTATGAAGTGCTGCATTTAAATTTATATTTGTGTATTCTCGGGCAGATATATAACTTATAGGCGTAGAAAGTATCTCGTATGTTAACTTAAGACATAAGCAATGTCCAAGTATATTTTTGTTGAAATCTGTATTGCAATATTGATTAAGATTGCTTGAACTGAGTTTTCATTTCAGGAAGGTGTTTAGGAATGAGAATAGTATTTTCATCGTGCTATCTCTTCCGACTACACCATTCACGGTTATTATTAACTTAATGAGGGTGCGAAAAAAAAATCGTAATAGGGAAAACTGATATAAGCACTCATTTTACAAGGAGTGTGGTGTTTTTCCTCTCCTTAAAACTTACCACTCTTATTTTGATACTCAGGAACAGATCCGATACTCTCATGTGTATAGTTGATAATTAGACAGGCAATCAATCAGAAAGTAATAACATTATTTTTTACTTTCACCGTTATTAAACTCGCTCCGTAGCGAGTATCAATCATGAGGCAGCCGCGTGGCGCGGTCCAGCGATCGCTATCCATCATTCAGACCTGCAAGACGGGAAGGTGTCACCCGCATCTGCATTTTAAAGTGCCATCCCCGGCTCATTTAACTTTACAATGCGGAAACACATACATTGACCCTCGCAGAGCGCAAGGTACACACGGCGGAGCTGCACAAAGAATGAGGCCTCCCGGACACAATGGTTCTGATCATCCGACCACGGGCAAGACAATATGGCCATTGTATTCCCCGCGGGCCGCATTATGCCGCCAGTAACAATAGTCGTTAACCCCCTCGACGACGACCGGGCCACAATTATTATTCCCGGGCGCAGTGTTCCTGGAGACCACAGTTGGCCCCTCTTTCCGCCGCGGCAGGTGAAGGCACTGCGCATCCTCACCTGGGTGTCCCTACTACCGCGCAGGAAGCCGCGTCCAATTAGAAGATTAACAACTCAAGCTAATACGTAGTGTACTGTCATTATGTAAGTATATATCCAACACCTGACGATGACGGAGGAGATCACCGTCGAAGCGTCGTACAGCTATGTTCAATGGTACACCTAACGACGTCAAGACGCTTTTCCATCTGTCTTACAATCCACGATCAAGACTAATGTTAATAAGTATCAGAAACGACACAACGAAACGATGGAAGACTTTGATTATCACTAGTATCTTCCGTTAACCTAAGTTATAAAACTCAATCATTCGGAGTTCTAAAAAATTTATATCTGTGGATAGTGGAACTTAAGTTACATAATTTCGAAAGTTTCGCAATCACAGTAGCTCTGTATAGTAACACCTGTTCTCAATAAATGTGAAGATAATTCCTTTACATTGCAGTATATTTTACGGTTAGTGCACGATAATATTCTGGTTGTATTTATAATAATTTAGAAAACAATTATAATTAAAATTTTCTGATAGATATGTCATTTAGAGTACAAAAGTCCATATTAACATCTCAGGAAACAAAGGTACAGCAAAATACATGATTATTCCAAGAAGTATACAAAAACTGAATTTTATTAACATCGTTAAACACTGCATTTCATGAAAACCATTTAATTATAGTACGAATTATCGGATTTTTAGGAGTGTACCTGATTTTGGACAACCGGAACAAACATTTCTATGGACCAATTTCTGTTAGCCACCACAGATAAAATCTTCATATAAACTGATAAAATTTCAGTAGAAAGAAAGAATAAATAGTGTAACATAGTTAATTTAATAAAGAGACTTAAATAACAAACAGGCGAATGTGATAATGTAAGGCAAAAGATTAAATTTCTGTGTTAAAAACATCTCATTTCCGCAAAGGTGTTGACTGTGCATCCATATTATGTTATTTAAAATAATGTTTGTGAATAACTGGAAACTTAATCAGCACACACGTTGCCGTACATTCATGTCACAAACGCAATAATAAATTAGTATACATATTTTTCAGTTAAGAGAAAAAAAGGGGTTATTTCGAACATTTCTGGTAATGAGAGCTGACAAGAAAGTTTTACCTGAGTTGTTACAGGTCTAACATATCTCCAGAGTTTTAATTAAAATAAGATTTTAATTTGAGATCATGTCAGCAGCTTTTGATTCTTTTCGTGCCTTCGCTGAATTGTCTTTCACCAAGATTGCTTATAACTGCGCCACGAGAAGAGATACAGGTCGGTGGGGAACTACTGATACACTATTTCCTTAATGGATGTTGGATGAAATCTCCGTGAGAACAAATTCGTTTGCCGACCCCGGCAGCGTAGGGGTAGCGTGCTTGCTTCGCGTTACAGGGGTCGCCGGTTCGAGTCCGGCCGAGGGCATGGGTGGTTTTAATTAAGTGTCGTGTTCGTCTTGTGTCTCCTTACAAAAGAGAGAAAACAATCACAGTTGGATGAAATCTATACACTGTAAAAACGAAAAAAAAAAACGCATTGGGCTGGCTAACATGGCCGAATGCCATTTAATAATAATAATAAAAAAAAAAAAAAAACACACACACAAATTCGTTTTATGCATCCGCTATAGTTTATAATTTCCCCAGTCGTATATGGGAAGGTTATAATATGATTTATACTTTTCACCTTTTTTTATTTCACGTAAACAATGTTCAAATTCTCTCTCTGTTCGTTTAACAACGATCATAAATAATTTTTCAATACTATTCTTTACCCGGTCCTGTTTCTGTTACTTTCAGTCAGAAAGGAATTACGTTCTTTGCCATCACCTTTTCCTGAAACAGATTACTATTCAAGTCATAATTCATTATCCATCTTCTCACCATCTGCACTAACTTTTTTATACTATTCCTGAGATTCTTTTTCAGTTCCTTCTTTTGAATGAAATCAACACAGTAAGATATCTTTCTACCACTCGCCGTATATTATTGCACTTTATACAACACTTTTCAAACTATGAACAATTATCTTTGCACAACTTTATCGTCATCAATGTTCTCTTTGCTGCAGCCGTACATATTATTTCATAATTCTTTCTTTGCCCGGCAACTCCCTACCGGCACCATTTTCAGTTCCATATCGTACTCTTTTAATCAGACCATTTCCATTTTATCAAATCCATTCTTCTTCTTAAATCAACTCCATACTGTTCTCATTTAATTCCCATGACCATCCCTCGTATTTTTTTCCTTGCTGTCAAAGATTCTTAAAAAAAAAAAATCTTTTTAGAATTTTATAATATTACTTCATATTTATTATGCATGAAATGAATATTATCCATGTCACTTTTTTAACATTTTACTTTACAACGGGAGTATGATCCTTACAAGATCTTCATATATTTTGATAAATTCTGTGTCTTGTATGTATCCTGCTAAAGAGAACTGTATGTACAGTAAATCTGAAAGCATAAATAATGATTATTCGTTAAGTACCACGAACAAACGAATTCTGAATCTATTAAAGTTTCATTAATTAATCATCAAACGATTTACGGACGTAGAGGAATTCATTTAAATCGCACAACTGCTATTTATTTCTCTCTGTTTGAAATTATTATCTACACCGGATCTGACGCTTCGATCATCTATTAAAATTTTTTGTTAGTAATAACACTGTTAATACAAAATTAAAGCATTTCAAGAAAAGAGAAGTATTCCTGAAAGGAAAAAATCCTAACTTCAGTTCGGAAACGAATGAAATTTCTTAATATGGTGGACAGACTTCTTTGATATCGAAAAATAATTATATTAACAAAAAAACGAATACCAGCGTATTCAGAGAAGAACAAGAAGATCGTGTTGGAACAGTAATGATATCTTAGAAATACATATTTTGCCAGTTATAATTACTCGACAAGGTATTTTTAAATATTCTATTAGAGATGGAGCGATACACTACATTTTGAGTTTATATATTCAGACATCAATATCCATCATTTCTTTGATGTTCTTCAAGAAAGAATAAATAATAACACAGAATTCTATGGCTCAGCATTCTTTCTCTGAAATAGTCCATTGACTTTTGCCCCACTTACAATGATATTAACTTGATGTTATTTTCGATAGAGCCATTTATTAATTTCTTCAATAAGTACCTAGTGTCCTTGGAGCATCACATAAGTACTTTGACAGCGAGGTCTTTAAAATCATAAATCAGAAGATACACAAAAAAATTGACTGTAATCGCTTAACTCAGTGTTTTGTGAAAAGTTATAAGTAGCTCATCGTTACGAAAAATTAGTAACAACTTCCGTATGTGGATGATGCTTACGCAGGTTATTGTAATTATTCTCCTATATTAAGCAGTGTTTACTCATAGCTTCCATGTATGGTTCGTATGGGAGAGTCCATAAACTACGTAGCCTTATTTTGGCCTCCTGTGAAACACCCCCTCCACTCTCCCCTCTCCCCTTCCCTCACCGCGTGGTACTTAGCTTTTTCCCCCCTTGATTCCAGAAGACATTTTGCACTATTTTCATTTTCAGACTATCGTAAATTACATGAGGAGATAATTAAATGACGGAAATAAATGTTCGCATGTTGTGAGTTCTGTAGCTTATTTTAAGTGTAACAAATAATATGAATGAAAAGCTACGTGACTTGGCTCGAAACCTCCCCTTCCCCTACGTAGCCAAGAGTAGCTTTCCACCCAACCCAAGGCACGTAGTTTATGGACATTCCCTTACTATGTGGCTACCTTACGCAAGGGAAACAAACTCTTCAGCTTGGATACAGTTATTTAAAGCGATTGAAACTGGACCAAACCAGCGAAACTCCCGTCATTGCATTGGAACATTGACTGGTCTCGCATTCGGGAGGACGCGGGTTAGAATTCCCATCCGACCATGCTTTTCCCAAATAAAGGCACGCTTCCTTAAATAGCCCAGGACCGAATTCTTTTCCATTCCTTGACCCCAGTCCTTTCCTGCCTCTAACGACCTAAAACGTAAAGCGTAAAACCATAACTGCCACTCAAAAAAAAAAAAAAAAAAAAAAAAAAAAAAAAAGAGGCTGGAACATTGCAGATCCCAGGAACCAAGAGCGCTATGTCTCCAGGTTACACTTTAAACGTCTACAAAAACACCGTGCAATGCATCTTCCTCAGCAATGGTTATTATAAAAACTATTCAACAGACGTCCCTAAATATTAAACTTGTCTATCCCGATTTGTATCTTAAACTATTCTAACAAGGAACACCTTTGATCTCGAACGTTCGAAAACATATTTAGAATAAAAAGAGATCATAAACAAAACAGTGGTGTGTGTCTTTTCCATGAACAACTCCGGACTCTAGAACTCCGCGAACATAAAACAAATGAAAAGAGCCTTGTTGTGTGATTCCCGGTCAGGTCATACAGATCGTACCATTCTAGATGCAACTTTTCCAAACAAAGATGTTATGTTGAAGATGTTGCCACCAAAAACAAAAAATATTGCCAAACCCTCCATGTTTACTTCTTTCGGCATTGTAAGCTCTATATCAGAAGTATTACTGATTTTGTAAGATTAAAATGTGCCAAACCACAAGTGAAGATACATGATCGTTATTTCACCATGAAACTTCACTCTGTAATTTACAATCAATTTGCTGCACCTACTGTACGTATATGCCTATGTTGCAATATGCTTGGTGAAAGCAAGGTTATGTATGACATTGACATACCAATATCGTCATTTGAAAATGTAATTAGTGTGGTTAGTAATAAATGTAAAGGTGTGCACATTGTTCTCTTCCACTTTGTTTTAACCACTTCATCGAAATCTCGCATCTGCACTATTAGGTGTATGGTACTGTTGTATAAGCGTGTTTTTGCGCTATATTAAGTACTTTAAGCAAAGACTTTTTGGCACTGTTGATTGAAAATGTAATGATACACTGACTGTTAGCTGATAAGCTATGTTAAAACTAAATACGGCTAGAGTCCCCAGTAGATGTGAAATAACGGTTTCTTCACCACGGTCATTCATTATAATCTATAGTTTTGAATGTTGCATCGGACTGTTGTGTTACAGCTAAAGCTCGAGCTTGGCATTCAGGAGAACACGAATTGGATATCGCGTGGTGAATGCGGTGATGGTTCATGGCCGAAGTCCTTCCAGGCTCCTACTGTCGTTCCTCTAGTGTGTCTAATCACTCGATGTCGGCAAGCCACAAGGGCCTGAAAAAAATTCTATACTGTGATTATAAACAAATTTACGCAATATTCCGACATACTTCATAATCGTATTTCTTTTTTTCTTTTTTGTAAAAAAATAATGATCACAACATATTTTTTTAAATTTCGTGTATTTTAGTTTCCAAATAGCAACGCCCCCTATACTCGAGACAGTGTACTTTGTAGACCACATTATTACCAACAATTCAAGGAATTGGTTACACAAGAACTAACTGAAAGCGACAAAAGTTAAATAATTATGTAATTAAACCTAAAGTGATACAACTTTAAAATACAACAACTGCAGCGGAGTACGTTAATAGAATTTAGCACAAATTTTCTGACAAGTTGATATCAAACCTCACCAGCTGTTCGTGTGATTCACTTTCAAAGCAAGAGCGTTATTATGTAGCTTTTCCTCTGGTCCATGTCACTCGACTCCAATAAGATTCCTTTCTGAGGCGGCACATCTCCGTAAGTAGACAGCTATCTGTTGGTTTCCAAACATCTGTTGTAACATACAACGAAATTTATAGATATGAACAGAAATCCAAAAGTCAATTTTTAAAACTAAATAATGCGGGGGAAGAGGGACTAGGGGAATAAACGGTATTTTTTCAAGGTGAATTAAATCCCTATACCGAATACGAAAATTGAAGCAAAGAGGCTTTCTGCCTGTCTCTATAATTGGGACAGTTCCAAGCTGTACACAGATTTTACAAGTTATATTTGCTATCGTGGCTGTGAGGGTAGAATTGTTTTTAATCCGCCAAATACTTACACCACAAACTATATAACCTCACATCGCATGCAGTTCCACTTAACTGAAGTTTGTAACTTGCTTAAACAGCCACTGCAGCCAAATTTTTCACTTGTCCTTCGCTTTCAATGATAGTGCAATTTATCTTAGTTAACATTTCCCGCAGGTTGCTGATAACGAGAGTTATAGTTCGATTGGGTCGACTTGTGAGCACCTGTTTTACATTGTTTTATTTATTTTTTGTTATTGCTTCACGCTTGGTCGACGACGAGGTCCATAGAGCCGAGAGAGGATTGGGGGCAAGAAACGGGAAGGAATTCGGCCATGGTCTGTTGGAGTGATTTCGGGAGACCCTAGAAAACGGATATCTGGATGAGATGACGGTGATCTGAATCCGAGTCCTCCCAAATAGCAGACCCCTGAACATCGCAGTACTACGATGAAAACTTTTAATGCAATCTCTTACGTTACATGCACCACAAAAGCTGACAAGTCTTTGGGGTTGACGGTCTCGTAATAAGAGTCTAAAGTGATATACATGTATGTGAATCCTCGGAACATCAACTACATTGCGGAGTTAAATCCGTTAACCCATCGAAATCAAGAAATGTCACATACAGAAATAAAAAAGAATGAAGGATGAGGACTGGTCGCATAGTAACAGGTTCCCTGAAACCAACTCCTGTCAGAAAATATATCAAATCATGGATATAGCGCCATCAGACATTCGAAGGAAAACAGCAGCGGAGATGAAATGGGAAACTGACCCTAGACATCCCTTGTTTGGACATAAGCCGCAACCCGCAAGGCTAAAGTCTAGAAAGAGCTTCATACAGACCACTACAGCCGTCACGTCTTCACGCGAAGCTCGCCGTGTAGAACTAAGGCGTGAAATTCGTTACCTGAAGGACATTGGAGGAATGCCAAAGAGGCATCGGCCGCGGGGTGTAATCAGCCATATGCTACATGGAAGGCACTAAATAAACTGAAAATTGAAGTATCCCGATGCAGATCCAACAACAAGAAATGGGGTTATGCTACTGCAAAAGATCTATGTGAACAACATCTCCCGCATGAAGAAACCTACCTGAAACCTGCACAATCGACGTCGTTTTAGGGCAAATGAGAAGGCTATCAGAATTGCAGAATTCTGGTCTACATATTCCATCTAATATGTGTACTGTAGCCTAAAAGCTTGACATTAATTAATTAATTTATTTGTTTTAATTTGTAACATTATTTCCTGGATACGTGGAATAAATAAATAAATCCACGCGAATTCCGGCCTTGGTTCCTTCAAAGGGACATGGTCGAATTTCTTTCCGTTCCTAGCCCCCAGTCGTTTTCGTCTCTAATAACCTCGACGTTAACAGGGCGCAAGGCTATAACTAGTAGATCTTAGGCTATACGAAACAAATAGAAAGTATAAGGAAGGTGTTGTATTAATTAATTCCACTGTTCTGTTACTAGGTGAATCAATTCCGCTGGGAGTTGCTGTTGCGGATGGCGTGGGAGCGGAGCGCCCAGGTGTGGCTGCGGTCGCATCCGTCATCCCGTCACGGAGCGCCTGCAGGAAGACACGCCTAGCCGGCCTGCTCTCGCAATACTATAGCAGCCGCTCAATGGACAACGCGCGCTGAATGGGCTATGGCCCGGGCGGCGCAGCGCGGGGTACCAACGACATCCTTCACTTCATTTCAGAGCTTCCCTTTCACCCAAACGACGGGCCGCCAGGCAGTGAAGCGTACAGGAAATAGTTCTTGTTGAGGACGACGAGAGGCAACCAATAAAACTCATTTTCTATACTTGGATTACGTAATTTTTGGGTAAATGTACAACGAATATAACTGCTATTTCATTTCTTTGCTTTTTTTTGTAGCAACTTTTGTTAATTTTTATGATCTTCACTTTATATTATGATCGAATTTTATTCCTTTATTATTTTCTGAAACAATTACTGTAATATATGTTTCATCCACTATAATAAAATGCGTTTAACATGAAAGCTGGACGTGACCTTCGGCGAGTACGATGATAGCCGAAATGTTATGTTTGACAACCGCTTCAGCGCTGCTTGGTTAGCCAGGAAATTTCAAATGAACAACTGCATTTGTTAATAGTTGAGTCAATTCCTCTCCAAGTTGCTTGTAACATGGACGGGCATATGTTATTAAAAGGAAGTGTAGGCTTAAATTTCAAATAAATAATTGAATTTGATTTTATTTGCAGTTACAATTTTAAAATAACGTGTAGCTACGATTCTAGCTAAAATTCAATTGTCTGTTGTGTTACAGTGACAGAAATTATAATGCGAGGCAGAGATATAAATTATAATGCGAAGCAGAGATATAAAAAAACTATAATGTGACGATCATTTAAAATTTCTATGTAGCTTCTTGTGTTTTACGATGGCTAAATGCAGAAGTACGTATAAACAGAAGAGTATAAGATGTTAACGCTATATATTATGTTGCAATTAATAGAACAAAGTCAGAATATAAACTAAGAATTTTTTGGGGGGGACTGCACCACTTCACGAAACTGGTACTAACCTGTTGAAATTTACATCAGTAGATTCGTCAACATGTCCTCTTCACGTTTTGCGTTCATACTTTGCTGAAAAGTCGTTAGAAATTTAACTAAAAATGCCGAAATATGACAGCGACGCACAGCCGTTAGATGCCGCCAACGTTGAAAAATCAGTGACAGTCTCTTAAAATGTTGATTTAATCCTGTGTTGCAATGTGTTCTTGCCTTTTCAGCTGTTCTCCGTTGTAAAAAGTAGCACAAAAGTGCCAAATAAACAATATTTATCCGAGTTGTAATACGGTGATGCCCGCCATCTTACATAGCAACGAGCAACCTTGTGTGATGGATGCCGCATAGCGAAAATTTCGTAAAATATTTTCACTTTTTCCAGGCCGTATTTCAACCCAATCACGATTTCTATGACAAAACGAAACTGCTTGGTTGAAATGATCCATCTACCGATAATTTCTAAGTTATTTTTGCAGTGCTGATAGCATTCCGCAGTTGCTCAGCCTTTCATATTTCGGCATTTTTAATTAAATTTCTGACGACTTTTTCGCAAAGTATTAACGCAAAACGTGAAGAGGACATGTTGACGAAGCGACTGATGTAAATTTCAACAGGTTAGTACCAGTTTCGCGAAAGGTTCCGAAAGTGGTGCAGTCCCATTTTTTTGCGCAAGATAAGAAACAGAATTTATAAATATATCAGAGAAAGATTACACGGAACGTAAGTAATCGCAAAATATGTTAATCAAATAAATAATAGTTATTCGTTTCTGAATTTATAATTTTTTCGTGACAATCAATACTTAAAAACAAATAGTTATTTAAAAATATCCTTGACAAATATTCCGCGAATCAAACCAGAGAACTCCACAAATAATTAATTGGAAATAGATAATAACTAATGGTTACTCATTTTTCCTTAGAAACTTCTCCAGAACAAATTTCTACCACCACCATAGGTGATGTTATTTTTGACGGCCATTTAAACTAATATAGTAAAAATGCATTGCAAAGACTTTCATTTTCATACCTTTTCACAAAAATACTTATTAAGACGAGAAATTTTGCCCCCTCGACAAGCATAAGCTATTTAAATTATAAATTTTGTTATATTGGCCATTTTCCTGAAGTAACCAGGGAAAAATTGTTTTTCGGTAAGTCTTGCTTTCAAGAGAGATTACACTCATTTAAACCAGTAAACTGCACATTCCACAGAAGAAGATGTCTAAACATCAGCCAGTGGCAATGTGAGTATATATGGAAATAAAATTCAACTGTAAGAGGTGAAACCATTTACCATCGTTTTAAATATGACATGTGGGCAACGTTTCTCTTAAGTGTGTAGGATAGCAGAGCAATGAATCGATTTTTTTTAGTCAGCAGTTTAACTACTAAGTTCAATTTTCCTTATTTCTCAATTCTCTAACATCTTTTCCATTAGAAGTCATTGAGAGACTCTATACTGCGCTACAAAGCATATCTCGTGTAGATAAATGTGCTACAAAGTTCATTCGACGGTACCATCATTATCACTTTATGCAAAGATTATAAGCTAGGCCTGATGCCATTAGCTTAAAATGGCACCTGCGAAGACGAAAACGTAGTGAAAGCATTATTCCAGTGGTTGGTCTCTGGAAATCGAGATTTTATATTGGGAATAATAAAGGCGCTCTTTAAACCACTCTGAGTCGATGCCAGATTCTTATCATCACACTAAATAGTTTACTAAATATTTTACTGAATATCAAAATAGAATGGAATTTCGTGTCTATGTCCTCTAGTTTAAGAGTTTGTTGTCATATGAAACATTTGTTTCAACATTCATATTCCCTTTAATATCTCTGTTGGCACTTTGATAATCTTATTCCCATAAGCAAATGAAATGAATACTTCAGTAACCACATTAAAACGAAGATAAAATTCAGTATGCTTCCCTCTGTAGTAACATTAGTAAAATCAATTTTTAAGGGAATGTACAGAAAACGTTAAAAAAATAATGACAGCAACTTTTCCAATTCCATTTATACAATCATCATTTAACACTATTCGCCTGAAAATAAACTCCTAAGAAAGTCCTAAATCGTTTTTTTTTTTTTTTTTTTTTTCGCTGGTTTTGACTTTTAACAGCAGTAATAATGACTCAGATTATTGTAACAATTTCTTAAAAACCAGTTTGAATCCTCAACAGACTGCAGAAAAACCGGCACTAACAGAATTATGGCGAAGAGGAAAAAAGATTTGTTTGTTTACAATAATATTGATAAATGAGTCTTAAAATTAATTAAACTCATGCGGAAACCATATTCAGTAGCAGATCTGATAAAGGAGCTGGATTGGGATTCACTGGAAGACAGGAGGAGGGTGAAGAGGGTCATGGGAGTGTAACAAGACGTTTATTGGTGATGCGGCATGGAAAGATATTAGTGTAAGAATTAAAAGTAATGCATGGAAAGGAAAAGATGACCATGACCACAAGCTTGCACTCGATTTCAAGAACAAGGGTGTAGGAGAATTCTCTTTTTTAGGTAAGGGTGTCTGGGATTAGAATAAGTTACCAAGAGAAATGATTAATAATTTTACAAAAACGTTGAAAGAATTTAAAGTTGAAATTTGTAGAGGGCAAATATAGGGGGGGGGTGCAGGAAAAGGGGGGGGAGAATAGGTGTATGTAGGGAAATTGACACCGGAGCGTGCGCTCCATTGCAATTAAATTAAATATTACAGTTCGGGTATAGGATAATTATTGTTCATTTTCGAACATTCTCTAAAACGTTGGAGCAGTCAATATTAGTAGGAGGGTGAAGAGAGTGCTGGGAATTTACAGGGCATCTGTTGGTAACGGGGCTTGCAGGAATATTGCTAGAAGAATTAGGAGCAACGCATGGAAAGGAAAAGATGACTAAGGGCTCAAGCTGGCACTCGATTTCATGCATAAGGGAATGGGAAAATTTAGAATAAATTACCAAGGGAAGTGATAAATAAGTTCCCAAAATCGGTGAAGTAATTGAAAATTAAAATTTGTAAATGGCAAAAATGGTTGGATGGAGTATTTAATACTAAAAGCATATAAGATAATAGTTAAAAAAAAAAAGAATAAAAAAAGGGGTAATTAGATGACTAGAACAATTCCCACCGGACCATCGCAATTAAATTCAATTTAATATTACCTCGAAATGTTAATTTATCCAATTGGTAATTGTACGGGAAAGTCAGAAAATGTGTGGAACATTGTACAAACAATCGTTCTGATTTTAGTGATATGTATGACAGGAAGTTTGGCGCCCATAATAGTGACCGGCATAAGATTAGATAAGGTTGCGGTATCAGAGCTAAGTGTGAGCAAAGTAGATGCGAGGCGTGCTGTGTGGCTGCGTGTTGGTATGTCAGCCGGAAGCGTGGCGGTGCAGTGAAACTGAAGCCGGCCCGTCCCGACCACCGGAGTTCTTGTTACAGGATGTGGTTCATTACTTAGTGACGCTGGAGCGAACATCCTCGCTCTGGACGGAAACCTCCCGCCGGCGGAACACTGCATTAAAAATGAGGATTTCAGATCCCAAACAACCTGATTATTCAACACTTCTCCAGTGGTGAAGTAACACATCGCAGGCCATCAAATCTTTCGTTATAACGATGTAATTCACTGACAGTATCTAGGTTGTTCCAAAACACCCATTTCACAGATGCAGAATATTATCTGTGCCGTTCATAATCGCAGAGCTACTGTATTATGTTCCAACATACAGTTCACCAGCGTTGATGTGAATGCCCATGATTACTACAGCAGAAGCTGCACGATATGCGTCATCGGTTTATCATGTTCGCTATATCATAAAAATGTTAATTAAGTTAGTAAATATTTTACTTGTCGTACTTCAAACAAGTAGTTGAAAAAACAAACATTTTTTCTGGATTTACTTCTCTTCAATGTGAAGGTCATTAGAAGGGGGCGAAGATGGGCAGCGAGGAACGGGAAGGAATTTGGCAATCACCTTTTATATAAATCATCCTGGCATTCGCTGTGAGGCAACGGGCTTTCCTCCCGTGAAATATGTTACTGTAATTTTAATATGACATCTTAGTAAGTGTTTAGGTTGGCAAGATACGTAAAAACCGGAGGAACATCTTTGGACGATGTAGGATTAAAACAGAGAGAGCTGATTACTGAAAGGGTGAAAAATAGCAGAAGTAATCATTGAATTTAATGTATAAGGAAATTTAAATGTTATTAACGCGAAGTTCAATGGTTAATAAATCAAGTTGTGAAACAGTTTTTAATAAAAAGAAGAATGAAACAATTCTAGTAAAATATTCGTATATTTTGTGGAAGCTTATCAAGATTCACATATATTTCTTACAGCTTGGACTGATTTCGGGAAAACACGTAAAACCAGGCCCAGTACAAGCACTAGGCAATTAATACAAGGGTGAAGTAGTAGTCCTACTACTGCTGAATTTCATTGACATAGTGAAAATTTTCTTCTTGTAGGTACTACTACACAAAACAGAGCGTGGTGTGTCAGCGCAAACTCTATGACCTCGCATTCTATATGTCGCGGGTTCGAATCCCCGTCCAGCCAACCAGATATGGGTTTTTCGTGGTTTCCTACAATCACTTCAAGCGTATGTCGGAATTGTTTCTTCAAAAGGCTTTGCCCCCCCCCCAGTCTTTTCCCGTCTCCAATGACCTCGACGTCGACGAGAAATATAATTCAATAAGAGGAAAACAACAGATTTCACTTGTAACGACTTATAGCGCGATTTGTTTGTTGTGTTTGAGAAATTCTGAAGAACGGAATCAATAGGACCGCATCATTGCTTTTAAGCCGTTTTCGCGAGACGCGATCTTCGCCGAATCCTTCACCAGTGAACTACTTGCTCTTGATTCGTCTTGGTTACTAAGAAGACGTATTTTCTCCGTAGTTACCGGAATGATGCAAGGTCATTCGGCGAAGTGAGTTGTCTTACAAGCAGATAGGTGGAAAAATATTTCACATGTAGGCGAGCCCTCCGTCCTAGCCACAGGGGGTCTGAAAGTGTGCAGACAACGCTAGAATGCCTCCTACAGTACCGCTCCCATATTCGTGCTGAATTGAGGCCAGCTACGAACGCAGGATCGTTACGTCCCATTCTATAAAAAGCGACCCCCTTTCCATTTCTTTAGGTGTCCGCAAGCAATTTAAATTAATCCAAAAATACTTACGCTTGTGATAGTGCTAGGTGTCGATTCACGTCTAGCTCAAAACTTAAATTATTAGATTTTTGGCATCCGAGTTATCCAAAACTGTGGAAGAAATTTTCATAATCCTATGCATCGGTTTCAAATTTCTGGTCTGTGTAAGAAATTTCATTTGATTACAAAATTAAAACTTAATCACGGTTCAATCCACGCATGCATCTTGCGTTAGTATTACGTAAAATAAACTTTTGCGAATATTTAGTATTTTACGATGAAGAGAGTTCTTTATCACTTGCTTTTATCACATAATCAACACAATACATCTAAGTTCTCTTTTCGTATATGACAATCGTGTTTGAAATCCATGCAATTAAACCTAGTTACAAATAAACTAACAAACTTGCCGAAAATTATGTAAAGCCTCTTCGAGTATTAAAACACGTATAAATTTTCCTGCAACGTATCGTAAAATTTTGAATCATTGACTAATTTTGTAAGCAAAATATTCGTAAATTAACGTACTCTGTGCGGTAAGAGTTACTGATTTACAAAATTCTTGTATTTTTCAATTAAATATTTAGAGACAAATTATAACGACGTGTTTTCAAAACCGCATCGCCTTCAAACACACGCCCCCTTTTAGCTAGTTACCTTAGAGTATTAATATTATTGAAAAAATAAATATCGAAACTTTATTTGTAGTGACACTTGCTTTTCTATAGCGTAAATTGTAGATATTTTTTAAGTACGAAGAGAAGTAACTACAACCTGCCTCTGATCACAGTAATGTACGGTTAAAAAGGCAACTTGTGAACCGGGAGGCAAATATCTTCTAAATTCATTTTAGTGTGTGTGTGTGTGTGTGTGTCCATTAATAATACTGTAATATGCCTTTTGTGAGAAGGGATGGAAGATTTAATATATGTGACCTACATTTCAGAATTAGTACCTTCCTCCCATTGATACGAATAACATTCTTTTAATTAAAAATTAGCTAATTCTCACTATAAATGAACAATAAAAACTGTTGAGGCATATTTTTATAACAGTCAGCAAGCACCGTATTCAACGCGCCAACCTGTTCATATTACAAAAGTGTGTGGCTTTGCTAACTTTGTTCAATTAAGTACCTCAAAAACATTTGGCTTGTTATTTATAATTTTACTATTTGAGAAATACGGTATACAGAAAGGATTGGTGGATTTCATTATGTTACAGTATCTGAAAATGTATATTCCAATGAAGTTGACGCGTCATCAGCTTTTATTTAACGTTCGGGTTGACAAAATATGACACACAGCAATTTTTTTAAACCTCATAACAGTCTTACGAATAGTTTGGTATTTGATCCACGCTGTTTCAATTTAGTACGGCTAAAACATTTAGTAAATATTACCAGTAACTTTTATATTAGTTACAGGGGAAAAGGTACTTCGAAACCGAAAAGTAAGTGACCGAAGGTAAAGTATTGAAAAGCAATTGATCAGAAGCAAAATAAATAAGAGACGTTTTCAGTGTCCTGGTGGCTCAGTGCTTAAGATATCTAACTGGAGATCGAAAGATCCCCGTTTCGAATCCCTGTCTCGGCGGGGATTTTCATAGGCGCCTAACCCGACCTTCACTTATGGTATTCCAAAACGCTTCCGTGGTTCGGAAACTGCAGGTCCGTCTAGGGTTAAAAATACCAGCTGTAACACTGATGTACATACATCGACAGCAAATTCAAGCTAAACAAGACTTAAAGTGGTCTTAGTTGGCCCGAACATACGTACATACATACAAAAGGATTTTTTGTAGGACGTTGCAACTTACACGATTTATTCTAGCGAAGTAGATTAACTGTCCCAGAATCATGTATGTCGTCAATCTTGCGCAGTTAGTTTGTTGAAAACAGTTAGACCGTAAACGGAAAAGTGCACGAATGATACGGTGGCGTTGGTTGCCATAGGTTTCTCAGTAAATTTCTATTAGTAATAATATCAAAGTTCAGAAATCGAATAACAGGGAGCCAGTGTAATTATATTACACTATTTCAGGCTTCGAGGTATCAGTGTAGGAAAGTTCGTTAATATCCAGGACAAAATAGGCTACGTTTTATAATAGCATTTCAATTGCTAGTACGACCCTAGTAAAATTCAAAATCCTCGCTTTTTGTGTGCGCGATCGTTCTTTTTCGAAATGTTAACAATGCAGCCGAGAGTGGCGGTGCGTTTTAGAATGGTTGTAACGTGAGCTGAATGCCCAGTGTAACCCCAACGGCCTTCAGTGTGCAGAATTACAGCGACCCGTTGTTGGCGGCGGAATGGCCCATAAAAGGTTGATGCCGTACGTTCGAAGCACACATCACGATCACATTGTACACAGCTCGCGTCTCGGGTGCCAGCTGGCGTACCCACCCACTGCTCTGCACCTGTGTCGACAGCAACGATAACGTCACAGCACAGACGTCCAGAATAGTTCCTTGTTAATCACAGAGTCAACCATAAGTTCAGTTGGTTAATACTAGTTGAATAAAATTAAAAGAAAATGAAGGAAATAGTTACGGTCCTGAAAAACGTTCTATGGAAAGTATATTTTCCGATATAAATAGCGATCAATTACTTCTCACACTCAGTAATCATCATCAAAATAGCACTCATACTTATTGATGTATTTCGTGATAATCTAAGCTGCATAAACTTTCTCTAATTATTTAATAAATTTCGTTCTTTCTCATCACGTGTAAAAAAAAATAGGCTTTTTTGTGAGACTGTTCTAGTAATTGATACAGAGAATAGAGCGTAAAAAAAACCTAATAAATACCATATAGTTTCCAAGATGTGCGCTGTCACAACATCTAATACATCACAAGTACGACAAGTTCACCCCGTCCCAAAAAAAAAACAGATAAACTGAACTGTAGCTACCGTTAAAATTACATTAATTCGACACCTAAGCTTCAGCCATGGAAGTTATGAAGTTTGTAGAGGTTGCTTACAGTGCGTATTTTTTTTAGCTGTTCAGATCCTGCCTTAGCCATTGCGTAACTGAGGGATGTGTGCTTTATACCGATCCGCTGCAGCTGGTAACAAAGTATTTTGCTTTGCTCCATTTCCAAAACGCTCTTATTCACGAGGCATAGCTTCTTAGCGTTTGTGGTTCGTTGTCGTCGAGATCACTGGGGCAAACAAAATATAATGAGGAAAGAACGGAAAGCAATGCACCCGTTAATATTTTTGAAGCAACCGACGCGGTATTCAACAGGAAAGACCTTAGGGCACCGCGGAATACCGGATGGCAGGACTGGGCATCAAACCCGCGCCCTCCCTTGTGCCAGTCTCAGACCCGAAGTACTCAGAAAGACCTCGGATTAAATTACGGCCTGGAAGGTCATTGTTTCTCACTGAAACCATTTCTTTAGCGGAGCATTTCAAACATTCCATGGATGTTTTTTTTTCTGCTAATGGAACGCTTGATATAGTGTACAGACTCTAGAGTTAACTACTTCGTTGTCGATTGATTAGACTATTTTCAAAATTACTTTAAAAGTATCGCTTGCTTTCCGGAAGGAATTAGTACATATTTTCACCCAAATATACTCTCATCAAAGAACTGTGAAGAAAAATATTTTGCTCCGATACTTAAAAGGTTTGTTTGATAAATTTCTTCTGTCCGTTGCGATGTGTATGTTATTTCACGTTATTCGCGAAAGATAACAGAAATACAATATTGACAGCCTCAACCACATTCACTTTGTTAGAAATGAGTATAAGGAATTGGAATGATGACTTCTCCGTTTTTCACAAACTAAAGAAATATGATAACATTTTTTGTTGAGTTATATTAGGGGGCGTCCATTAATTACGTGAGGTGAAAGGGGGAGGGGGTCCGGCAACATCTCACCAATTGTGGGGGGGGGGGGGGTTAACGGAAATCTCACGTGAGGATTCGAAATTTTTGTTGGAGTGTAGAACTTAAAAAAAATAAAAAAGGTCTACAAATAACGCGAAAGTCGATTTTATGGGGGTATTTTGCAGCCGAAAAGTTGGGGTGAGACCTAAAAATTAAAAAAAGGTCTCAAAAACTTGCGAGGGCTATTTCTAGGGGGAGGGGTGCCTCACGAACCAGATCTCACCAGACAGGGGGGGGGGGTCCGGAAATCCGGAAAAACACCTCACGTAATTATGGATGCCCTCTTAGGGAAGTCGAACGACGTTCTTTGGTTTGTTTCATACACTGATGGAAAAAAAAATTAAAGCACCATGAAGGTGTTGTGCTAGATAAAAAAAAAAAGTTGGTAGGCATGTTTATACACTCCTGGAAATTGAAATAAGAACACATTGACTCTGGTGTGTAAGACCCACCATACTTGCTCCGGACACTACGAGAGGGCTGTACAAGCAATGATCAAACGCACGGCACAGCGGACACACCAGGAACAGCAGTGTTGGCCGTCGAAGGGCGCTAGCTGCGCAGCGGTTGGGCACCGCCGCAGTCAGTGTCAGCCAGTTTGCCGTGGCATACGGAGCTCCATCTCAGTCTTTAACACTGGTAGCATGCCGCGACAGCGTGTACGTGAACCGTATGTGCAGTTGACGGATTTTGAGCGAGGGCGTATAGTGGGCATGTGGGAGGCCGGGTGGACGTACCGCCGAATTGCTCAACATGTTGGGTGCGAGGTCTCCACAGTACATCGATGTTGTCGCCAGTGGTCGGCGGAAGGTGCACGTGCCCGTCGACCTGGGTCCGGACAGCAGCGACGCACGGACGCACGCCAAGACCGTCGCATCCTACGCAGTGCCGTAGGGGACCGCACCGCCACTTCCCGGCAAATTAGGGACACTGTTGCTCCTGGGGTATCAGAGAGGACCATTCGCAACCGTCTCCATGAAGTTGGGCTACGGTCCCGCGCACCGTTAGGTCGTCTTCCACTCACGCCTCAACATCGTGCAGCCCGCCTCCAGTGGTGTCGCGACAGGCGTGTATGGAGGGACGAATGGAGACGTGTCGTCTTCAGTGATGAGAGTCGCTTCTGCCTTGGTGCCAATGATGGTCGTATGCGTGTTTGGCGCCGTGCAGGTGAGCGCCACAATCAGGACTGCATAAGACCGAGGCACACAGGGCCAACACTCGGCATCATGGTGTGGGGAGCGATCTCCTACACTGGCCGTACACCTCTGGTGATCGTCGAGGGGACACTGAACAGTGCAGGGTACATTCAAACCGTCATCGAACCCATCGTTCTACCATTCCTAGACCGGCAAGGGAACATGCTGTTCCAACAGGACAATGCACGTCCACATGTATCCCGTGCCACCCAACGTGCTCTAGAAGGTGTAAGTCAACTACCCTGGCCAGCGAAATCTCCGGATCTGTCCCCCATTGAGCATGTTTGGGACTGGATGAAACGTCGTCTCACGCGGTCTGCACGTCCAGCACGAACGCTGGTCCAGCTGAGGCGCCAGGTGGAAATGGCTTGGCATGCCGTTCCACAGGACTACATCCAGCACCTCTACGATCGTCTCCATGGGAGAATTGCAGCCTGCATTGCTGCGAAAGGAGGATATACACGGTACTAGTGCCGACATTGTGCATGCTCTGTTGCCTGTGTCTATGTGCCTATGGTTCTGTCTGTGTGATCATGTGTTGTATCTGACCCCAGGAATGTGTATATAAGGTTTCCCATTCCTGGGACAATGAATTCACGGTGTTCTTATTTCAATTTCCAGGCGTGTATATCTGAAAAAGGTGGATTTTCCTTCCGCGAGGTTGCCGAAAGACTTGGCAGCGACGTATCCACTGTGCATGATTGCTGGCAGCAGTGGTCACGAGAAGATACGGTCGCGAGAAGACCGAGCTCCGGACACCCAAGTGGCACTACCGAGAGGAAAGACTGCTGTATCCGGCTTATGGCTTTGGCGGAGCGGATGGCGTCTGCAGCAGCCATTCGAGCTGCAGTTGGCACCACAGTGACGCAACGAACTGTTACAGATCGGTTACTCCAAGGACAGCTCCGAGACAAACGCCCTGCGGCGTGCATTCCAGTTACCACAAACCAGCGCCGTTTGCGATTTGAGTGGTCTCAAGCGAGAGCTTATTGGAGAATGCGGTGGATGTGTGTTGTTTCTTCTGATTGCCTTGGTACCAGTGATTGCCGTGTGTTTGTTAGAAGCAGGCCAGGTGAGCGCCTGCATTCCACCTGTCTGCGGCCTAGACACACTGGACATGCACCCGGAGTTATGGTCCGGGTAGCAATTTCCTATGACAGCAGGAGCGCTGTCTTGGTTTACCCCCGTATCCTGACTGCAAATTTGTACGTCGGTCTGGTGATTCAAATTGTTGTGCTGTCATTCATGAAGGGCATTCCAGGGGATGTTTTCCAACAGGATAACCCGGGGCGCACATTGAGCTGCGTGGCGCAGTAGGGGCAACGCAGAGCAGGGCAGGGCAGCAGACAGACTGGCAGTTACCGCGCATATTAGAGCGCAGTTTCGTGCGGCAGTTTACAAAGCATTGTGTTGTGCGAGAAAAACACAAAAAGCGTAACCAAAAACATGTCGATGCAAAAACTCGATTTTTGATTTCTGAATCAGATTGGGATGCCGAGCTTGGAAAATTGTTATTACTTTAACAGAAGCTGAGTTAGATAAAACTATGCAAAAGTGAGTATATGAAAAGAAGAAACTCTCATCTGGCTTTTGCAGTGACAAGAGAATTCTCAAAAGATAATTTCCGGATGACTCGAGCGGAGATTCACGGCATAATGTAACCTGTTATTTTCTCGACAAAGCTCAAATATCTATTAGAACTGAAGAAAATCTCGCGTACTGTATGGTTATTATTTAATTATTTAGCGTTTGACGGTACATGACATTTATAAGAATGTTTTCTCTTTTATTTCATATTATATTTTTAAGAAAACTATAACAGAACATAAACACTTGAAAAAAAAAGCAGTGTCAACAAATTAAGTGTTTCTCGGGGACACTATTGAATGATGTAGTACAAATAATAAGAAAACAAATAATGTGATAATAGCCTATATATATCAATCTTTTTCGAAGTTTTATTAAAAATGAATTCAAAAAAAGAAAAGAAAAGTGAAAATTGTAAGTGGACAGTTGTATGATAAATAAATGCTGAATTTACTCGCCACTTGTTGGGCTCATTGTCCAAATCTCTTGTTTAAATTTAATTTTTATGTATTATGACTGATATTGTGAATCGCAGGTTGGTTACGCACCAGATTAATCAATTTTTCTTATTCCATAGTTGAAAATGATTATAAGTAAAGCAAGATTATAAATAACGCAAGAAGTGTTACGGCAAAAACCGGCACGAGTGAGCTGCGTGGCACAGTTTCTGTGTCGTGATCACAACGTCGCGCAGGCCACGTGCGGCGCAGTACTGCGCTGCCCTGCTCTGCGTCTCAATACGCGCTGTTCCGCCCCAAAACATAGAGACACAGAAACTGTGCTGCGCTGCGCTGCGTCGACTGCGCGTCAATGTGCGCCGGCCTAATGCTCGCCCCCACACCATGTAACCAGTGTTTCCCAACCTTTTTTGGGTCATGTCCCACTTTCAACATTTTTTTGCCCCCATACATAATTTTAATAAAAAA